>CM052319.1:11657830-11875345 GCA_028455605.1 Lasioglossum malachurum
AAATCGGCAACTTGAAAGTAAACAACCGATATTTTCGGATGCCCGCCCACCCCTAAAAATTTAACCGACAAGTATGTATTATCATACTGTGGTCGTATCAAGTCGTTGTGGATCAAATTCGTTGTCGGTCAAAATCGTTTTCGGTTAAAGGCGTTGTCGGTGAAATTTGGAGTCGGTGAAATTTGTGTCGGTGATTTCCATGGGACCCAAAAATGATGTACGATCGAATTTCAAATTGCCGCCCGTCGGAAATGGAATTGGAGAAAAGCACGAATCGTCTCGGTCGTCGCCGCAGTTCCGTTGGTTGTTCGATCGGCTCCGCAACCTCCCTTCGCGGAGCCGTGTAACATAATCTTCATGCGAATAAGAGGAAACCGCAGAATGGGGGAAATCTATTATTGGACAAAACGGAAACGGGGGTTTGGGGGGAGGGGTTACGTTTCGATATCGCTTACAACAAGACCATTCACGAGTCTATCGCGAACCCGCTGCGTTGTTGGCACCGATCTCGGTGAAGGAGACCTCCCTTGTCGAGTACCGTTCCCCATATTGCCTCTTATCGAGGTAAATACGCGAGGCCATCGAACCATGAGCGCTCTCGTGACTGGCAGCACAAAACATTCTATAAATCTTGAATGTCGAACGGGGGTCCGTTACGCTTCTCTTCAGCAACAGCATTCGTACACAATGTGCTCCGCGATTAAACGGTTTCTTTGTCCACCTAGCGCAAAGCGCATCCTTTGTACCATTGCATCACCATGCACTTTCGAGGAATTCTCTTCGGTCAACATTGTTGTTTTGCAGTGCCGCGTCTGGTCCGCAGCTTGCGAAAATTAATCTGCGCCCCGTGTTGCGCAACACACCGACTCCTTTTCGCGCATCTCTTGCTCGAAAAAAAGCCGCTCCGTGGCAAAAAGTCATTCCGCTATGGTTACCAGACGGGTCCAGATGCTCCGACTCGGCTGCGGACAAGTTCAAGAAGGTTCACGCCTCGCCTCCCCCACCCCACACTGTTTCTCTGAATAATTTATGCGGCAGTCTTCAACTAGCCTCGGTGCAAAGTTTGGATACCCTGCTTTTCGGAGTACGATGTGGATCCAACGAGACGATGCAGGTAAACAAAACACCAGCGCGCGTTCTTTGCTAACTAGGGTAACTGTACCTATTACTGTGGTATCACGCTTAGGTTGTACTTTATTTTAATATTATTCCTAATCTATCATGAAAGATGGAAGAATGATGTGTTCTGAATACAAAAAGAAATTGCTGGCCCTCAAAATCTAATACAACATGAGAAAATATTAAATAATAAAATTACGATAACATTTTGTTCGTATTACTGCGGACGAAAAAGATAAAACTTTCCCCTGTGCAATTTGAAAGTGATATAAAGAAAATGTACAATCGTGTGAACAGCAATTCTTTGGTGATCGAGATAGAAGAAAAATGGTCTTATTTTTAAACTTTCTGAATGTTTTTCCAAATCCTGAAATTATAAAACTATGAGAATGATTAACAATTTTGTTTGCCTCACCAACGAGAATATGTATATATATTCTCATTGAAGTGTACGAAATTCAGGGCCAAAGATATATTTTCACGTATCTTAATCTCATTGGGAACAAATACCGCAGTAATAGGTACACTTACCCTACTCAAGTGGCTACCGTGTGCATTTGTTTACGTTTACTTGCTGGACTCGTCGCCGGAGGTGTAGTTCCAAGGCCGGAAGTTCAAAATTGCAGGGGTTCAACGATTTTTTGCTGTGAACGATGACACACCCCCGGGTCGCGTGCTTTTCGTGTGCCGAGGTAAATCGAATTTATTCATGGGCTAATAAGAGGGGGGCCACTCGACGTTGTCACCGCACGGGGAACACCTTATCGAGCAAGTATTTGGGGAATCGAGTTCATCTCTTTTTGCGGTCGGCTTAATCGTCGCGGGCCCCCTCGGCGTTGCCAACACACGTGCGCCGCGTTAACGACTCCCTTTATGCGAACCCGCTCGAAAACCGAGGGGGTAGAGACAGAAGGTCGGTGGTAGGCAGTGTCAACTTCTGCGGGAAGTTTGTCGGACAGCGGGAGGGGAGTCGTTTGTGTAAACACCAGCCTCCGAGGAGATGACAATGGCAGAACTGCGGACCGTTGGTGGCACGTGCCCTGACACGAAAGCCACATTTCCCTTTGCAAACGAATTCGAGTTACCGGCAGTGCCTCGCATGGCCAGTTTTCAAAACAATAATTAAAGCATCGGGGATATAATCGTACACAGTTACTCATTGTGTACATAGAGACAGTAACGAGCCATAGAGACCGGAGAGATATGCCGGTCGTACATTAGAAAGGAAGATGGCGTGTTTTCTTCCGATGGAAAAACGATCTCCTTCCATCGAAAGCGCATGTATAAGGTGGGACGCAAGACAATTTCTAGATGGGTTTATTTGGAGTGGCTACATCGATTAGAAATCTCCGACTGCCATCGAAGTAATTGATTATTATTCAGAATGACAAGCTACGCCGATTAGAAATTTTCTTGCGTCGCCGAGAGCAAAGGTGATTCATTAATCAATAATTACTGATTATTTAGTAATCAGCAGCCACGACTAATAATGGGTGGCCCCAAAAGTCACTAGACCCAGAGGTGGGCATTATTTGGCGAAACAAATATTTCAAATACTATTTAATATTTTAGATTTCATTTTGTGCGTAAAGAAAATAGTATTTTAAATAAGATATACAATTTCGAAAATAAAATATTTCTATTTTAACAATCAGAAACGCGAAATAAAATATTTTACTTTTTGCATTGTTATAATAGTCTGAGAAACCGCATGAACATACAGTCTATCTTATCGTTAAGAAACGATTTACACTCATAAATGCATTGAATTCGAACCATTGTTTTCAGCAATAATATTTAAAATTGAAATTGAAAGTAAAGACAAAATACAAATATTTTCAATATTCTTCAAATAAAATTACTGTCTCAAATAAATTATTTTATTTAAAAAAAAGAACGTAGTAATTACTGTGTGCGTCAAAAATAAAATATTTTATTTTCAAAGTTGTACACATACTTTAAAATAAATAGGATTATTTACTATTTAAAATACTATTTTCCCCAGCTCTGACTAGACCATTGTAAAATGGAATAACTTTTATTTCGTCGGAGTTCATATTTATTACTTTATTAAACAAATCTGAATTTTGATGTTTGATTTGAAAGAACAAATCTCGGAGGTCATCGATATCCTTTTTTCCGAGAAATCGTGTATTGTGCGCGACCGAGCACCTTGTATAAGTACCAGTTTGAAATATTAGGAACGGTTGATGAACAAACGGGAGAAAGCTAGACCGGCTCGGCTCGCCGATCGCGTTGTACAGAGATACACGTCCGAGAAATCTGAAGATCGATATAAAGTGCGGGATTTATTGGAATTGTTGGTGGGCAGGTAGCGGGTTAAAGTGGTACGCGGCGTGGCGGGTACACGCATAACCGTGAGACACTTGTTCTCGTTAGCGTGTCGCGCGGGCAAAAGGAGCGGGTCCGAAAGAGACGACCACTTTGGCCGGACCCGATTTCCAACGAACGCGACCGCTCGTAACTTTTACTTAACGCCGCGTCGAGGACTCTGAACAGAAGAGGAGGTGTGTGCGTGTGGGGGGGCTCTCCGGGCGAAATAGCCCCGGGGCGCAAGAATCTCCCGCGATAATGGAGCAAAAGTTTAACCCTCTCTCGTAACAGAAACGGCGGATTCTCTCTCGCGGTTTTAAAGGCGTTCGCCGGGTATATAAAATAAACCGTCGGCGGTCGGGGGCAAGGTGGGGGCAAGAAAAGGACGCGACGAAGACTGGTCCAAAGGCGGGGAAAGGCGACGGCGGAAGCGTGGGAACCGAGCGTAACAGATGGCCTCGGCTGCTTCCGAACATGCTCGGCCTCCTTCGGGCACCTCCGTGGCATCGACTCTGCTTTCCGTTCGCGCGAACCATGTGTCGAACCAATCCCTTGCGAAAAATAGATTTGTTGATCCTTAGTGGTCCCACCGCATCGCGGCGAACAGTGTTCCTTAGCCAACAGCTTCCAGCTGTGAGTCCTGGTCACTCCGATTCTCTCGCAGATCACAAGGACCGAACGACCTCCCGAGACACCCTCATTTTACCCCTTCCTTTCAAATTCTGTTTAGGTTAGAATGTGGGCTATCAATCTGTTTTAATGTTCAACGCGATGCGTCAATTTTTTTTTTAACTCAATACAATACAATCTCTCCGGCTCTCTTGAAAATCTTCGACACTGGACATTATGAAAATCCTTATGCTTTCACATATTAATGTATCTTCTCTTCCCACCTACTGATTTCCAAGTTCACCATATTTCAATGAAATTATAATCAGCAACATCTGTCACATCTAGAAAATTTTCAGTGCGTATTTAAGTACGCGTGTATTCACACAAATTAAATGGAAATTATTTCATACTTTTTAGTGCGTTTCGAAGTCGGTTTAATTTCTTTTTTATAAAATTTTCACATGAGCCGTTCACAGGCCAAATCGATTAACTCCACTTTTTGATGGTTCAGTCATAACTTTTTTATTTATAACAAATTTCCCCCAAATAATACAGATTAACTGATTCCGTTGATTCCTCGAGCTTCATTCTTTTTGTCAGATAACTTTGGATTCCATTGTTTCAGACCTTCTTCTTTTTCGTAGAAAATATGCATGATTTATTTTTGAAAATTGAGTTGAGAAGTTGTGAAAGCTCAACGAGTTGCCAGCGGAGGGTGGGGCAGAATTTGATCTGCTTTTATGGAATTCGTTGGCAGAATGGTAGAGCGGTTTTTCCGTTGCACGTGTGGGAAACAGAAGCGTTAAATGACACGGAGAGAATAGGGGTTACATAATTGACTTACAGAAACGGTACCGTTCGATTGAGACCGGAGAATAGGTTAAGAGGGTAACGACGCTAAACAAAAAGCGCAATAGGAGATGCACACGTGTTAGCGGCATCCTGTATTTACCTAACAAGAAACTACTTTTTCCCGAAAAAAGGGGTTCAAAGTTTTCAAACAATTTTGAACATAATTGACCCACAAGTCTCTCTAGTAATGTCAATCTTATTTCAAAACAGCATTGGCAACAATTTCTATATAATTTCATATTAATTAATCGATTATACTCCTCGATCAACGGAATACACATAAATATCAAGAATGCATGCAGAAACACAAATTCAATTGCCACGTACTGCCGTCACACTAATTATAAGCCGCAGCATTCCGAAGGAAACAATTTTTCGAATTCGAGCGAGGCCGTTGACATTCCGTCGAGCTTAATCAAGCAAAGTTCCGCGAAATCACGGAATGACGTTTATTGGAGGAAATCGTCGCAGGAAGTGTCGCCGATGCATAATCTCGAGGAAATGGCACGCATACTCTCGAGGACCGTTGTGTCACATTGGTTTCAGTTATCTACTCTCCGTGTAATGGTTCTCAACCCGTCGCCGGGTAACTTGTTTAATATTTAATTGAACTATACGCGGAAAAATATGGCTTGGGAAACTTTCCTCGTCGGTATTTCTATCATCTCTGAAATGCATCCCGGGCGTACGTCGCATTGCTGGTTGACGGTGAGAAAGTGGGCCGTGCACAAAATGAAAAGCGAATCGCGAACCACCGCGTTCCCTGTTTAGTCAACGGTCCGATTGCTACGTTTAACGGGAAAACCTGTATTACTTTTGTTCTTCGACTCGCGCTAGCCAAATCCGTTTATTCAACTTAACTGTAATCGATGTAATGGCTGATCGAATTATTTTTTAGCCATTTGCACAGACTGACGTTTTCATACTGGCCCTAGTACCATTTAGAGTATTTCAATTACGTACAGCTAATTAATTATGGCAGCGAATTAAGACTCATTGAACAAACAAACTATAAATTACTGAACTCACGATTTTAATAGAGTGGGACCTCGATTTACCGGATCCCGATTATAAACAAATATGCGTTTAAGTATGATTATATTATGAAGGGAAATAAATTTGCAAAAATATAAAATTTATTTTGGAATATAATGTACAGTTCAATTATTTCATCGAGTCTCGATTATCCATCGGTCCTTAATTTATCCGGGCTGTTTGTCTCCCGGTTAATCGAGGTCCTACTGTACTTAGAAGCAAATTGAATTCGCGACCCAGTTACGACCACCTGGGTCTCTATTACCTATGCATATCTAACTCGCACCTATTCCTAACTAGCATCAGAGTATTAATTTACCACCGTCATTGGCGTAACGCGAATGAGAGATCGATGAAGCGTCCCGATCACGAGCTGATCGACGTGCATATTTATCTCGATACGCATGAATAAAATCAAATTGGTAATTATACTTAGATTGCAACGTCGTCGAACGATAACGTAATTCGCCAACTTTTAATCCGCACATGGTGGATGCAATTGACGATTCCATACCGAGATCCTTTCAAATCTTTGCTTACCAATTTTATCTTACGTATTTTTAAATCTACTTTCTTAACGGAGTTGTCTTTGGCGCATGACTTTTTAAATATTGTACTATACGATTTGATCTTTTTGGGGAAGCTAGAGTAATTAGTTTACTACAGGACGCGAGAAGAAAATTTTTCAAAAATTGCAATTGGTCGGAGTTGTGGAAAAAATACTAAAAGTTGCATTTTACTACCTCTTATATACGGGCCTTGAAAATTACTAATCGATATTTAAGCATTAAAATAAATGTAACCACGCAAAAAATATATAATACATAACAACAATAAATCTTGTTGAAATGATTAAAGAGCATTTATTGGTGGTTATCTCCACTCCTACAACTCGAGCACCGTCGTTCGAGGGTTCAACGGTATAATTCATGTACCAAAAAGAACAACGAAGCTGTAGCTTGAGGAGTGATTTCCGATTCTTTGAGAAATCAGAACTGATGAGTTAAGAGCCGCTACTTTTCAACTCGGTTGTTATTAAGCCACGGGCGTTAGCCACTTCTGACCCCGGCCCAGGAATGCGAGATAACGCGGATTCTTACGAGCAGTTCGTGGTAATTACAGCGTGTTAATTTAAGAGTGGGCCCGGTCCGTTCCCCTTCCCATGGAGGCCACCGCCTCCGTCGCGGCCGGAAGTTATACGGTGTTTGTTGTTCCTCCGAGCATTGTTCCCCCTACATTCCACCGTAATGAACTTCTCGTTCTGCTTGCCTTCAGAAATAGGTGGTGCACAACAGTGTAATCGCGATAGAAATTGCGTCGAGCCTCGCTCGGCAAACAGCACCAACTGTGGTCGCTGCTTCCTGGGTACTCCGAACGTTGCTGAATCAGTATCAACCATTCCTGCTAAAACTGTTCGACGTTTCCTGCTCAGATAACGCCTGAAAGCTTCTTTCAAACTGAACAAGATCTCTGACAATTTAAAAACATTGAAACCCATCAGTAGGTTGCTTCATTCTTGGCATAAGTCATAAGTTAAACGAAATAGGGTGTGACCTAAAGTGCCATTTATTGTTTCACTTGATAAACATCCTGGGATGATAATAGACATTCGTGGATGCGAACGAAGATTTCTGACAACTTAAAAACATTGAAACCTATAAATGAAATACTGCGTGACTAAAAGTACCATTTATTGTTTAACTTGAAGAACATCCTGTGATGGTAATAGACATTCGTGGACGTGAACGAAGATTTATGAAACCTTAACAACATTGAAACTCATAAATGAAATACAACGTGACCAAAAGTACCATTTATTGTTTAACTTGAGAAACATCCTTGGATGATTATAATAGACATTCCTGATATATAATAAATTTATCATAAAATTTAAAATTGAGGGTAGATTTTAAATAAAAATATAAATTAGTAAATTTATTATGAAATTTAAGGGGAAAATCTGAAATTAAAGTATAAATTAGTGTAGTTTATTGTAAATTTATTATAAAATTTGAAATTGAGGGGAGATTTTAAATTAAAATATAAATTAGTAAATTTATTATAAAATTTAAGGGGAAAATTAAGACATAAATTATTAAATTTATTGTAAATTATTATGCTTATAAAATTGAGTGAATCGACAACTTCAAAACATTGAAACCCATAAATGAGATACGACGTGACCAGCTGCTCGAGGAGAATTACCGACGGATATAAAATCTGTTTTAAACGAAAGGTCTGTTTGCCCGGTGGCAGGGGCCAAGTTTTAATGTGCAATTCGAAACCGTTCCTTCCGCTACCGAATTTGAGTACCAAAGGTTCGAGATTAGATTGTGTATTTACTCGAAGGATTAGGGTGAAGTCACGTTTCGAAGTTGCAACGTTCGACCCGCGGCGCCTGTAAGTACTGCTAATAGCAGATCCGGCTTTAGAACGGCGATAATAGACGTTATTAGTAGCGACTGTTTATCGCATCGCTTTATTTACGCAACGCGATTACCAAACAATCCCTGATATATCGTTGTTCCGGCGCACGTTAACGAGGGAGACCGTGTGCTTGTTTCTCCGTGTCCGGAGATTACGCGTAGGACAATAATTACTGAAGCGTGTTTTTCGGCGTAATTATAGAAGATACGTCCATTACGGATGATCCGTCGCGGGGTTCTTTGAAGTTTGTAGATCGTTCAAGAGATTGATAAGATAGGGCAAGGCGTGCACCACAGATAAAAGGCTATCGGTACGGTTTTTACTCGGAAACGTATCGCTGTTGAGGTTTCCTCGGCAGCTGGAACGTGTTGATGCAGCGTGTCGTTACAGCTCGGCGAAGAAGTTTCCGTCGAAAATACACAACCTCGACAAGGGAAGTCGGCGATTGGAACGAGTTTTTTCCCCTCGAACATGACGTAGTGGCTGCTGAAGAATGGTCACTGCGATTCAACTCGGACGAATAAATCACTTCCAGATCGCCGTTCAGCTGTTTCCTTTTTTCTGCAATCTCTACGTGATACGCTGCACTTACTCTTTCTTCGTCTTGTTTCCATTTCGAGCAGACTTTGATTTTTTAACTATTTTTGATTATTTGACAACCCTTCAGATATGTTGCACTTTCGCAGACACATCTCTATTCGTTTTAGATTTATTCAATTATATCAGATGACTGCATAAGGTCGTGCTCGATTTTAAGATAAAATTCAATGGTTAAATTTTAAAGAATACAGCTTTATTAATCAATTATATAGTCACCATTCTTTCCTGAAAAGAACCTAACCCAGACCATTCTTTTCTAAAAAGAACCTCACCCAAACCATTTTTCTCTAAAAAGAACCGAACCCAGACACATTCTTTTCTAAAAAGAATGGTGACTATATAATTGATTAATAAAGCTGTGTTCTTTAAAGTTCAACATTGAATTTTATTTTCAAATCGGGCACGCGTACTTATGCAATCATCTGATATGATGTTACAGTAAACTCCCAGAAGTTAGCCCTCCACTTGTGGAATCAAATAATTTCAACAGTTGTGCTAAGTTTATGCTATATTGTGCTAGAATATTAAGACTACAATATGAAAGATAAAACAAAAAATTGAAAGAACCATTTTTTGGGTAGCCCCCACTTTTCATTTTTTTCAATTTTCTCAATGTAGCAGAAGCCTGGCACAACTCATTGTCAGCACAACTGTTGAAATTATTTGATTGAACAAGTGGAGGGCTAACTTCTAGGAGACGTTACAGTAAAGGCTCCAATCCTAGTACAGTGGGCTGGACCGAGAAATTTGGTGACATTTTGCTATAACTCTTGAACCATAAGAGATATCGGGATGAAATTTGCTCCAGAATTCGTTGAACAATTACCTCCGTAATTCCGACCAAATGCAATTTTCTCAAAATTTCCTCCTCGCGTGATGTGGCAAACTAATTGTTCTAACTTCTCCAAAAAAATCCAAGTTGCATGTTCCAATATTTAAAAAGTTATCGTCTTTCCAGGAGCGCGCGAATATTCACGCGGGTCACTATTAAATTAAATCATTCTTCGATTGCGATCGTCCAGAATAGTGAACTCTGTGTCTTCATGCACACATTACAGTTGTTATTGTACTTTTTGCGTAAGGCTGCGAGAAGCAGTTGCTTTTAGGTCTTTTAGGTGCCTCCAGTGATGTGGAACATTACGTTCCAGTTAACCGGAGATTTCCGAGTAATGTAGCGCGTTTCTGTTGAAATTCGAAAGAAATTGCAACCTCATGTGAAATTCACGGGTCACGGGGAGAGATTACTCGGAAATCGCTCAATGGCGTCCCACGACCGGCAATTTATGGGGTTCGAAGTCTTCCCGTTCTCCGTGCAGGTACGCGCGTGCAGCCGACAGACAGGAAGTTTTCCATTCGCACGCGATCCGAGTCCTGCCTTTCTCGAACAGTCATGGCTGCCATGGAAAAAGCTTGAAAAATCAAGACGAACCGTAATTTCCATGCTGTAATATTCTCGAATGAAAAAAGAAGACATTTAACCCCGTAGTGGTCGAATAGAGTCGACAACCGTTATCCATTGTAATTTTTGCAATGGAATTCATATTCTTTTATTAACATTTTTAATTTCGAGTTCATGGTTTCAAAGGTGAAATTCCTATTCAATTATCCTCTCACAAAATTGATGAGGATATCGATCGAGAAACGGTTCATCGAGCGCAACGCTTTGAGTGATAAAGGTCGCGCGCAATTGCAATTTTTGCATTGAAATTCATACTCTTTTTAACATTTTTAAATCCAAGTTCGTGGTGCGAAAGGTTGAATAAGAGGATAAAATTGATGAGAATGTCGATCGAGAAACGGTTCATCGAGCGCGCAGCGCTTCGAGAAATACTGTATGGTAATTCTTTGGTCATCGACTTGTCAAGGTCGCGCGCGATTCGAACGCCGGCGAAAAAATTCGTCCGTTGGAGATTCGAGCGTTTAACCGTCTCGTTCGTGCATCGCTAATGTCGCCGAGGAATTTTTCGAATACCGGATTCTGTCGTCAGACTGCTTTCCGTTTCATTAAAATACTGTGGGTACATTTTGACACCTTGACTGCTGCGAAGGTCACCGGTGACCGGTACTCGACCTAGCAACGGCCTCGGTTATCAGTGACCTTCTAATTATCTCATTCCTAACTCTAGAACATGTCTCTATTTTTGGGCCTCGTTACACCGCGGGACAAAAATGAATTGCTAATATTTTTTAAAAATTCGCCATTCAGTCTACCCAAAACACCTTAATAATAATAATTTTGAAAGTGGTTTAAGTCACAATTTAAAAAAAAAAATGAGTTTATCAGTTATTTTACATCACATTATATATTGCAGGCACAGATAAAAGATTTAAAAATCGTGACATTTACTTTTTCCTTCGTATAATTGCGACCATTAACAATTTAAAACACAAATTATTTACATATTAGCTAGTAAACTAATCCTAACGTCTGAAAAAGAACTCAAGCTGTTTTTAAAAGCTGTACGAATACTTTGTACATCCACTGTATACTACCCACTGTCCACTTATGATTCTTTCTAATCAATAGACAGCGAATTTTATGCATTTATGACAAAAGTGAGAATTTAAAAATACTGTTATATTATTTTCAATCTATGAATCCTTGTGTAGTCAACCGGGTACCCATTTACTGTATTTCTTTCAACAATTTGTTAATGTTCCTCTAAAAAATATTACAAAATTTCTCTGAATGTCCATGCTTTACTCGCTAATATATTATAATTTATAGTCTTATAATGAGAATTTGTACAATCATTTTAACCCTTTGCACTCCTTCTTCGAGTGTGACTCGACTTTAGAGAAAGAAAAATGTAAATGAAACGGTTCTTCCTTTATTTATGTGATTTCTTATCTTTTAGTTAAAAACAAAGAAGTTCCATAAATATGAATTACAACAAAAGAGAGCTATATTTAATTTAGTCAGTAAACAAAATTGTTTAAAATAAGTAGCAGTCAAAAGGATCTGTCCTTTGAAGTAAACTTCAAATAAAACACGTTGGCAAAAAAAATTGAAAAGTAATTCGGAGTGCAAAGGGTTACATACAGAAAGGTTTTTAATAATCTATAGATTTTGGTTGACTACGGGTTAAACATAACAGCCACTGTATGTTCGGACGTATTGTATGTCGAGTATCTGTTGCCGGGTCCTATATGGAGGTCTCTCGCGTTCGCCTAGATTAGAGAAATTCCAAGTGACATACAACGCCATCATATTCGTCCTCGGGGAGTAAGTGGAACGTACGCGAAGATCGTGTCCGTTACTTCGCCGTGACGTCACGGCGACTTGTAACCGCTGTAACAGCGCCGGAGAGCCAACTTGTGATGTCAGCTTCACGGTGCTTCACGCTGGTATTCTAATTCGGTGGTCCTCGGGCAGCTTCCTCCGAAAACAGAAAACACCGTGCAGTGACACTTGCAGCCATTCATTGAACCTAAAGCTCCCGTACGCAATTTCAACCGTTATTCCGCGAGAAATCGCACAGAAATGCTTCTGTTTCCAAGTGTGGACCAGGTTTTAGACCAACCTAGTTACCGAATGCCAAACATAGAGCAAGCATCGGACTACTATTTCGTCTACAATGATTTTACTTGCACCGAATATCTGCACCTTGTGTACACAGCTTCGGAGCAGCTCCGTTATCTAAATCCGAGTGCGCTGGGCTTAGAACTATTACTACACTGTTTTATCTTTTTTGAGATTGAAGTGCATTCCTAGATTAAGCTATCTCTTTGTGTTACTAATTGTTACAAGCTTTAAAAAAGTAGTGCAATTATGTGACTCTTGAGAATCTTTATTCAATCCCCTGTCGTATAATGCTCTTCGTGGATACAATAATTGGATCCTTTTGGCTTTAATAATCTGATAGAAGAGAAAAGAACAATTATATTTATTGTATGACCACCTTGGGTGCTTAAATATTGATTATAAAAGAATGGAACATTATTTCGAAATTCTTTTTAACACTAAACCTACCACACCACCGGTCAAATGACCGGGGTTCCAGATTTTGAAATTATAAAGATGCTTCCGTGGTAAATGGTTAACACTAAACCTAAAAGCGATTAAAATGTTTTACGTTACAAAAATGACAAGGCTGTATTTATTTAGATTTTGTGCAATTTGTATCGCAATATCTGCTTGGATAAAGGAATTTATCGAATCAATTTCCATGCAAGCCCGTTCTTTCGCTGTTGTGATTTGTCTTGTATTTTTATAAAGTGGTGTCAATACAATATTTTCGAATTTTCTTGATCTACTCCGACGTGGTATAAAATTTAGTATTTTAAACTCTGCATTCTCATCCATTGATATCTTATAGAAAATTTTATATGGTTTATTTCTTTAAAAAAACGCATATTTTTAACCAATTTAGTGTTTCTCCGTTAGAATTCTTTACCATTTTAAATGTACTTCTTGATAACATTATAATAATCATGGGGGACAAACAGTAAATTACGTTTCATTAACGACATTTCTACGATGCGCCAAAATATGATACTCTGATACTAAGACAACTGACAAATGGACTCAGGCCACTTTCAAAATAAAAAATGTCATTCTATTAACCAGCTGATTACCTTTTTACAAAATCCTTGTGATTTTAAATATATTAGTTACAAAATTTGTGCTTCAGAGTGAAAATATAACGTAGAAATGTAAATATCAAAATTGCTAGCTTGATTTCTCTCGCAAATGGACTCAGGCCACTTTCAAAATAAATGGCTCATAATTTGTTAGAAGTGTCGATCCCGAGTTTGAATTTCAATGCTCCGGAATTCATGAATGAAATTAGAATATTTCAGATTGCAGAAAACAGGATTTTCGCGTGACCCACAAAATGTACGACACGTATCGAAACTATTGGCCCGATCTTCCTCGTTTCGCTAGACTTTCGAACTTACGTAACGTCGCTTTCGGTAATATGATTTTCCGTTGTTTGTACAGCTCTTCCACGGGACTACGCGCGAGAGAAACAGAGCACACGGTTCTCGTTTCGGTATTACGGAACTTGCGCAAAGCGGGATCGTTGCCCCGGCGACTGCTTAATTGGACGGTCTTTGTTTTAATTAATTCGTAGGCCCGTCGCCCCTACAATTGTTCCGGCGCCCGTTCGAACCCTGCTACACTTGCTACACGAATTTATGGACACGCGTAACGGAATCGTTATTTACCCTCATTAAACGTAATCCGTGAAGTTCATTGTTGAATTAGAAAAACTACGCTCACGAGCCAGCCGCAGGATTTACCTCGGCGAGCGAACAATGCTCATTTGCGGAACAATAACACTCGTGAACCAACGCAATCTCTAAAGTAATTTGCGATCTTGAATATTCAAAACGAAATTGAAACGTTCAATCTTGTACGCGTCTTTGTGAGCGCAACAGGAAATAATGTGGACCTTGAAGAATAATAATCGTTTCCTGTTTTGTTCGCAAGAGAAACCATTCCTGTGGATGATTGCGAAAGTTCCTGCCCCGATGTTCAGACACATTAAGACATTTTTCGTTAAGAAAGGAACCAACGGGTTGGAAAAAGTTGACAGGCAAGATAAAAATTGTCTCTATTTGCGAGGGGAGACATTCGAAAAATCTACATTGTTCGCGAACTCCGAAAAATTTGAAAAAAAATGCACACATTAATAATCACGATGAGACACAACTAGCATAATTATATAAACGTGGTACTTTAAAGAATTCGATATAAAATCGGCAATTTTATGCTTTGGGATTATTTTCTAAATCGATTTTGCAACCAAAAATTCTGAAATATTCGCTGTCGTGTGTGCTATTACGTAGAATGTTCACGAATTTTTTGTCGAGCAGAACAGAAGGAGCATAATTCATGAAACCGTGCTCAGCCTATAACTACCCTTGTGGTAGGGGTAGCGATTTGAAACTCGTCGCAGAAGATTTTCTTCAAGATCCCTATCGAATGGTCTAATCTCTTTTTATCTTTCTATAATAATCTAAAAGAATAGAAGCGACTTAGGGTACCGGGACGAAGAGCCAATCGCTTCCAGTGCAAGTGTATTTTTTATTCGCCGACGGGATCGTTCTATTCCCTAGTGTTTCTTTTTTACCTCGCGATTCCATCCTCGCAATCTCGAAACTGAAGAGGTAGGTCTGTCTCTTCCATTCCCGGCGGTGTTTATATCTCGCCGGCACCGGCTGGGTTGCGTTAGGTTCCTCGACCTTGCCGGTCGTGCAGGTTTCAAGTCGCAACGCGCCTCCAGACGTCTCCGTGTATACCGGGTGTACCTGTGTGGAGATATCCGACATGAAAGTGGACACTGGTCTCTGAACGTCTCGTGGACCATGAGTGCTTCCCGTTCTCCAAGCTTGGACAGTGCCGATCTATAGTTTCTATGAAGCGGTATAACAATTTCTGCGAACCAAACTTGTATCTCCATCGATTGTAGAACGGTTCTGCGTGATTGGAGCAGTATGTACCAGGAAACTGGATGTCGAGTACTAATGATGGTTTGTTAATGCTTTTAAAGCCGTTTAAATTTTATTGAACTCGAGTGGCTAAGGGGATTATCCTAATGATATTTCTTACTTTTAGAAGAGCATAAAATTATGAATTATAGTAACTAGATCCCCAGTTCTCAGGATAAAAATTGTGAAAACGAGGGGCGCGCGAAGCTATTCGGAGTGCAACGTGTTGATTGGAGCAGTATCGGGACAGCAATAATGATGGGTTTGCCAGAGATTTTAAAGCCGTTTAAATTTCATTGAACTCAAATGGTTAAGTTGACTATCCTAATAATATTCCTTACTCTTAGAAGAGCATAGAAAATTATGCATTATACTAACAAGGGTATCAGTCCTCAAGATAAAAATTGTGAAAATGGTAGGCGCGCTAGAGTGAAAAATTTTTCTACCGTGTGGCATCGTTGGTCCCAGCTATTCGGAGTGCAACGTGTTGATTGGAGCAGTATCGGGACAGCAATAATGATGGGTTTGCTAGAGCTTTTAAAGCCGTTTAAATTTCATTGAACTCAAGTGGTCAAGGGAATTATCCTAATAATATTACTCTCAGGATAAAAATTGTGAAAACAAGGAGCGCGCAGGAGTGAAAAATTTGTCTACCGCGGCGCATCGTTGGCTTCAGCTATGCGGGGTGCGACGCGTGAACAATTCATCAGGAATATTATTGGAGGCAATAATGATTTCGGAGCACGACAGCAACGCGTTAAATATATTCCCGTTTTGCCTCCCGCGTGGCCGGTTTCTCAGTACGGGGCGCCTCCTGCATCAGGGTTATTATTGAACTCGCTATTTCCGAAAACCGTCACGACTCGCACGACGGCCGTCGCGTGTTCTTCCTGGAACAAGCAACAGCGGCATGAAAATTCTAAAAGGATCGGAATGTAACCTCCGGACGGTCTACACGTCGGTTCCCAAGCTCCTCCTTCTCCCAGGGAAAGTCATCCGGGGAACGTATTTAGATTTATTGAAGACCGCCACGCCCTCATCCGCGTGTCTTTTTTTCATTTATTACAATCCTGTTAATGTAAATATCCGTGATTCGATAATCGGTTCCCCCTGATCATCGAAATATATACAGGGAACCGCGAAAGTATTTGAACGAACTTTAAAACGGTATAACTTTTTTATAATTGTACCAAACGACCTGATGTTTCGTAAGCAATTAGGAGCATTGGTTTACTAAAGGATCTGCAGAAAAGATTTTCGAAAAATTACAATTTACACACACAAGAATGCATGCAAAATTTTTATTTGGGCCCTTGGTGAAACTTTAAAATAAACGTTTTGTAGATCTACGTTAGTTATACACATTTCATTACGGTCTCTAGTAAAAAAATCATACATAGTGCTTCTTTTACTTTCTCATGTAATTCTTAGCAATTGCAATTTTTTCAAAATCTTTTTTGCATGTCATTTGATAAATCAATTATGCTAATTGCTAAAAAAAAGTCAGGTCGTTTGGTCCGTTCATAAAAAAGTTATACTGTTTTATAGTGCGTTCGAATAGTATCGAGGTTCACTGTAGGGGCCACCGATATTCATAGTCGATCACTGATAAAGTTCACTGGGTCTAGTTCACGCGAACCGAACTTTCTCCGGAAGTTTGTAACGTGGAAACGGAATATGTAATTCGGGACATTGTAATCGGTTGCATAATCGTTCATTAGCATCGGGGTTTTCCGGCAACTCCCGCATGCGATACATATTTCAATTCAATGGGAAGCTTACTCTGTGATTAAACTCGTGCACTTTCGTCGAATGAAAATTCATCCATACTCTAATTTAGATATCGTAAAACCTTCGATTTCCCTACAATTGAATCAGAGGTTGGTGAACAATAATCGTGTAGAGACAGTTTAATAGTCATGTTATGAAACTGTTTTAATACTGAATTTATGCAGATTTTATGCGTTTTTTGTAGTAATATATCCTTGAATAAAGGAACTTATTAAATAATTTCCCACGAACGCACGCTCATAATAATTACAAACTGAAAAACTTGAAACCGGTTACTCGACCGGTAATGGTTAGCGTAGTTGAAATGTGAGCTCGTAAATGAAGCACAATTGGTCGAAATAAAATGGGAAATGAGACGAGAAAAAATCCCGGTGAGGATCCTGCAACTATTTTTGAGTAGCATATGAGGGTTAAATATACATAATGTAGGTGTACAAAGTATTCGTACACCTTTTAGAAACCAATAAATTTTTTATACTTACACCAAACGACCTGATTTTTTATAATCAATTAGAAGCATTGGTTTAAAGAATAATTAGAAGCAAGGTTATATGCAAAAATAAGAAAGGGATTTTTAAAATCATTTTTATTTGGGCCCTCAATGAAAATTTAAAATATGTGTTTTGTAGATGTAAATGAATTCAATGTAATTTTTACAATAGTGTCAAATATGAACCGGTAGTATTATTATTTAGTTTTAATTATAAAAGTAGTTTAAGTAAAAAATATAAAAAAAAAAGAGTTTATCAGTTTATTACTGTAGGATTTATGGGTCTTCACCAATAACTTCCTTTGTTAACAGCGAACAATAAACAACAGTTTATTTGTATAATTAACAATAAACACACTCTACTCGTCACGCGTCTGCTAACATTTTAAAAATCTCAAAACTCGTAATGATACGAAAGCCTAAAATGTGTGATAAAAATGGATTACTTTCGAGAAATAATTAAAAACAACATATTTTCGTACGTGATTCACACAAAACTTCACGTTCATAATAAATTTCCATTAATCGAGACTGATAAACTTCTAAATTAAAATGTTACATAATATAACAATACTTTATAATTTATTCAAATGTAATCCTTTAAATATCTCAAAACAAGAAATACATGATTTAGACCACTTTCGTGCTTACGGGCACATGTGGTTCCCACGGAAATAGAAAACTAAACATAGCCGGTTGAAAAGGAAGAAGTAGAAATTTCGAAAAGCTTATGAAATTGAATCACCCTCGCGAGGGATCGGTATTTCCGTAAACCACCCCATGCGGGTTCGCGGAGTGACACGTGTTCGAATAATTCTTACCGTTTCTATCTGGGTGGCGCACGCCTGAACCGGTTCGAATCATTGCTCTATCGAGGAGGTACAAATGTATCTTGCCGCTAGACAAGGGTGGCGAATGGGTCAACCGGCAAGAATGATCGGGGCATAGCAACCGGTACCGGACGCGCATCGGAGAAAATGAATTACCATATTTTACCGGTGCCTTGGAATGCCAAACGAGTTGTTTATTGGGCATGAGTCCGCCGTGGGGCTCTGTCGCGGACATAGCAGACCGGTAACGACTACCTGTTACCCAATTAATCGCTACCCACGTTCGAGAAGGTCTAGTTCCACTCGGGGACACCGAGGAAACGAATCGTCGCGTTCGAGGATAATAATTTCTCGACTCATCCTCGGCTGCTTGAAACATTTTCTCGGTTTCTCGATCGTAAACCCGGTCACGTTTTCCATTCACAACTCTGTTATCGGTAGCTCTCGGATTAATTCGACGATATAGTTGTTAATAACTGTATCAATTTCCGAGCGTCGTATAATATCTTGGCTCTCTCTTGGCTATCTCAGGCTGTATTCGCGTGACACGACATTGGTATTAGCAAAATCATTTCAACATTCGCGCAGTGTCGATGTAAAACGAATCACAGAGATACAAACCGAGACAGGAAACAGTCTACGACTATATTTTAGTAATTTTATATCAAGTGTGCATGTAGAAGGTGTATCCGAGTTGGACAGTAATTAATTCTTTTGTAATCGACTTCTGTAATCGATTATTTAATGTAATCATGGCAAAACTGTAATCATGAGACTGCGGATTTTATGCATTTTTACAAAGATAGGTACGTACAATTTAGAGCAGTGAACGTATTAAAAAGATTTAAGGACACCAGTGTATTAGTCTCAACTGTATAAGATAATTATAAGAAGAACAAAGTTTCTAGGTGGCCCCTGTTCTTTGCAATTGATGTAGACATTTTTTAGTAATCATTAATCAGTCAATCACCGTTGAATTAAATCAGTAATCATGGTTACTAGACTGCGAATTTTATGCGGATATTTACGTAAAAACATTCGAAACATTAAATAATAAAATTAGATAGACTACATCATTGATCGCACACTTGTACGTCTCAAGTGTAAATCACATGCCAGTGAATGTAATTATAATGAAGTACATATCAAACATTATTCAGTTAATAAATCTTGAATTGTTTGAATAGAGTATATATACACGCGCACGCAGGCTGTTAATCGGGAATATAAATGTGTCGATGGCATCCAACAACTCACAGTCCCATTGCTAGTTACCGGTACGCGCAGTATAAATTATTGATAGTTCTCTCTCTCTCTCTTTCTCTGTGAATCGCGATAAACGCCGCCGCGTTCCTCACCGTTTTTCGTCTGGGAAAACTTGCTCTCACGATAACGATCTCGTCTCCTTTGTGTGTTACAGAATTTCCAAGACTTGGAAGCTGAAAAGGCAATAATGGGCTCCATTGTATACTGCATCCATCACAAGGACGGGTGCAAGTGGTCGGACGAACTTAGAAAGTTGAAGGTGAGTCTCCCGATTCCGATTTTCCTTATATCCTCCTTCCCACAATGAAAGAATGCTGGTAGCAATTACACGAGCCTCGCTCGCGACAATCAAACGAACATGAAGTCGCCATTTAACATTAGACTACTGTTGAACGCCGTAAGCCTTTTAAATATCGATGTTTGATTTTTAAGATAAATTCCTTGTGGTTTCTTTTACTAGTTCAGTGCAATTCCTGTAACGTTCGATTAATATTTTAGACTGTGGATCCCTACGCATTTGTGGCATGTGAAACCACTGTTTTTAGATTGAAAAAATTAAAGATAATATAAGGGTAAAATTAAGGATAATATGAGGGTAAACACCCTAAACTTTATAATTTTTTTTCTCTGGTGTTAATCAACATATTAAAACGATAAAAATACGAAAAGACTCGAACTGATCAAATTATGAAGGGTAGAAAAAAATTATTTTTTAAGGGTGGGGGCTGCAAGGAACCCTTTTAATTGACACCTACCAAAAAATTCAAGAACACAATGTTCTGCTACCTATCTAATATATCTAAAAGTTTTAAGATAATCGGATTGGTGGAACACAGTTAAAGAATTGAAAAAGAAATGAAATTACGCCAGTATGATATTACAATATAAATATCGTGCAGTGTTTCTTACGACTTAAAATTTTGGGGGATTATCTTTCAACCTAAAAGTATTGTTTTGCTTTGAAAAATATTTTAATTTAACTTATCACTTTGTACAGTTATGTGCTGACTGTTATAGCATACTTAGAAATCCCAAATATGTAGCTGCAGGGCATGGAGGGTTCAAAAAAGTTCGTGGGTGGACGTAGCAAGGACCTCTCACAAGGTTGACTACTTCTCACCGGTGTGAATAGTTCAGCTTCATTAAGACTAACACTGTAACTTCATTTTGGCGGGTTTTAGAATATTTAATTTACATGTGTCCAATGTGTTGAAGGTATTTGAAAAATTGCATTGCTCTGTTTAGGCTCACCTGAATACCTGCAAGCACGATGCAGTGCCTTGCAGCAACAAGTGCGGCGCAATGATCCCGCGTGTACTCATGGAGGACCATTTGAAGTACACTTGCGCTCAGCGGCGAGCACGCTGCGACTTCTGTGCCAAAGAATTCACCGGTCACACGCTCGAGGTAACTGCTCCCGCATTAATTAGAGAACCACGATTGAGTGCCAGCCGTTAACTGTACAACTGGGAACAGAAAAAAAAAGAGCATCAACGACGAAAGGAATTTTCTCGAATAGTTTTTGCAGCGAGATATTCCCTTGTACGTTTTCAACGCGAACAACCGCAAACTTGAAGTCTCTCTGAAGGCTTACAGTGTAAGCCTTCAGAGTCCTTGACCTCTTCTCTTCTGAATATCTCAAAATGTCATCGAGACTTCAAACGGGACAAAGTTGTCGTGGATGAATTTTAAAAGTTAGAATTTGAAAGTTTCCTTGAAGTTTCCTTGAAGTGTCACTTTTGAAGATGAACGCCCTAAGGCTATCTTAATATTGTCGGCGGCACTCGATGACATCAGGCTACTTGAACTGCTGGCAGCTGCTGCACACCCTTTCCTGAGTCATCTGTTTATCAAAAAAATTGTTCTTTCAATCATTTGGTTTATGATATAAACTAAAATAAACATGTTCGATAAAGCAATTTCTTATCGCTAAACTAATATCCATGTCTAGAAACTTTAAATTTAATGTTTGAAGCATAAACAAAGGTGTCGACCACGCTGGCAAATATTTATTTCGCGTTTAAGTAGTTTTTCTCGGTGAATGAAAATCGATCTATGTTGAAGTGATGTAAAATTCCATGTAACCATTATCAGTAGACTGCGGATTTTATGCATTTATGACGAAAAATGGGTACGTACAATTTAAAACAGTGGAGGTATTAAAAATATTTAAGGCCACCAGTGTATTAGTTTCTCCTTAACAGGATCATCGAAAGAAGGATTAAACTTTTATTTGGCTCCTGTGTCTTGCAATCAATGCAAACATTTTTTATTTTGCATAAAGATCCGTAGTCTAATTATTATCAGTGTCGCCAGAATCGACTAAAAACGGGCGATTTTCCCACTCCGCCTTCTCCCCTTCCACTATCCCATTCCAGCACCATGAGCATACTCTAACATCCCCCACTAAAACCATAGACTGGTCCACGTATTAATTTGGTTATCAGAGAGGGGGTAAACTGTATTCCCCTCGATTTCCCCGATCTGACTACACTGCCAGTTATGTAGAAAGTGGAATGCGATTAATTGAATTTGGAACTTCTTGGTAACTCCACAAGTTCTACTGAATGCTGGAACACAGAAAGAAGTTAATTACACTGGCAGATCTGATCTTTCTAACTTTGTACTCTTGTTTTAACGTTGCTATTCGTTTCATTGCAGAAACACACGGGCACATGTGGCTACGAGCCTCTCTACTGTGAGAACAAATGCGGCATGAAGGTGCAGAGAAGGCATCTCAGCCAGCACAAGTTGGGCGAATGTGCGAAAAGACTGGTGGCCTGTCGCTATTGCAATAAAGAGTTCGTTTTCGACACGCTCGGCGCCCACCATGCTAAATGTGGACGTTTCCCAGTCGCCTGTCCCCATCGCTGTGAAACCGCAGTGTTACCAAGGGAGGATTTGGAGGTTCACTTGAAAGACCATTGCACCACACACCTTCTGTCTTGTACGTTTAAAGATGCCGGTTGTCGTTTCAAGGTACGCTGATCAATTACTTTCATCTGTACATACTGTTACTTATGGAGAATTTTCTAATCTCTTTTTCGTGGGAACAGAGAATGCTCTGAATATGCTCCAGCTTCGTTCCGAACGTTATTCTAATCAATCTTGTTTCTTGTTACAGGGCAACAGGTTCTCGTTGGACAAACACTTAGAGGAATCAGCGAAGATGCATCTGAGTCTCATGTGCAGCGTGGTGACGAAGCAGCAACATCAAATAACCAGCCTGAAATCGGCCATCAGCAAATTGTCATTAAATTACACGGGCACGCTGATATGGAAGATCACAGATTACAGTGCCAAAATGTCCGAGGCGAGGGCTAAGGAAGGCATGGAGTTGGTCAGCCCTCCTTTCTACACTAGTCAATATGGTTACAAGCTACAAGTACGTTCACATTAATAATCACTATTCGATACAATTACTGTTCGATGATTCTTGTAGATAGACTGCGGATGTTTATGCAATTATGACTTTTGAAAATTAAAAAAGAATGCTGGGGTATAAAATACAACAGAACTTAGTACGATTTTTATTTATTTCAGGCCTAACAAGGCTCTACTACCACGGAAAATAGAATTTTATTTGACTCGAGTTTCTTAAAATTCGTCTACAAAAATTGCAAATTGCATAAAAATCCGTAATCTCTACTTTGCACTCCTTTGAAACGGGTTTTTATATGTATTTGGTTCTTCCTTTATTTATTTAATTTCTCATTTTTTAATTAAAGGCAAATATCAGTTCTACAAATATAAATTACAACAAAGTTTGAGAGCTATGTTTTTGACAATAAAATTAAAAAATAATTCGGAGTGCAAAGGGTTAACACTCGCTGTTTGTCGCAACAAGAATTCGCACACTTCTATACAAAACGCAATAGTATTAACGCTGAATTTTTCTTTTTCAGGCATCGGTTTTCTTAAACGGAAACGGAACCGGCGAAGGCAGTCACATTTCCATATACATAAAGATCCTTCCTGGAGAGTACGATGCTCTGTTGCGGTGGCCATTTTCTCACAGTGTGTCTTTCACCATATTCGATCAGATGGAGGTCGCGGAGAAGGCGTGCAATATTGTCGAAAGCTTTATACCGGATCCAACATGGAAGAACTTCCAAAGGCCGAGTCGCGAGCCTGACTCTCTCGGTTTCGGTTTTCCAAGATTTGTTTCCCACGAGATGGTCAAAAGACGGCACTTCGTCAAAGACAACACCATGTTCATTCGAGTGAAAGTCGACCCTAGCAAAATCGTAGCCGTCTAAATGTAATTCGTTAACGCGTATCGTACCACTAACTCGACTACTATCGTTCCACGTAGGCACACACTGGTATCGTTTCACGTAAATAGTTCGATGCGGTTGTTGCGCATTTCTTATGTTACACGTAATGACAGTCCAGTAAACGACTCACGATTATTCTATTTATTTGCATCGGCCGTGTACTTGGTGTGATAGTGCGGAGTACTTTACATGCAGCGACTCCCGCTTAATATTCGAACACTCTTCAAAAGACTTTTTAAATATTGAATCACGCGACTTGAATTTTTTTGAGAAGTTAGAACAATTACTTTACTACATGACGCGAGGAAGAAATTTTGAAAAAATCGCAATTGGTCGTAATTACGTTCAAAATAGCCCACATAAAAAAGTTGTAGTATACAACTTTTAGTATTTTCTTTACAATTCTGACCAATTGCAATTTTTGAAACAATTTCTTTCACATCCTGTAGTAAACTAATTACTCTAGCTTCCCGAAAAAGCTCAAATCGTATGGTCCAATGTTTAAAAAGTTAGCGTTTCCTTGAGAGCGTCCGAATATTAATGGGAGTCACTGTACAGGCCACATGGTACTTACGTTGTATACCATAGTAATATTTATTCAGGGTATCTCTGAAAGTTTTAGAAACAATAGTACGGCGGTATCTCTGGACTTGTACAGTTCGCCCAATTATGTCGTGTTTGGATTCGTTATCGGTGAGAAAACATCGGTATGATAATAGATGAAGGTATAACGATAACTAGCAGAACCTTCAGTTGTGAACTGATACAATCCCGAGTCTCTAAACGTGTGCGTCACTGCCTCGAAAGCGTGTACAGTTTCGGAGGTATCGCTGTAACGTCCAACGGCAAGATCTTTCATTGGGAACTATATAAAAATGTTCGTACCGCGCATTTCACAATTTGTATAAATTTTTAATGGTTCTGACCTACTTATTTCTAACTCGTATTTGTATTAAAAAAAAAAAAAAAAGATATTTCTGTTGCGTCACGGTTCCCTACGGTTTTAATCACCTGTTCGGCAACACGAGTTTCCGTTCCGTGTCGCGCTGCGATTGATGTTTCCGTGAACATGTTTAATCGTCACGTTGAAACCGAGATCTTCAAAGTTCTAAGAGTTCGCCAGTCGAACAACGTTTTGTTCATCGAAAGGATTTACTTTTAAGAATTCAAATCAAAGATGATTAAAGGACTGTTTACTATAAGCTTAGGAAATGTAAATATTGTGAAAAGAGAGAAGATCGGGGCGAGGAATTTGTCCACGCGACAGATCTACTAATGTAAATACGCATTTACTACACGTTAGTGATAATGAGAAATTGTGATTGAGATGCTAGTGACTGTATGTAATGATCTAAGATTAAGAAAAATAATAAAACTATTATATCATGTTCGTATATTATATATTTTATAAAAGCAATCATTTCTGTCTATCCCAATAATTACTTCCGCTGAGATAACACGTAATTACAAAAAATTAATACTAAAGAAATTTCATTAATCAGTATGTACACATGTATATTTACAGTCTTAAAATAGACAATGGTAGTCTTGATTTCATGGTTTCTGAGAGTTCTCTGCAGTTTGTGACTGGGAAACTCTTGCCGACTAGAAAAATGAAATTATTACAGAATAATCATTACTTCGCCGATTGAATCGATTCGTTAGTACACTCACAGTTTGAATCCTATACATTTGGTCCAAAGCGTGCGGTAGCAATGGCCTTACACTGTTAATTTCCATAGCAGTCAGATGATCCAATTTTGCGTGTAAAGCTTCACTTTTTAAAAAAGCGTCTATCGATGTACGTAGCTTGGACATTCTTATATCCCATATATCCTGAAAATGATTACTACATTAATATGAAATAAATCTAGACAGATACAGAACGCTAACTTGGATAAAGAAAATTAAACATTTCTTCCAACCTAGAATATTTCCATTCTCTACGATTTTCTCAATTTGCTGGATATGAAATTGATATACTACCTCATACAATACTTAAATGTTTAGTAATTGATTAGATACCAACATGAAAATCAAACATTTCTTTCAACCTACGATATTTCCATTCTCTATGATTTTTCCAATTTGCTGGATATGAAATTGATATACTACCTCATACAATACTTAAATGCTTAGTAATTGATTAGATACCAACATATCTAATAATGTAAACAATATTTTAAATGATGATAGATATTTTTAGTGGTGCCTCAGAGTCACCACTCGAGTGCTAAGATTTAAATCTTTCTCACCTTTATTGCTGTCCTTATCACATCTGAATCAGGTATGTCTTCGTTGCCATGGCTCAATAAAAGTTGCGCCTCATCTATATAATGATTGCTAGGCATTTTGGTAAACAACCTAAACAAATTTTCGTGCGACAAAGTATTAGATCATTGCATAAGTTCGTGCCTGATTTTAAAATTTAACCATTGAATTTTATTTTCAAATCAGGCACGAACTTATGCAATCATCTGATATATAATAGAGTAATAGAGTATACAGGGTGGTCCACCTAAATATCTCCTTCATTTTTGGTGACCTAAAGGAGATATTTAGATGGCTACATTTAAGCGTGCCATTCTATATAGAATAATAGAGAAATAATGGAGTATTCATAAAAAATGGAGTTTTTTTTATAATAGATTATACTTCGATAATTTTTCGTCTTCTTTCGCCTCGTTCAATGTATCTGCATTCATCCATTCTTGATTAATAATTCGACACTTCTGTTGCTGTTTCAAGTTCACTGCCAACCAGATTGGAACTTTGACAGGTAGACCAGCACGAAACGGGCCTATCGATCCTGATATCAAATGAATCGTGTCAAAGCTAAAATTCGGCACTATCGAAACCAACTCCTTTTCACCAAGAAACTCCACTTCACTTGGATCCATAATTATTCAGTACTATTTTACTTATTAATTCTTAAATTAGGCTATTCTCACTCCAAAATCCTCAACATCATGCGCTCGCACCTGTCGCAGCGTCGCAGCTGCGACAATAAGTTTTGGCGGGAAATGCACGGTGTGCCATGTGGTGCCATGTACCATGTTTGAAACGCTACCTGTTGCTAACTATGCTAACTTCAAATGTATTCAGAACGCAAGCGCCGACGAGATACTGTCTCTGGTAATAATACCGGACGAAGTTATAAATATTTTACATTGATATATTTTCAATTTCTGATTGTGAAAATGACACAGTCTCAACAAGTGGTTGAAGAATTACACGATTGTTATACACAGACGGCTGCCAATATAATTTCTTATTACGGTAAATATGTTTAAGGTTAAATTATCTTCCATTTTATGAACATTTCTTGAAATTCTGAAACTTTATGATTAATTACATGAATGCAAAGATCTAGGAAGCAGAATACAAATGTACATTATCCGAAAGAATTAATATACCGATATGTTATTGTAGCGTTTCAATAATTTTGTAAACTATGTATATATGTAACCTGTTTTGTTATTACAGGTGGACAAGAAATGAAGGACAAATTAAAAGAGTTTAGGGACATTGTGCAAACTCAGTGTATTTTAGAGAAGAAGTTGAAGGCGATAGAAGAAACGAAAGATCGTTTGTTATACTCACACGGTGGTGATAATGCAGAAAATAATATTGAAACCGTTATACTTGTAAACATCGTATTATCATACTAGTCTTAAGAATTTTACAAAAATGTTATACATTTCTATTTTCCATGTTACAGGAATATAAGAATGCTATATCCGAGATTGATACAGTGATTAATGCATCTACTAATAATAGATTGGTAGATTTCGATAAACACATGGAAGCCCTATTAGGTAAATTGAAGTTTACATTAAAAATACATATTTTCTTTCGTTTCATATGCTTATCAGAGACACGTACAATTTCACATAAAATAGGAGATAAAACAGGAGACAATAAAGATGACGAGGATGCAGAAATGCAATTAACTGGAGGTTACGTAAATGTGATCGATCCAATTTCTAAAAAGAGAATTGTAGACCCTGTGAGAAATACTGTATGCGGACATACCTATGATAAAGAAACCATCACAGAAATATTGAAATTAAACAAAAAGACTAGGTAAGAGTTTTAACAGAATAACATAGTTCTTCTTCAAGCTATAATTTTACTCATTGTTTTCTGTTTACAGGTGTCCTGTTATAGGGTGTAAGAGTACAGAGTTCGTGCAACTGAAAAATCTCCGTGCAGATATTGTAACAAAAGCATATCTTGATAAAAATCCTGCTTAATATTTATTTAAATAGACTATCCGATAAAAAAAATAGGAGATATTTTATAAAATGTGCTACGCATATCTGGATATAGATCGTAAAATCTTGTATTTTACACCTATCTAGTACAAAGATAAAGACTGTATAAACGTGACAAGAGTTGTATTTTGGTACAGCATGATTTATTGTCACATGTAGCAATGCTTTGCATCACTAGAATATTTTTCTGATTACAAATATGTATAGCCATTTCGATTCTGATCCAAATGGCTGTTTTCAGGATTATTTTTAAGTACAAAAGTGCCATTTATAATTGTGCCCCTTTTTAACTAGTATTATTTCAATAACGCAAATAGATCGTCACGTGTGACCATGTCTATACGCGTGTCTCACATTAAATAAAGATGGGCATTATATTTGTTTAAGTTATTTAAATCACATTTATATTTGCATTAAGTCTAAGAAAAGATTTAGCATTTATTTTAAACATATTCAGCTATAAGTAAATTGCATATGCTTATGCAAACTCGTATTTTTAGGACAATCTTGTAAGAATAAGGATTGAGAAGCTTTTATTGTAAGAAAATGAAAAAATTCTGCAAAATTACAGTATTACACGAAATGAGAAATTAATGTGAAAAGACAGAAACTAATAAAATTACACAATATTTTAATAATTATTTAAATGTATTGTACTATAATTTAGTGCCTTTTGCGATAAGAATCCACAATTTAATTAAACGGATGCGCAATAGGGAAAGAACGTGGACAATAAATGGATTAAACGTAATGGGATGAAAAAGCACTGAAGCCAGAGCAACTTCAAGTTACAATAGTTTCGATTATCTCCGTAATTTATACCGTTATCAATCTATGATGTCAACAGTTAGGCTATGTTTATACCCACGTTTATATCAATAGTACTAATTTTCTCGTGTGGAAAGGCTCGGTGCATCATTGATGGACTCTGTGCGGACAGCAACAATTGGGAACCGTTTCTGTACATGTCCAAAGACCTGGACGGCTCACCAAATTATGACATAACGCATTGGGTTCGCCAGTTGCATCTGCAACAGTGTGCTTTCGTAGAAATCGGAGAAGGATTTTGTGCCGTAAGCGAAATGCTTCTAAACACACTTTTGAATAGTATAAAATCTCAACATATCCGCAACTGATAAAATAATATGTACTATTCGATAATTTACAACTGGTTGCTGGCTATATGTTTATATATTCCCTTGTACTTCCACGACTAATTGTTTCAAATGATTTTCCCTAACAAAAATTGTCATTTAATTCCATACCAAAGTGTTCGTATGTGCCCAAAATTTACTTCACATCACATTATTTTAAACAAACTTAATTCAATGTAATTTTTACGATATTAACAAAAATTAACCGTTTGATAGTGCTTGTTATTTCAACGTTACATGGAATTCATTTAACGTTAATATCCTTTTCCTTTAAATATCTCGAAACAAATTATAATAAGAAATATATGACTTGGACCACTTTCATAATTATGGGCACATGTATCTTTTGGAGTAAGTGACAAATTTTCATAATACCAGGGTTTTATAACTACTTTCGGTTAAATATAATCGACACCAAATTGTTTTAAAACTATTCGGATCTACTATGCAAGACTTTCTCTTCAGTTCTATTTGACAAGATATTTTCGAAGGAATATCGTAACTGTTATTTCCATTTTAATGACAAAGTTGTGTAAAGATCGAAGTTTATGACAACAACCAGTTTTTAAAGAGATGAAGGAATTATCGACGGCTCTTATTGTGCGCTATTGCGTGTCACAAATCGAAACTTCCTTTTTAAATACGACACTGCTTAACGTTTATAGTTGTTCGTGGAATTGCGTAGTATTCCTTCTGAATCCGAGGTCCTTGATAATTCCGGCGTGGGCGAATTTTTCCTCGGGATTTGTCCTTGTCTGACACTTCACTCCTGGAATCTGTGCTCGTCTGAGCTGTCAAGACGGAGGAAGGTTGATTGCACTTTCGTCGAGGCTACATCATACTCAAACACGAGTGCAAGGGTGCATAGGCGATTATGCGATGTAACATTGCTCGGCGATAATGCTCCTGGTTGCAACTGTTCCGTTTCGCTGGCTGGTCACCGGTTGCATAAAACAACAGGTTTTAAAATGTCTAAAATTTAGTGTAAAAGAAGATCTTTAAGCTTCCATTTGGTACAGCACGATTATTGAAAAGCTTATTAATAGACTACCGGTAGATAAAGTGTTAAGTTAGCACCCCTAGTTCAAATACGAGATACATTTTTCACGTAAAAATTAATTTTCATTCGCGGTTTGTAAAGTAATCGCACGTCGTCCTTTTTAGGATTCCCCACGTGTTTTTTAAATCCTTTGCCCGAGTCCTTGTGTTCGCCACGTGGTGTTTGCGGTGTCGCGCGATGTTCCGCAACGACCATAAAGGGAATACACACGCCGCAATGTGCTTCAAACTGTCATCAGAGACAGCCAGTAATGTTATTATGTTGTAAAATATGCACGTTCCCACGGAGCTTGATATTTTAATCGACACTTACATTAACGAGCGCCGTGATGAACTTAACATTTTAAATTATATACTAAGTACAAAATGAATCGTACATTTAATAATCTCTATGTAAGTTTCTTTAGATAGTTCTTCAATAATTAGAATAATTCACATAATTTAATAAACTATTTTTGCGTGCACTTATATCTCTAATGAAAAGTCAATAGATTAAACTTGGATGGCTCGAAACTTTTAGTTCTGCGAAGAAATTGGCCCATGGTCTTCGAACCCGGCGAAACTGGATTCTTTATGGTCGCAATGGTCATCCCCGAAGTGCAATAACACCTGTGGCAGAGGATATATGGTTGCTATCACGTCGTGCCAAGACCAAGTAACGTAAATAAAATGTTTGTCGCGTTGCAAGATGCAAAAATATACAGGTCTTCCGATTGAATTCAATTTTAACGGAATTATTATCGGAATCAATATTTATATACTGAGAAACATAAACCCTGAAGTGACTTGGCATTGATTCAAAAAATTGAATGCACCAAACAAAGTTTACGTTTAGTTTTTGTCAAGTAAGGAAGATATAATTCTAATGTTTCCATCTCTGCAATGTCCTTCCTAAATAATGCTACTCTTACTATAATCGCTGTAATGCAGCTTAAACTCGTGGCCCGCTTGGAAACAGCACTTTACGTTAAAAAATAGAAATGCTCTCGTAATTACATTCATAGCTTCCTTTGCATACGTAATGCGAATTCGTACTTTCCTTTGCAGAATTTAAATTAACATTATTATAATATCCAGCAGACGGTGGGCGTTTATGTAAATGCATCCATATATTTCACATGCAAAGTTTGAGAAAATGGACGGCAAAGACGGAGCTCTGTTGGTTTCTCTATTAAAAATTCTATCAGAGTCAACTCGACCGACGTACTCCGTCAAATTTTATTACACTTAGAATATTATCACTAGCCTGATTGCGTACAGCACGAGACGCGCAAGACCCGCCGCCTAATCATTAGTTATTGTTGTGTGTCGCAGAGGCAGGCCTGCCGTAGACTGCATCGGGCCAGGATCATTTTGGTGAGCCAGAACATCTCCCAGGAGGTTACCTTGAATTCCTTGTCCATGACGAAAGGTGTGAACTTTTCCAGCTGTCCGGATAGCTTCGGTAAATGTTACTGCGAGGTAAACATGGTCGACGGAATTATGAGAGCGGCCAGGTTCACAGAACCTTGCATTTCTACCGAAGGGTGTACCAAAAGCGACGCTGGAACATTCACTTTCGAAGGAGAGTACGATCCGAGCGGCAGCGCTGACTTCGACCAAGCTTACGAGGACGATGATAGCGAGAGATTTGACGGTACTTGCCCAATGAAACTCTAAACGATTCGGAACACGTTCCGATAGATAAATGAGCAACGCGTTCAATTTCGTTAAACTTTGATATTTTGTGCCGTTGATGACTCTGTTCTATTAAACAGTGTTTATAATGGTAGTAGAGCTGTCCTCAAGCCCTTTGATAAAATATTGATAGTCTTTAAAAAGGGATGTATAAATCAATCCTCCAGTTACATCCATGGGACGTGAACTAAAGGCTACTTTGATATTTTGTTCTGTCGATGACTCTGTTCTATTAAACAGTGTCTATGACCACTAGACTGCGGATCTTTATACAGAATAAAAAATGTTCGCATTGGTTGCAGGACACAGGAACCAAATAAAAACTGTATTCTTCTTTTAATTATCCCATTTTGCTGAAACTAATACATCGATGTCCTTAAATATTTTTAACGTGTCCACTGCTTTAAATTGTACGTACCCATTCTTCTCATAAACGCATAAAATCCGCAGTCTAATGATCACAGTAGAAATGTCCTCAAGGTGCCCCTTTGATAAAATATTCATACCTATTAAGATGATGTATGAAGCAATATACTTCCTTTTATTGAAGTGTACCTTCGAGTTACGTCCATCGGACGAGTCCTCGATGAGGAAGACGAATTTCTCTGCTCGCCAACCGCTTTCGTGCGAACCCGCGACTCCGCGTAGTCATCTGCGGTGCATACATCAGCGTTCGGAGTGACCCGCCGTATTCTCCAATTGGGAATGACATAGTTTGCGTGCCGTTGGGTTTGCAGACACGCTTTTCTACTCGGAGTCGGTTAGACCATCGCAGCGTCGTCGCCTCCTGCGAGTTTACAGAGCCAACGAAGAGTACGAGCTACGCGAAAATAGATCGCCGAACAAGAACTTGAAAAACACCGGGGGATATCATCCAAGTGCAAGGGATCGGTTAGACGAATATTCCGATTACACTGAAGAGGATGACGACGACGACGACGACGGGTCCAGTGACGATAGCAACGTCGGGGACGAGGGGGACACCTATGAAGCTGAAGAGGAAGACGAAGACGAAGAGGAGGTGAAGACGGATTCACCGCAATATTACGATTACGGTTAGTACTTGAACGTGAATATTTTTCATAAATTTTCTAGATTTCGAAGGGTCGTCGCCGACCCGGGAAACGAGCTCGGGTACCGAGGTCCGATCACAAGGCAATTGCTTTCGAGAGCAAACGAGAGGTCAATGAACCCGAGAGGGAAGGGGCAATGCAGATCGCATCCGCCGAGGACGACTGCGAGGAAGATACCACGGAACCGCTGCAATATTACGATTATGGTGAGGAAACGTCGCCGGCTGCCGAGTTGCGTCTAAATCATTCGGATCCGCTACATACAGCTTCTCCGGAAAGATCCGACCACCTTTCGAGCCCCCGTTCTCCCTCAGATTGGCTCGAGTCTTCCTTCGGGATAGACCACGCTGACACACTTTGGTTACTTACGTATATTAGAACCAAGTTTCTCTTCGAAAACAAAATTTAGACATCTAGCGAGAATAATCTGTGATTTTGAATATTGTTCGAGCCGAAATCCCATGTTATTTTCTTCTTTTTTTCAACGAAATTCGTATTTTGTGATTCCAGACTCCAGGGGAAATAGATTGTATGGGTTGCAAACTAAATTCGCCATGACGCTGGCAACACTGAACATCTTGCTCGGGTTCTTCTGGTTAAAGTAAAGAAACGTAAAGGAAATCGAAGATGTACTAGATGGAATATACTAATTTTTTATGACGTTTACTATAATCAAGTCGAAATTAACTCGATAATTATAGATTTGAATCCAGTAGTGAACGCGCTACTTCGAAGTACGACCTTCTTTGTAACAATTAAGTAAATAATTTATGCAAATAAACATTCTGCGCTTCTGTAATCCGAATACATTATTAATCGCTTAGTCGGAGAATATGAGTTATTCAATTATTCATAAGTAGACCGCAAGCAAGTTTTTATGGGTATCAAGAGTTGTCTGTATTAATTGCAAGATACAGGTCCTGTATCTGGGTATGTACAGGATGTGCCAAAACTCCTTCAACTCCCGGAAATGGGAGGTTCCCTACGTCATTTGAAGCGACATTTTCCTTTGCAAACTAGTAAATAAACGCTAATGGCTTAGTACGACAGTAATGGCGTTTTAGAATTATATAAATTTAAATATCTCCTGAACTACTAACTTTTCGGCATACATAGGTTAGTACTTTTTTATAACGAATGTCCAGCTGCATCGATTGATGTATTAAAAAATACCTCATTCCATTTAAAAAAGTGAAGGTGACCTTCATATCTCTAAAAAAAATTACAGAAAAACAAAAATTCTTTTGGTATCGCATGAGCCCCATTTTACCATTCAACTTTGTCCTTCAGACATTTGACTTATATTTAAAAACAACAAAAATATTTGAGGTGGCAACGTTAGGTGACTCACCCTGTATACGTACACAGACATTTATTTAATATGAATTTTTAGTTATCTTATCATTGTGAAAAACGGATCGCATCAGATCTATCAATATTATCTATTAGTCACGCACGTATGATTAATAGTCACGGTCAACAAATGTAAGTCATTTCGATTTTACAATTCAATGATTCTGATTTCTCCATGATATGCCACCTCGATTTACACAATTTACAGCTCCACGCTCCCGATGGCAATGCTTTCACCAGAGACATAGTTTATCTGAGAAATCACGTTCTCTAGGGTTTTACAATGGGCTTTGTTTTAGCGTTTTATATGTATATCTTCTGCAAAAAGCACAACTACCATTTATAGACCGTGCGATGGACTTCGTAAAACGAGGCAATTCACTTTTTACCGAGGAATTTTAACAACATTTTTATGAAATGTTTTGTGGTAGTAAATGAAAAGACAATAACCTTGATCACGCTACTCTTTCTGCAATCGCCACATGGTTACCAGACCGTCAACTTTTGTGCAAATTCGTATTTTTATAGTCTAGTTGCTAAAGAAATCGGCTTCAATTTCAAAAACTGATTGTAATAATTGTATACACGTATTGCTTATTCTCGGTGCATCAATTAAACATAGAAATTATAATTTATTACGTTGGAGAATAAATCAAACTTTAGACTAGTGAATGAAAATCAACAGCGGTTCCGTTTTTTTTTTTTTTTTTTTTGTAACAGTAATTCAGTGACTCAGAGTATGACAATTTTTTCGAGGATTCACTGCAGGAACCCTTTCTGCGAATGTCTAACGTGGGAAACCACAGTGGGTGAAATCTAGATCAAACCGTAAAACTAAAATCCGTTTCCAGGAAGAGATAAACAGTAGGATGTTCTTGTCTTACGTTGAAATACAATGGGAAACTTTAACATGTACGGTCACACACTGCTGATACGTTTGGTGAAAGGGTCTCTGGTTCGAATATTTTCCATAATGCTATATCTGTCAACCATTATTTGCGATCGATAGTCCAATGAAAAATTGGATAACGCGATGACAGCGAGAGCATCGTCAACAACGACACATCCGTGTTATGTTGCAATACGCTGTTATCAAAAGGCCATTCATAACAGAGGCAGATAACTATCGTATTACGAAATGAACATCTGCCATTCGGGATCACTGATATTAGCAGGTATGTTATGAAACCGCGTTGCGTATTCCCCTTATCTATTGGGTTGGAAAGGAAGTTCATAGCGTATTCAAATTAAGAATCGAAGATAAAATTAAGACATTTATTCGTATGTTTATTCAATAACACGAGAGGTTATCTCGAAAATGGCAAAAAGTAATAGAACAGAATTAATCTATGGATAAATATCTGAATTTTAGCTATCAATTTTAATTTACAAACGCTGCGCACTTTCGTTCGTAATATTACGGCGCAAAAACATCGTAAACTTTCCGGAATGGAACATTATTAATATCAGCACAATTACAGAAACATTTTGTTTCACTAATATCGAGGAAACTATCGTTGAACGAGAAAAAGTCGAAACGCAAAATACACTTAATTGAGCTTAATTGACTTACTTAAGATAATTCCTGCGGTCGTACACGTTGCCAAGAAATATAGTATTACAATGCCTCGCGAGATATTGCGTATTTGAAATTTTCACTGTATGTACAAGGTGTCTCAAAAATGTCCTACTTCCTTGGAAAGAGGGTGATTCCCAAAGTCATTTGAAGTAACCTTTTCCTTTGCGAAAATGTTCTCCGCGGCTTCGTTGAGATTGATCCGGTGTTTTTCGTTAATAACTCCTGAACGAAACCACGGAAGACATTTTCGCAAAGGAAAAAGTTTCTTCACCTTGGGAATCACCTCTTTCAATGAGGTAAAATATTTTTGGGACACCCTGTGCAAGTCGTGAGGCCTGCGGACAGGAAACGAAAAGATCAAAAAATATTTTGCATCGAACTAGGAAACGGGAGAATGTACAGTGAGCTAGAAGCGGCGACTTACAAGGCCGCAATAATTATTGTCCTTTATCCTGTGCAACTGCATGGTGTCGAGTACAAGTGGTATTACGTAGCAATTTCACACAAGCGTCAATTATACAGTCGTAAAAACGGCGAACAATATTGTGGGCAGAGTGGTATGCGTCATTGCGTTACTCTCAACACATACGTAGCTACCTTGCGTGAATAATGATTAGGCGTGACTCGTTCCGTTGCGAGAAAGACTCGTTGAACATCGAATTAGGCGTACGTGATCTGAAAAGTGTATTCTATTCACCGAAAGGAGTTCCGCCACTGTGAAATAACATTAACGAAGTTAACATCGCGGTATACGAAGCTGTAAACAAATATTGTGCGATGCTCCAATAAATTTGTCATGCATTGAATTAATTAATTTAATCTTAGGTCCTCTTTTATGATCACTCGTTAAAGTTTAATCGTCTGTAATCAGCATTTTCCCCGTGAAAAAATAGAGAAAAATTGATAAACAAAAGAATCTTATGTGTCACGAGTCAAAAATCACTCCGTCCACGACCCTATGCCCCCGCGGTCACGTGATGCGTTTGTCACAATGTCACGTGACTAATCCAACACTGTCAGAGAGAGGTTAACTTTTCCCCCTCGATGCGAGTCACTTTTAAGTCGCGTCTTATAGTATTGTCGCGAACTTTATTCAAGATATTTAGGGTCCAAAAGTTCTCTCATTCGTTTTAATCTCATCGCAGAATCCTGAAGCGGAGGTGGCCCCCTTAATTTCTCAAGATGCAGGATCATGTGCCACAGATATCACAGGTATCGCGTAACATTACGGGGGGAAAAAGTAAATGGCCGTTCTTCAAGGTGCTTCGATAAATAATTACCAACCTCCATCTTGATAGCGAGCACCGTTACTGCCACTCTTCTGTTAACGATTCATTTATACATTTTCCGCTCTGACTCGAAAAGAAGCTGTGAGAAACAGTTATATATAATTTTGCATTCGCGGATAATTATCAGTTGAGATCGCGTAGATTAACTAACGTACGTTTCCTTACTAAATAGGTTTACCCAGCATTGTTCTTTGTCACTTATATGTTTCTCATATTAAATATGGAATTAATTATGTCTCAGGATTATACTAATATTACATCGTTTCCGAATCACAACTAGTTTACAACTAGAAGCTTGCTGAACACATTTTCCTCTGGAATATAAAGTTTCTTCTGTGATCGACGTTAATAAAAATCCAGACGAATAGCGTGAGAATCGCAATTAAAATAGGTCAATTAGTGTTGCACAAGAAACGCGATTTATATTTGGTTTCGATATCGCTAACGGTCACTTTTAACGATCTAAGACCACTAGTGACCAACAAACGAGCACGATACAACACGATAGTAATTTAATGAGTGAGAGTGTCCGAGAGATTTGTAACACAATCTCGCTGCTCGTAAATCGGTGAATTACAGTCGGCCGGAAATACTAGTCTTGGCTGAATAGAAATCAACAAGAAATCGAACCGAACAAAATTCAGTGCCCGTTAAAATAAGAAAATCTGGTAGAATGTACGTATCTTCTAGATGTGGCCCTAGCAAATAATTCGTTACTTGTTTAACAATGAAGTATTAACTTATAAGTACATGTACTACTATCTGAGGGTCAATAAAAATGAAGTTCGAGTGGCAATACTTGACTCGCGTTTACAAATAATAAATAATTCTATTTTTATTTTAAAGTATGTGTACAACTTTAAAAACGAAGTATTCCATTTGATGCAATAATTTTTCTTTATTTTCAATGTCAATGTTAAATATTATTGCTGATAATAATGATTCTAATTCAATATACGTTCCCGAGTTTAAATAGTTTCCTATAACGATAAGATAAACTGTATGTTTATGAGGTTTTTCAGAGTATTACGAAACGACTCGAAAAATAAAATATCTTATTTCGTGTTTCAGATTGTTAAAATAGAAATAAGTATATTATATAATGTGTGTGTGGTTCAGATTATTAAAATAAAGTATGTAATTTTCGGAATTGTACATTTTATTTGAAATACTATTTTCTTCAAGCAAAATAAAATCTAAAATATTAAATGATATTTGAATGTATATATTTGTTCCGCCAGATAATGCCCACCTCTGGTTTAACCAACACGAAAGTGTAAATAAAAACGTTTATACTAGACTCGGAAGAGGAAACAGTGGAACAATAAGTAGGAAATCTCTGTTTACGTTGACGAAGCAGAACGCGCGGGGTTCCAGGAAGGATCGAGCCCTTTTGTGCACGACTTTCCCGTAGATAGTGATAGGGCCGTCGTATCGCACGGATATTTACAACTCTCATCGTTACACAGCCGAAGACCGAGTTCGACCGATTGATCGTGGTGCCGTAAGTAACGCGATATCCCGCAAGGAATGCTCGCCGATACCTTTAAACGCGTAGCGTTGTCGACAGCGCACGTAGCGTAGAACTTGACCCCGCCGTCGTCAATCCATCGCCGTTCGGTGTCAGTGACCTGCCTCAAAAAAAGAAACTAATTCCACGAGCCAGTGGCCCGTTACACACTAGCCGACGTACGTACGGAGAGAACCGCGGACGACGGATTCTGCGATCCTAAACGAAGTCGAATTCAGAGCCGTCTGTCGTTTGTTTTCGGTGGCTGGATCGCGGTATCGATCGATCTATCGCTCCCCGGGGGAGAGAGGGGGATATCTCTCTGCACCCCGTTAGAAATTCGTCGAGAATCGGCGCGTTGACGCTCTAAGTATTGCGTAAAACATGACCGGGAGAGATCAGGGCTTTATACAACTGTTCAATCGAGACGTTAATCTCGGAGATTGAATTGCGCAACCTTTCCAAGGTACATATCGCTTTTCATGTCCAGAAGTGTGCATTTTATTTAGCTATCGACAGCCAAGTGGGACGATTCAATTACACCATAAATCATCATGCGCGATCACGTCTCTACAGACAACTTCATTCTCGCCGGTTTCGCTAATCGAGAAAAATCGATTCCCTTATGCCTTATGGAGACGATTTTAGTTATTGATCTCGAATGTTTGGTATTTTATGGTCACTATCGGCAGTGACCATGGCTTGCTTAAGAAAGATTTTCATAATATTACTGGTCCTGAATTAATCGTAATTGTTAATAACTCTTATTGGTTGTACGAATGAAATAAGTAAGACCTGTACGAAACACTCAGAATTTTTTTAAATTAAATTATTAGATTATAGATTAAACTATTGATTATTAACACGTGGCACACCGGTCAATTATAGGATGCTGGAAACCTGAACGCAATTGGCCACATTGTTTGCTTTGTGTAGTTCGTGATATATTTTGATGTATTTATTTACTAATTGTTCTAATTTCTCGGCGAAGTTCAAGTCGTGTATCCAATATTTAAAAAGTTATTATTGGGAGTCACTGTACATTATATTATTCGAGCTTTTGGTACGAAAATTCATGGAAACGTTAAGATTTATTTAACGGTCATTGAAACATTTCGGTACTGACGGATGACGTAAGCAGCAGCTAATTGTGAGAGGTCAAGAACTGAAAGGTTGTAAGACGCGTAATCACCTCGTTCAGACTCTGCTCTTAGAACAAATCAACGGACGTATCAATTAAGCCGATTGTATTGGCGGTGCATCGAGACAACACGCGTGGTTATCATTCAAGTCACTCACACGGCTGTCGCGTCTGGTGCGCGAATCCTGTGCAAGCGGATCGACGCGGCGACGACGATGCACACAAGCAAGAGAGACAACGAAAGAGTATACCTCGAGATAACGGGCGAGACGATCTGACACGGGACGGCACTTCATCAAAGGAAAGCGACGAGACAACGGCAGCGGAAGTGTAAATGCTATTGCGCGTCCCTTTGCATCGACGCAAGATAAACACGAGAGGGGGTCACGCGTGAGAGAATTGACCGATCACGAGAAAATCTGTCGGACGTGTACGTATACGCGCGGGCGCGTGTGTGTGTGTGTTACGTACCTACGAACGGTGTGGGTAGGTGATTGGTAAGTTACCCGCGACGCTGCAGGCGAAACCGACGAGTTTCTTTCGGCATGTGTGCATACTCCTTGGCGCAGAGATATTTTAGTCGATCTTCCATTTAATCCTACCGCAATCCTCCTGTGCGAGTCATGCGCGCTCGCGTTTTCGACTCAGGCACGGCGACACGGAGAAAGAGAAAGGACAGAGGACAATTTGAAGAATATCGGCAAAAGGACAACGGACCCTCGCGTCTCTTTGTGACGTCCGAATGTTAAATCGGTACGAGAGGCGAAGAGAAGAAACTGATCGGTAGCGAGCCGGCTTTACGAACGCGTCGTCCGGGAGGGGGCCCGCGGAACCAGCCGGCGATTGGTCGAGCGGTGTACCACGTGGCGGCGTTGCGCGGGTGGGGATTGGCCAGGACGGCCGCGCACCGCGGGCGAAAGCGGCGAGTTTTGTTCTAGTATTTACCCCGCGGTGTAAAGCTGGATATCTCGCGCTCTCCCGGTGTCCTTAAGTCACGTTCCATTGTTCGCGTCCGTTCTCGCGGGTTCCTATTTCATCGGCGGAGGGTCCCGTTCTCGTTTGTTGTTCCCGGCTCTTGTGCTTTTTCGATGGTGAAACGGGTAAGAATCGTGCGCCATGTTCGCGCCGCGAGCAGCACGCGATTCACCGGCTACCGTGGCAGCAAGTGATACGGTGTTCTTTTTCTTCTTTCTCTCCGTCTCGCTCTCTCTCTCGAGCATTGAATATACAGCCAGTGGTGTGCCGTTTAAATACCGTAACCCGTGATTCGGCGGTGGTGTGTGATCGTTGTTGAGTGTTTGTGGTGCGCGCGGATGATGCTATTAAGAAAGCAAAAATCCTAGTGGTAGTAAACGACAGGCCGAAAGCACGCTGTGGGACCGTGGAATGCGCGCTGACAGGTATCCACCGCCGCGCCGTCGCACTCGGAATTCACCGTGCGGTTCTAACCTTCTTTCACCGTCTTTCTTTATCCCCGGAGAAGTCGCTTTCCCCTCTCTCTCTTTCTCCCGTAACGGCGTAAGCCTTGCGTGTTTACGCGATCGTACACCTCCCTTCGAGCCTTCCCTTTCTATTCCTCCTTTTCCTCCTTCGTCCTTTCCATCCTGCTTCTTTGAATGGCGCGTCCGTCGCGCCTGCGTTTGCGTGCTGACGCTTCGCTACTTTTGACAGCTGTCACGGTTCAAGTGCGCGTACGTATACAGCCGACTCGTTTTGTCTCATTGGGCATTGGGGCGGCATGTGCAGGGAAACGACATATTGTCGTCAATTACCGCTCCCCACCCCCTCGACGTTTCGTTACTTTTCCCTGCTTTTGCCTAACGGCTCAGCAGCGAAGTTATTCCAATTTATTTATTGTTCGGTAACCGGTTTGATGTTTTTTTTCTTCGGGCCAACAGCCGGACTGTTTTCTTTTTTTCTTCTCTCCATGAAAACAGTGTTCGGTCGAGATGAGCTGACGCGACACACGAGATTAAAAGTTTCCAGTAGAGTGGTATCTTTAATCTATTCGTGACGTATACGAGATAGCGTTGTTGCAACAATGAACCGGCGATTAGGTATTTCTTTTTTTTTTAACAGTCGGTAAAAACAGGAGACCGTTAGCCGGATTACCAGACGTACCCGCGGCACAAAGCAGGTTATGTGAAGTGAAAGTACCCGCAGAAACGTGTTAAAGGTTGCGATGTATGATGTAAAATCGTACATTGTAAATGCCGGTTATAGCACGCTTGATTTCCCCCGCAGTTGTTCGGCGACGAAAACCAAACGTTTCTGTCATCTAGATTATTTTCGGCGTCGGGGTCATAGGTCACAGTGTGGTGAGAATCGTTTAGATATTCGGGTAATCTGGTGTTTAGCGACAAACATACGCGCGAACAATCGACAAATAATTTTTTCCTCCGTAAGATTCCCTTATCGTTCGGACATGATTTTAAGTGAACTTTGCCTCCGTTTTTTGACATTGTGTCACTCGAAGCGTTCAGTGCCGCAATCAAAAGCCTGTGACGTGGCGAGCGAAATGAAATAGTTCGTCTCCTTTCTTTGAAGTTGTCCGCCAAGGACACATGACAAATGACGTGAGAATGCCGCTCACCGACGACGCTCGAAATTAAAACAATTGTTCACAAATCTTTCTTCGCGTTGTCACTATTTTTCGCTTCTGAACTACAGGCCCGATTTCTATGCACAAAGACGTTCGATTCTTTCACAATTCGTGCTTCAATAATAATCGGAAGTTGGAGTACCTCGAGATCCGCCATTTTTAAATGTGACGGTTTTAATCTTTTTTTCCGACTGCTACGAGGATCTTATTTTAGCCAGGTTATTTTATTCGAAGGAAAAAAGAGCGATAAGATAAGTTTTCAAGCGAGTCAAATTTTATATTTCTATTTATTATTTGACTTTAGTAGCAACTAATTTAGAGGACATTGGTGCGTCTATCGCCAATTGTTAAATTTGTTAACTTGTGTTAACAAGACACCGAAGTTTTCAATTAGTACATTTCAGGTTCTAAATATTTTTGGGGATATTACCAAATTAGCTAAATGATAGCTTTTTGTATATGTCGTTTGTATTATGACACACGAATAAATACTATGGATCAATACGATCAGAATCAATTCGATAAAAAGTGTGAGACAACTTTTAGTCAACTTCAATATTTTAACGACTCGATTTCGACTTCGGGTACCCGCGATCACAAATTTTCGGATCCCGACGATACTTTTTACATTTAGTTTATATATAAAAAGACCAAGTTTATTAAAAATTAATGTTGATTTAGTTCTTAATTCGTAAGCTTATAATTCTTCGTGAAATTCGATTTATTTAGACTGGTCGAATACTTTTGTGAACACCTGTAGCAGGCTGAAAATACTTAGAGTAGTTTATATTACTATGTTTACATTCATCAGCATGTTCCGCTTACCTGGTCTCCATTCAATGGCTACGAATAAATGTATCAATGAAAATTGTTTCTTTCACACTAATATTTAAGACGGGAATTAACCTTTGTGGCTTGTTCAAATGATGATTTTATTCGCGTTTATTCGGTTACGTTGCATCATTTGCTCTTTGAACTTACCTTATTTCATCAATTTTCTTTACTTTTTATTGTGTGGAAATAACCATTTTAAACAATTTTTCACTATATTTTAGAAACTCTGTTTTTAAACGACTCTTTAGATTCCAGAATGCAAAACGAAAAAATTTTCTTATTCAAGGGACTATTTTAAATTGGATACTTCAAATAATCCATATTTTATTTGATACGGTGTTATGATCATACGTGCATACTCGTGCGGAACATCGTTATGCAAATATAAATCCATATCAATCGTACGCAACATATCAAACCCGGATACGCAACAGAGGAATCAGAACACATACATATAACACGATACGTTTTGAATTAGATCACTGAATCATATGATCGAAAGCACGCGTCTATTATATAAGAGGGATGACGCAGGAGCAGCGTTAATTTAAAAAAGAACATTTAGATCGTCTGTGATCGTCCTCGGTGTCTCCTATCAGTGGTCTAGATTGAGTACCGTTTGACCGCTATTCGCGATCCATGGATCCCTGATTGAGTGTCAAAACATTGAATTATTGCACACGAAGCAACTGTACAACCATACTCTTTATACACTGAACCAGCTTTATATGTACATAGATATGAGAAATTAAAGAAAAGAATTCAACGGATTAGCCAGTAAGTTCTGAAATTATTCTAGACGATGGAATCATTTTGTAAGGAACTGACCTTGACATGTTAAGGGTCTGACCTTGGGAAAAATGTATGTGTGATAGTTTCCACGGATTATTTAACGTTATCGGATCAATGGAAATTTGCTTAACAAGTGTATCAAAAGATTGACCGTGAACATAACCTTCGAAATTTCTTTGAAAAATTTTACTTGTCCGCCTACAGGCCTGTTCTATTAAAATTTTATTCATTACTAAATTGATATTAGAAAATCTGATATACCACGTATAATTATGGCATTGGTACGATATTATGATTCAGACTGGACTCTGAACGATCGGCGATTATGCTTGATGAGGTCATAATTTTAAAAAATCATAGATAAAGCTTGTTTCTGGCTAGACATTATTAATTAGCAGATATTATTACCACGCTATAGTAAACAGTGAAGTGCTTTAAATTACTATGCACAACTGGTACACCGGGTCGGCCATTTTTATTGGCATAAAGATTAGCAAAATTCCATGATAAATATAATTTCGGCATTATTGTTCCGATATTCCGCATCTCTGCTACAAGCGTGCGAGACCGAGCAATTAATATAACCGCGCTATTAAATTCAATGTTTTTCGGTCGTTAACTGTTCGCATCGGGGATCGCGGAAAAGAGAGGCAACGGGCCGAGCGTGGCGTTCCGACAATCGGAATAATAAAATGCACCGGTAAACGGACGGATTTCGGCGAAGTTACGAGCCAGCGTACCGTTCCAGCCGGTTCGGCCCAAAGAAATACGACGGCGATAAAGTTTTCCTCCTTTCCACGACGAACGGATCAGGAAGAGGACCCCGAAGGGCGACAACCTCTCGATCCTTATCCAATTACGCATGCGTAACTTCGGGCCCGCGTAATCTTTTGTCGCGTCGTTTAAATCCTTCGCCCCGGGGCCGTTACGCGTCCGCCTTGACGTAGATGTAGATCCCTTTTCATTCTATACTGGGTGCATCCGAAGCAATTTCAGAAAAACATGTTCAGAGTCATCTTCCCCTTCCACGACGCTATTCCACCGCGCTTCCGCCATGCTTCCGTGTCACGTGACTAATCTGGTACTGGCAAAGAGAGAGGGTAACTTCTTCCACTCAATTCAAATCAAATCAATTCACCTCATCTGGTGATTCTAAACATATTTTTTAAAAAAATCCCCTGGATTATTTTTTTTACAAATTGTCTCTTATATATACACACACACATACACACAGAGAAGTCGAATGTAAATCCTTCTTCGTTCTATACTGGGTGTGGCCACGCGTACTTCTAAAAATTATAAAATAAAAAAATAAATAAAAGAAGATTGAATAATTGAAAAGAAAAATCATAGTGCAAAGGGTTAATATATTATAGGATTCTAACTGATTCGCAATGAGCCTCGATTTTCTATACACCATGTATAGACGAGGAGCGTTGAAGTCCCTGTATCTACGTATCTACATACCATCTGTACGGTATCCTCAAATCCCCCCGAGGCTGATCGTTACACCTACGCGTTTCCTTTGCGCGAGTAACGTTTTTTAATTAGAACTCGAGGGAAGTTGCATTGAATGCCGAGTTATTCGTGTAAATTGTTTCAAATGTAGCTCGCCGTTGTTTAACTAATCCGGGGGGCTCCGGCGTTCGAGCGAATGGGATTGACATACTTGCTCTCACACCCGAAGATTATACAATTTAATTTCCAATGTTAGGCCCGCGGCTGAAGCAGGCAGTGTACGATACAAACAATACAGAACGAGGTTACATTATAGTTAAGGCGGTAGACTCGTTTCCAGGATTGGAAACGATTGCAAAAACGCTAGATACAAGATATGTATATGAAGATAGGTACATGCGCAGTTGTATACTTCCGAATAATGCAAATTACGTTTCGCAAACGAAAAAATAGGCCTTTTGAGGACGATAGCGCCCTAGATCGATCTTGTATCTAGCGTTTTTGAGTACTGAGAAACCCAATTTTTGTATTATCGAGGAATGAGAACGCGAATCCCGCACCCTTGCAATCCTGGAAAAATCAGTGTCGCCAGATTAAGACTTGTGTCTCCACTCTACCGTTCCCCTTCTACGCTTCCGCTGCGGCCCGGTCACGTGACGCGTTGTATATGAGAGAGGGAATCTTTTTCCCCTGAATTCGTGCTCCCTCCCCTCATCTGGCGACACTGCTCATATCATAGAGGCAATGTCTAAATAACAGTTCCCACGTTCACTCATTTCTCGGTTTAGTTGGCACACGTCAAATACTTGCTCAACAGGCGCGTGTTAAACGGTCGTGAATCATTCTTATCTCTCCTAAGAGCTCTAACCAGACAGTCAATATGCACTGTATCGGGGGAATCGGTAGATTATAATTTTTGAATTTATTGGTCCATTACTATTCGCGACTGGTCGCCATTAATCACGGCCGATTTAATCGATCGCTGGGAGATATTGGTCGCCAGTCATCATCATTCGAAAACATCGATTTGTCAGATTCGATAGAATTATTTGCACTACTCTTATCGTTTCGATAACTTGCAATAAACAAATAAACACTGATGTTATTACATGCCCGCCGATTTCTTAATCCGAAGTCCCTAGCATCAGTTCACGAGCACTTAACGGGACCCCCCTCTATATTGCTTGTGTTCGACCGGATCGACGAGTCGCCATGTAATCATAACATTACATCACGTCACAAATCGAATTGTTCAATCGTTACAGTAGGTCTCGCTCGAAGAATGCAAATAATTCACTGAATCGAGACTGCCGGGAGCACACGCGAAACCCGGCAGAATGGAATTCGAAAATGAAGTTAATAGTGTACCGTTACGACCATAGCGAACACGTTTGGTCGTTTCATGTAACGGGTGCGCCCCTTATTTCCTCGCAACAGTTGGTCTATTCCACGCCGGAACGGAGATAAATAATTCCGCGGTGTTCGCGGCGCCATTGTTTATTCTAAACCGTCGGTACTGCGTCATAGTTGTCTCTGTGTGATCCTGCACGTTGACCCTCACACGTTCTCGGTGTGGGGGTACCTTTACGTACTACAAGATATTTTATTTAATTCTGTTGCGCAATGTGCGCCCATGAAATGTAACATTATAAACGGGATCTAATTTGTTGGTTTAAAGTGCAAAGCGGGGTGCAGTATCATCCTTGGATCTTTCATGCAAGTATTTCTGAGGAGTGTACTAGGGTTAAATGACACCTGGATAGCCGGGCAGTTTTAATTTCCGGGCAATTAAAAACTACTTAACTCCGGTGTCTGGACACTAATGAGTTAGTGCTGAGCACTCCATCCCGAACCTCGTTAATGTCATAGGTAAAACTTGAAGAATGTGCTTGTACACGGCCGGAACATGCTCAATTTGGCAACGCTGTCTCTGCTGCGCGTGCGCAATAGCTTGATCGAACCAGCTGATCGGGCAGACGTACTGTCTGCATGCGGGGTTGCCACATGTTCCGGTCTGTACGAGAGGAACCCGAATTCCGAGGCGAAATTTAACGAATATAAGAAGCTGTTTATAATTTTTCGTTATTTTTAATCAATCGGTAAAAGTAGATTCAACTAGTTGAGTTACGTAACTCGCAGAAAAGATATCTTTTGTTCCCACGAGCCGCAGACAATTCCTCTCCACCCGAGCGAATTATTGAAATTTTTTCTCGAAGCAGTCAAATTAATTTGCGATCAACGAATCGGGGGAATTCCCCTCGACTGTGCCAGCACTAAATTTCACCGTAAACCGGCCAGTTAATTCCCCGTGATATTGCCTTGTAACCAATGGCAGCCTGCGGAATCCGCGCGCGAGCCAATGAAAGTTCCGCGAGCCACGCCACGGTTCATAAACTCCCAACAAAGTCTTCGCGCGAACATTTCGATTCCGCACACGCAACGTCCACGGACGGTGCGTCTCTTTTGTTACATAATTCCTCGGGAGCTTCCTTTTCCATCCCGTTCTCGCCTTCGTTTTCTGTCAGCGGGCAAAAGAGGCCGGGCACGGAATTTAACACGCTTCGCGCGGACCGAGTTTCCTGGTTTCCGGTCTCGTTGAAAATAAAAGAGGGACGCCGGGAACACGACACGTTCGACGAACGTCGATGAATACTCCCGTGGGATCGAGAACGCTATCGTTGGGTCCACTTTGACCCATTCCGTTCCACTTGAATTCTGATCTCTTAGCAACTAGATTAAGCTACAAATTCATTCAAATTTATAAATTAATGGGAGATATAAAAATATAAATTTTTTAACACACATACACACACAGGGACAGATATTTTTATCATTGTAACAAATATTGAATGATATTCAATACTTTTAAATAAATGTGTTAAAATAACTTGAAAAGAGTACTTTTTGAAGTTTCCGAGGGTCATGTTCTTTTTTATAACAGTTTAAACACAGGTTTTATTGTTAAAGCGAAGGATAATTGTGGGTTTCGATCGAAGTGGAAACCGTGTGAATGAATATTTGTTACGGTACTTGATTCTGTGGGCCCATCGAATGTCATGAACCCGGGACACATTTACATACGGTCATAAGAGTATCCGGCCTCGTCACGCACTTGAGCGACCACCACTCTTTATTTGCATTATATTCGGTGGAACGGAATAGCGTTTCGTCATTTTGTTGAATCAACTTCGTCGGAATTCGAATTCTCATCGGTTGGGAGCTTGTGCTTGCACGCTGGATTTTTACGTAACAATGGGTTAAAAATCTAATAAAATTCAATCGAATAAACTTCATTTTCGTATATGAACACTTTTGTAGGAGACTATACAAGTTCAGAATTCTGTTATTTCGAAGAAGAGACTTCATTTTTTTTATTAAAAATTGATTGTAAATTTTAATATAAAGGGATATAAAATATTCATCGGTACAATCATTGTTTATATTACAACTGTATCATATTATAGATACTTGTATAAACAATATACCCAGATTTAATTACTAAGTCCGTCAGCGAGAGCTTGAACCATCTCTCCCTAGGACACACTGTATACAGCTGCCTCAGTTGCTAATTATAGTGAAGCGTCAGTCGTGTTCCAACGTCTTCGTCCTTTTTACCCCTCTTTCAAACTTTTATATCAACGCACAAACTCGTTCATTTTATCGCAGGGTCAATAATGATTAGCGTGGTAAATATAGTTGACTCTTGAGCAAATCCAGGATATAATCATAATTATCGATCCCTCAGAAAATGTAACCTCCACACCGCAGAATTAGGTAATACAGTGAAGCCTTGATCTAAGAAAACGGAAACGTAGGATCTGAGAAAAACGAATATCCCCTCCACGGTCTGTGTTTACACGCGCAGTCCTTTCCTACGTTCAAGGTTACAAAAAATAGTAGAACCGCACGATCTAAGAAACAGCACGGACCCGACGGTTTTTCTTAGATCAAGGCTTCACTGCATTTCACATCATAGGGTTTTTATGCATTTATAGCACGTGCAAAACACTGTTCGCTTCTTCAAAAATTTTCATGATCCATAAAAATGAGAATTTGCATAAGCAACTGCAGTCTGAACTTTTCTTTCACAGAAACCTGTGGACATTCTAATACTTCTGGATTGGAGTGTACGCATGTACAACGATTGATAGGTCCTATTCCCATTATGTTTTTGATAGACGACATCGGTGCCGCGACGACCCTAATTTATGACTTATGTGCGTCCCGTATCCTCCCGCTCTTTCCCAGGCAGCCTCTTCCACATGACAGAGATTACAGACTTCATAAACCGATTCGACGCAAGCTCTTGTGGCCTAAAAGTTCGTTCTGAAACACATCCGTGATTATTCAAGAGCCGATGTATTCTCTCCAACAAATCCGTAGAATCGCGTGGTGTCTTCTTCAAAGTGCATTAGTGCTCACTTAAATTTGCTAAGTCTGTCTTATCTTTCCAAACATAGTACCAATGGGACGTTGAGATTCTTCCGACTAAAAAGAGACCAAACACGATGCGTACCGGACTAGTTTTATGTGAATAAAAAATATACGATTGCTTTATACAAAGTCTACAAACGTACTCATTTTAATCGGCAGAATCTCAGCAATCCACTGGTACCACGTTTCAGAAGGTAAAACGAAAAAACGACTGAATTTGAAATGTTTATTTTGCACGGTTCGAGGCATGCTTTTGAAGTGTCGACCGTCGATGCTCAACGGTCTGTGTTCCTTTCGCTCGCTATATCTATTCTGTTTCTCGGCTCGAGTCAGTTCCCCGAAGAGAAACGCTACCCTGCAACGCGAGAATTCGACTCCTCGATCCCAAACTTTGCAAATTCAAGTGAGCAGCTACTGTCTATCTATCTACCGGGTGCAGTAGTTACGTACGCGAACGAGTGAGAACGCGTGTATCGAAGTTTCGTACTCGGTCTTCCAGAGAAAGAAACAGGAAGGAGGGTAACGGGCAGAGGGACGAAGCAGAGGAAAGAAGAAGTGGAGTATGAGGGCCCCGGAGGAAAAACGGAAAGCACGTTCACAGCTCGGCGAAGCGGTTAATGATTGGGAGTCACCGAACACAGCTGGCCACGTTGCTGTCGCATGCGGCTGGAGATGAGCACGAAGGAGCTGCACTCGTCGACGATGGCCACGACGACTACGATGACGTCGTCGGCGTCGTCGCCGATGATCGACGCCGCGGCCGAGGACGACGAGGAGCCGTCGACCTTGAGCGATTCCGGCGACATGGATCTGGTGAACGGGCCGAATCCATGGCTACCGGCGTACGGGTTCCAGCTACAACATCACTCCCATTTCCAACCCACGCACGAGGATCTACGCGCTAATGGTTTGTACTGTTACCATTTCACTTTCTCCTCCTAGTTAACAATGCACCACGGTGCACTGCGACCAGTCCGCCAGCAATCCAGTTTGTTAACCCTTGATCGACTGGTTCACCCCTTCCGATTTATTTTAATCGGAAATAGAATCACATAGTTTTTATCTTCTTCATCTTTTGTTTTTAGAGGATCACCTGTCCACTGCACTTAAGGGGGTCTTTTCCAACAGACGACGCTCGACAGTTCCACACTCACACACCGCTAGACCACGTATACGTACACGAGGATTACAAGAACCCGGGATTCCACTTCTTATTTCTCGATAATGCAAAGACGGGGTTTTTTAGTAGTCAAAACCGCTAGATAAAAGATCAATCTGGACCGCTGTTTGCCTCAAAAGTCGTTCTTTTACGTTTCCGAGTAATGGTTTTGCAATATTCAGCTGCATGATGCCCGTCGGAGAGGCTAGTACGCCGGCGCGACTGCAGCGTCCTCTGACGGGCAACATGCAGCTGAATATTGCAAAACCATTGCTCGGAAACGTAAAAGAACGACTTCGAAGGCAAACAGCGTCGTAGATTGATGTTTCATCTAGCGGTTTTAGCTACTAAAAACTCCCGTCTTTGCATTATTGAGAAATAAGAAGTGGAATCCCGGACCCTTGTATCCTCGCGTACGTATACGTGGTCTAGCGGTGTGTGAGTGTACCACACATTCACGCGCGAGTGTCGTCTGCTAGGAGAAGACTCCTAAAGATCTACAGTAAAATCTTGATTCAAGCCGGATCGTTTAGGGCTACTATTTTTCTGCGACCTCCCCGAACGTAGAAAAGGACTGCACATGTTTACACTTTGCACTGCTCGGTGATCGAGACAGCTCGAGCTTCTCGGTCCCAATGGAGGGGACAGGCGAACTCACTAAGATCGTACAGCTCCGTCCGACTTACTTAGATCAAGACATTACTGTATTGCACTGATCAACTACACTTTTACAGAAAAACGTTACGGATACTCTACAGAAAATTTTCTCCTGACTTTCTGGTAACATTTTTGCATACATCAAAATGCTGAAATATTATATAGAAACGAAAATATTGTTTGATAGAGAGTATTTAAGATTCGAAAATTATTTTTAGGTGCAGAATCTCGATTAGCTGTGAACGAGACAAGATATGATTAATATCACGCGCTGTGTGAATAATGCAAAATGAAAAAGAAATTTACGACGTTTCGGTGGATGAATATTTTCGTTTCGTGACTTGTGACTCGTCCGTGAGAATTGTGAATGCCTCACGGTGAAACGGAAGCCGAGAAATCAGCATATATTACGATAATATACCGGACTTTTTTTCGAATGTTATTACTGGAGGCGCTTAAGTGATGAAAGCGTGGTATAATTTCTAATGTAGAAACTTAGAGCGAATGCTGTCTCACGTACTGTCGGTGTCATCGATTTCTTTGAAAAACGAAATGCTTGAATTTTTATTCGTACAATAACTGCGGTTTTAGAAAATTTTTCAAAAGAAATAATGGATTAACCGTTAACTGGTAAAGTGGATTTTGATGTATTGAGTCTTCTGACAATAGTACTTTCACATACCTTCCAGAAATTAATTTATACATTTGTAGTATTTTAAGAGAGAGATTTTGTGTAGAGTGTCTGCGACGTATTACAGGTGCCCAATATTACCAAAAGTGTAATTAATGAGTAGACGGCGGATCATTATGCATTTATGGCATGAAATACCAGAAGACATTTGTACTGTTAAAATGTAATAACATTCACACATCAGTCCTCCTACGATGAATCTCCTAATCAGCGAAATAGAACGTTTGCTCAATACACTTTTTAGAAAATCGACTATGAAAATGGGAAATTGCATAACGTAGTCTGTTAATGATTAAAACAAAGCTTGTTGACGTTGTTTTTAGCCTTGGCCGGTTTAGATAGTTGTTGCGACAAACGGGAAACAGAATTAGTTGCTACACCGTGATCGGGGAGTCTTTCTGTTTATCTACGCTCTAGATATTGACGTAGTATCATTACCGTGATTTCCATCGGGTAGAAAACAGCTCGGTCTTTGCATACTGATCGCTTGTTAACGGCCAGACTTAATCTGGGCTACTTTCTACAACCGTGGGCGAGCGTGCGAGAGTTAATGAAAAACTACAACCGAACTCGGCTAGCAGGGTGCCAGTCATGCGATTTCCATTAGCGTGGAAGACGCGTTATGCATGCTCGCTAGATTTCCGCAAACATCATCTACAATCTAGAATCGGTTTCTCGCTACAAATTACCGGGTGACTGGGTAACGCAAACGTTCGCATGATCTCACGAAACGCTCATTATTCTCATCTCTATCTCTCTCTCTCTCTTATTTGAACATGTGGATCTTTATAGTCTGTGTGTAAATGTTGTGTGTAGTAAAGTTTTGATTTATGAAATCGGGAACCGCACGATCTAGGAAAAACGAATTCCACTGCGGGACATGTGCAAATTTGCATTAAGCTGATTAAATGAAGATTATGTGAATCTCGAGATTAGTCTGTTATTAGCAGTCCGAGCGAAAATGTTTTTATCATATGGTTTCAAGAGAGCTTTCACGCGATTATAGCAAATTTTTTATGTTGTGATTAGACTGCGGATCTTTATGCGAAATTAGAAATGTTTGCATTGATTGCAAGACACTGGAGCCAAATAAAAATTTCTTTCTTCTTTTGATTATCTTATTAAGCTGAAACACTTATACACCGATGTCCACTGTTTTAAACTGTACATACCAATTTTTGTCATAAATGCATAAAATCCACAGTCTAGTTATGATGCTTACCGAATTCGTCTTGAAATCCTCTAACAGATGGGCGTAGAAGATTGTAAGTGTGTTCGCAAAAACTTGAACTTGAAAAATCATGAAAAACAGAGTGGACAAAAAGCTTGCTATAATCACGCGAAAGGTCTCTTGAAACCAAGCTGTATCTGATGAAAACGTTTCCGATCGGACTGCTAATAACAGAGTAATCTCCACTGATCACGATTCGTGGTTCACACTGTATAGTAAGAAAACAGTTAACGAGTGGGAGAAAAGCATCCTTTCGGCGCAATGTCAAGCGATCGTTAGTGTTGAGGATCTCTGATGGTATCGCGTCTCCCACGGAATCACTTTGTTTTCTCAATCATAAATAAAATCTGTGTTGCGCAGCATTCTTTCGTGATTTCCGTGTAAATGAAGCGTGTTCCAGCGTGTGTATCCTAATAAAAGAGGAGAATCACATTCAATAGAAAAAATGATGGCAGAGGTATTCGATTTGATTATGTTTTGCGACAAATTCCAGCGGAGCCGAGTCTCGATTCCCGTAACTGCGCAGGATCGATGCGATCGAAGCAGTATTACGCGCGTCGGATAGATCAGCGATTATTTTTGTGCAAGTCGATGGATTATTCACGCCTGCTGCGCTGATGGTTGCGGAACGAACCCGCAACAGGCGGGTGCAACAGGTGGTTCTCTTCCGTGATGTTGCACCGCGGGTGCGTGCCTCTGCACTTGTGCAAGGCAAATTGCGCTCCTGTAGGACGATTTGTTCTCGCAAACGCCATTAAGTCGAATCCCCTCGTGTTCGATAAAAAGAACTCGAGCAGCCCGTAACCACTGTAATCTCAAGTACAGCTTCCTTTTTTACCGATGCTACCCCAAGAATTTCCTTTGTGTTTCATAGAATCGCACGACATTTTAAAATTATATGTATATAACTCGTTTCGCACAACGTCAACGTCACGCGGAAAATTGCGCAAACACATACCACGTGGACGGGTTCACGTAAATTACTCTAATTGATCGCCGTCGGCAACGTAATTGGTTTATTGATCTATCCGAGCGAATCGAACGAATCATTTACGAAGAACCATGAGGACATTTCGTTTTTCGAGTCTGAATCATGCACGTTCCATCTGTCCGACTGTTAAACAACAACTATAGTTAACTAATTCGTTGTACAATAATAATTATCTCAAAAATACTGACGTGTTAAGAATAAATTCAATAGCCGTTCATAAATTATTTTCTCATACTTATTGTTTGTTCTATTAAAATAATGTACATATTTACCTCGTCTAAAAAATGTTTATAATTTTCCAAATTGTTTACTAGCGCTGTGAGTCGTGAAAGGGTCAGATGCTCGCGTTCGTTTGCAGTTTTCGCGGATGGAAACTTACGAAAGTGCACATTGTGTGCAACAACGGAAAGAGCTGCACTCTCGTGGCGCTCGATTGCAATCATGCGCCGTTTTAAGCCTCGTCTGCACTTGAAGTTAAAATCGATGTATATACAGTTACGTTCGCATTTGCGTTTTATCACTAGAATGGGTCGTTTGTGGTTAACAAGGCTGTATACGTAAATGTTAAATAATCCAACTAAAATATTGATAAAAAATACTGTAGATTTACTGCCACATAAGATACACATATGTATTCTCCAGAATCTTTTTAAACAAATGTCTACTACAGTGAAGTTCTGATCTATGAATATTGCCTATCCCCTCCACTGCTGGGGATACCCGCTAACAAGCAGAACAGAAGTAGAGCTACACGATTTAAGAAACAGCACGGACCCGGCGATTTTTCTCGAATCCAGACTTTACCGTACTTCGGATCTGCAATGTGGTGCACTCTGTTGCACCGTTCGAATTCACGAAATCGCATTGTTGCGAACGTGACGGCGTTTCGTCACGAGGCGAAGAGTACGCAAGCATCCTCGGCGATGATTCAACAGCAGTTTTTCCCGTTTTCCATTTTACACGACTTTCTCGACTGAATGAAAGCGCCACACGCTCGCGGCGAACATTTCTACCGAGAGTGACCTCTGAATTAACGGTTCGAGCGCGTTCGTTCTGTCGCTGCACAATGCCATGCAGTTATGCATCGTGCTGCACCTACCAACTAAGCATTACCGACAGGTTAAGCGGCCGTTTACAAGCGACGAAGGATACAAACTGCGGTTACGCTTTGCGGAATCGTAACCGTTCATCTCTTTCGAAAGCTGCCTGTCCACCGAGCAGTCGTGCCCGTGAATCTTTGTCGCGCTGCCTGAAAGGCTCACAGCTACACTGCGGATCATTATGCGTTTAGGATAAAAATATTAACCTCTTGCTTCTCTTCGTACATTTATACTCGAGCACAAACTAGGAAAACTATTAAGGGGGTATTCTTTTTTTCAGGATTGCAAAGGTGCGGAATGCGCCTTCTCATTTCTCGATAATGCAAAGAAGAGGTAATTTGCATTATTCGGCAGCATGCAGCTGTCGCAGCTTTATGATAGCTACATGCAGCGTTGGGCAAAAATTTTATTTAAATAAACATTCCGAATAACGTGTGTGAGTTTAAAACCCATTTGGAAAGAACCCACTTTATTTGACATTTTTGTTTAAATAAAATTTTTGCTCAACTCTGGCAACATGCTGCCGAATAATGCGAATTACGCCTCGTAAACAAAAAAATAGGACTTTTGAGGGAGACAGGGGTCTAGATCGATCTCTCCATCTTTGTATTATCGAGATATGAGAAGGAGCATCCCTAGGGTGACCATATATATTATCTTGGAGAAGATAAAGGACAAACCAGGAGTTGTTTCGAAGAAGATTCATAAAATTTTTTTGCTGTGTGCCCATCTTCAATATCATTTCAATTCACAGTACGGAAAAAGAAATAAATTTCTGGAGGACAGAGCAGTAAAATAAAGAACTGTCCTCTTAAATAAAGGACGTATGGTCACCGTACGCATCCCCCACCCCTGCAATCCTGGAAACGAGTCTACCCCCTTAAGTGACATTCTGATTGAAAACTATACTTTTTAAAGTGAATGTTCGATCTATGAAAAAGTAATATCCATCCCTCCACTTTCTACGTTCATCGAGGTCTAAGAAGCAGCACGAATTCGTGGGTTTTTCTAAGATAGAACCTCTACTGTATTGTAAGAAAAGATAAATTGTTTTAATTGCTACGGGAACAAAGTTATCATTGGCTCTTAATGCTGAAGAATGGCTCCTACTTTTAGGCTATGATCTGTGACCCTAACAAAATACCCCCTTATAAGTGTAACATTAGATTGCAGATTTTATGCATTCGTGCATCCTAATTTATTTAACGATTCTAATAATGTTCCTATTTATTTGCAGATACGGTGCTGGTGCAGCAAGTCGACTTCCTGGAGACGATTTTAGAGGAGACCTCCGACGATCTGCAAAGTGATTCCGATCGAAGCGGCACGACGTATTGGGTCGGTTCCGATTCGGAGACAGAAAGCGTGATCCACATACGATCGAAGCAGCGATCAGCGGGTAAGATCCGTCGAGAGATCCTGTCCTATCGCATTAAATATAATTTATATCTGTTGATCGTTACGCGCTTCGAGTAGGCCAACAGAAACAGGTTTAAAAATACCGGAGCTGTTGGACCGGGCCGACCAATGTCAATTTGGCAACAATTCCGAAAATGGGCTAACTGCCACGCGTTGCATTACGCTGCAAAGTGCGTGAAACGAGTTCGCACTTACCAATCAGGCTTCCCTGTGAATATGTACAGACTGTCCTAAAAATGTCGTGCTTTCTTGAACGGAGCGATTCCTGAGATCATTCGAAGCAACTTTTTCCTTTGCGAAAATGTTCTCCGCCGCTTCGTTAAGGAATTATTCATGAAAAACACGCACCAATCAGAGCTCGGCTACAGCGGACGGATTCTGTAGCCACGTTCTGATTGGACCGTGTTTTTTGGTCAATCGGAAAAATGAAAATTTTTAAGTAGGGTGTTGAGCATTATATAATTTATATAAATAAAAAGTAAATGCTGCTCGTTGATAAGCGCATCACTTGAGAACGGCTGGACCGATTTGGGTAATTTTTTTTTAAATGTTCGTAATAATCCGAATAATGTTTTTATAGGAGGGGGGGAAGAAAAATATTTAATATATTTATACATAATATTTAAATAATGGCAATCCAACGTTTAAGCATTCTTATTATTTAAACAATTTATACGGGGACGCTTAGTGTATACATGTGCATACTTCAGATTTTATTCCAGAGAAGATAGAAGTTGAAAAATAACCTTTATGGCGAGAAGCATTAAATAATTTTTTATATCGATGAGTTTCGCAAATATTCATTAAATTTTATCAGATTTTATATATGTGATCATTGAACAAGACGACTGAATTAAATAAGACAAATGAGATTGAGGTAGCCAACATATTAATAGAGAATTGAAATTTTCCGTGATACCCCCTTTGTAAACTACTGTATGTATAAACTTATAACGCGTGGTTTTGAAAGGCGCGCCATTCAAGGTCCCCTTACAGTATGCAATCGGTTTAACTTGCCTGTACGTTCGGTTGCTATTCTCCAGGCGGCGACTCTTCACTGAATAGAGTTGTGTTCTGTAACGTTCTCTCTCGAAGGAGCTCGTACCCTCAAAAGTTAAATTTAAAGCGACGATTAGATGTTCACGTAACTTCACATTTTCCAAAGTCAATCCACTGAAAGGAATTCTGTAGAAACCTAATTCTCTAGTTAGAAATCTAATTATACTATTAGAGAGTGTCAGCACACTTCTAATTGAAAAGAAATTTTTTACTGAAATTTTAGTTGAAAATCATTCGATCAGGCGAATGATTGAGCAATAATCTAAGATTATAAAAATCTATAAAATTTTAATTTCTTTTAAATTTTAAAATTGCATTTAAATTTTTTAAAATGTTGACAAATTTTTGCCATCTCGTGAAAATTTATAATAGGTGTTTTTTATTTATAAACGTTCGCAAAAATTAATATGACAAACAGGAAAATTATGTTGACCCTTATTAAAGCATATGCAAGTGTATGTTTATATCTATTAACGTATATGAAAGTTAATACGTTCACTGTGCAAACCGTTAGCGTAATTCCAACTCGTACGTCCGGCGTAGCGAAAAAACGCTTCAGGAATGCAAAGTTTCTAAAATACCTCATTGTTTATCATGCTTGAAAAATATTTTCAATTTCGAACAAATGAACAATTATCATTTGTGTAATATGTTTGAATATTAGTCTGTGAATTTTATGCGTTTACAGGGTGCATAGAGGTGCCAAATACAGTAAAGGGGTGCCAAAATTCGACATTTTCATGTATGTACATAATCTCTTGTTACAAAAATTAATATTGTAGAACTGATATCAAACGCACTCTTCAATTCATCTGCACCGACTTCGCAACGTTTAACAGAAAAATTAACAAAAATTATGCTCGTTTTCAGGAATGTTTTATGTATAGTAAACGTGATACACGAATAAGGCAAGAGCAAAGAGAAAACGAAATTTGATGTATGGAATAGTGAACGTGTTAATAAGCTGTTTTTACACACGGTTTTTGATCAAATCGGTCTTCAACGGGAAAAACCATGAATAACTGATTGCTTAGAGTATACGATTTTACTTCGCGATGAATTAAAGTTACTTATTACAGTAATTAAAAAGCGATCACATCTGAGGTGAATCTTTTATGTTTAACAAGTTCGTTAATACTCCTTTCTCGCCGGCTATATTAATGAAACTAGCTTAATTAGCAGCTGGTTTCAAATGTATTAAAGGCGCTCAGGGATTTATCCGCGGTTACTGTAATTTGTGCAAATGAACTTTTTAGTAGATTTTATCGGAATTAACAGTTGGTCACCCGCTTCGAAAAATTTTTTCATATCAAGAGAAAAATTTTAAATTTGCACCGATCTTGGATTTCTGTTGTAATATTTTACAATGTGGTTTCCCTTATCGATTAAAATTATTTTTTGTTGCTTTTTAAAATTTTTAAATATTCAGTGGAAAAAGTATTGAATCCATTTTTGATGAAAGTGACTTATGAGTTTTGAATTTTAGATGACGGTTACTTTTTAGTAGATTTTATCGGAATTAACAGTTGGTCACCTGTTTCGAAAAATTTGTTCATATGAAGAGGAAAATTTACAATTTGCACCGATCTTTGTACCGAGTGTGGTACCTCTTATGGATTAAAATTATTTTTTGTTGTGTGTGATTTTTGAAATTTTTAAATATTCAGAGAAAATAGTATTGGAGTTCATTTTAGAAAATCGATTTTTTACGAAGATATCAATTGTTTTGCAAAGGCAAAGTTTATTTTACGTTCTCGATAATAGTGACATCGCTAGAAGAATTGATTACCCTTTATCCACATTGTAAAAGGATATGGATCTAGGGATTGTTACATAAGGACAGCGGGGATTAGAAGAGGACATACAAATTCGCAAATTCTTTTTTTCTCTAACAATCGACAGTGGAATGTCTTCTTATATCCCTGCAGTACGAACGTACGCGCGATTCTCTTCCGTTGCATCTAATATTAGATCACCTTCAACGTGATTCATATAGGATTACCATGGACTAGTCGTTGAATTCCACGTGCATGTGATCATGCGAAAATAAACTGATAGGGCAACACGTTGCGGAGTGTGAATTCAATTACGCCTTTTGAATCCGCGAGGAATTCCAACCGCGTCGGATTTTAATTCATTGCCAGACTACAGTCAATAGCAACTAGGAACTTTTACTAAATGCTTCCTTTATTCCTCTTTCTTAATTCTCATAATCACCTCTTTAATTACAGGTATTAGGTTATAAAGAAAGAAATGCAGGATTTTTGTTCCTTTGTTTTAATTGCAATTTTAAGCCAATAAATACTTACCTTAATTTAATGAGTTGTATGTAATTTTAAAGCTTGTTTTACGCTCTATTTAATTATGCTACTGATATTTAATTTTCCTCAAATTTTTATTAAATTATTTGGCTTTTATTTCAGAATGTCAAAACGCGATTTTCGCATTATTTTTTTCTACGAGTTGAGCAACAAAGTATGGGGCGAAGGAAGAGTCAACGAATGCACAGCTTTCTACTTTTAAATAATATTAAATTCTCTGTAAAATTTTTAATTTTAATACTATATTCCCCTCAATAATATTAAAATCAATTCTCATAATAATTGAATGTTACTACAATATATTAAACAATATTAAATTTTTTCTATAAAATTAATTTTCATATTATTGTTTTTATTAAAACAATTTTAATAAAATCGTTTTTTATGTGAGTTATAACACTTTAAAAACATAGGTTTAAATCCTGCATTTCTTTCTCTCTTTACAAGGAAGTCTTTTATAAAGTTCTTCTTTACTGTTTGTCAGAATCTGTTACGTCAGAAACAACAGAAATATTACTGCAAGAAGTACCTCAAAAATATTTTTTAAAAAAATGGATAAACTGTCGAGATCCCGACTCGACCCGACCCGATTTGAGGACCCACCTGACATTTCGGGTGGCGAACTATTCGACCAGTTGCTTTTTTCGATGTTGCCGCGACGTCGCGTCACTTCCGGGATGACCTGTTAGATGACCCCCCGAATAGTCCGTGTAGGTGTTGTTTCGGGTCGCGTTATCATTCCTGGCGGCATTAGAAACTCGGTGAAAAGACGTGGTTGTTTGAAGATTGCCCCGTCCGCGGCCCAGTTTACGCAGTCGAGTCACGGAAGTGGGTCTTCGGCCGAGGGGGCCGTCCAATCCTCGTGTACCGCGCACCCGCCACCAGGTTTACGCGTCTGCTGCCCCCGTCGGCTGTCAGGAAGCCATGGTTCATTCAACCGGAAGCGACGCTTACTGCGTTATGCGGTCACCGGTTGCCTGGCTAGCCTGCCTCTGCCATGCCGGATTCATGACCGTCGTTCGACACGTGATCGACGACACGAGCCGCGATAACGCCACTCGAACCGAATGACACGTTTCATCGTGTCCCTCTCGGGCACGACATCGTAATCACCTCGTTAGCGATCTCAATTTATAGGCCGTTCTTGCCTTTTCTTTTGTTTTCCACGCTCCGCTGTTTCGCTCGATTTTTATCCGACCACTTCGTTAGGGTCACAGATCATAGCCTAAAAGTAGGAGCCATTCTTCAGCATTAGGAACCAATAATAACTTTGTTCCCGTAGCAATTAAAACAATTTATCTTTTCTTACAATACAGTAGAGGTTCTATCTTAGAAAAACCCACGGGTCCGTGCTGCTTCTTAGACCTCCATGAACGTAGAAAGTGGAGGGATGGATATTACTTTTTCATAGATCGAACATTCACTGTACATCCATATATGTTTAAAAAAAAACAGTTTTCAATGAGAATGTCACTTAACAAAAAAGAAAGGAATGCAAGGGTGCGGGATGCGCCTTCTCATTTCTCGATAATGCAAAGATGGAGTTTTTTAGTAGACAAAAGCGCTAGATAAAAGATCAATCTAGGCCGCAGTCGCTCTCAAAATTCCTAATTTTACGTTTACTAGGCGTAATTTGCATTATTCGGCAGCACGTAGCTGTCGCAACGTTAAGAAAATAGCTACATGCGCAGCTTTGTGCTTCTGAATAATGCAAATGATACTGCCGAATAATACACCCTTGCAATCCTGGAAATGAGTCTACCCCCTTAAGACGTTAAGAAAACAAAATGTTCGCAAGACACTCATAATCACACTCTCCTGATGATTCTGTTGCAGATGGCAGCGGCAGCGAGTGCAACTCCGTCGTGCCAAAAAAGCGACGACGCAGGAACAACGGGACCGACCGCGACCACCAGGTGACCTTCGAGGACTATCCGGCTTCGCCGAGGTCCTCGAGGTCCTCCGCGTCTTCGAGGTCCAGCTCCCTCCTGCAATTCGAGTCGTTGGAGAGGACTTGCGCTACCCTGTCCCCGTCCAGCTACAGCTTCGATTCTCTGGAATACTCGAACCGTTCGAACGCTTCTCATCCAGAGAACACGTCTCCGGACAGCCTAGAACAAGACTATGAAAAGGTCCTGCCGAACGGTTTCGGAAATGTCGATCACTTCTCGCGAATCAGACCCTACCGCAGCTTCGAGAGTCTGGACACCTGTCAGAAGGACGACGACTTCGGACCCAGCGGGCTGACCAATGGATTCGCACCTTTGTACCTGAAACGTAACTCGGACTTGTCCAGGATACGCAGAAATGGCCACCGTCCAAGGTACTCTTCGTTTACACGGCGAAATACGCAGCGAAATTCCGAAACAAATTTTACAAACTCAGGAACATATGTGCTCATAATTACGAAAGTGGTCTAAGTCCCTGTTTCGAGATATTTAAAGGATTATTAATTAAATTATAAAATTAAATGTATTAAAAATATTTTTATATTATGTGACATTTTAATTTAGAATTTTATTAGTCTTGATTCATGAAAATTGATTGCGAATGTGAATCTTTATGAATGTGAATGTTGCTTATAATATTCCTAAAAATGGCTTCACAAATTGTAAATTCCTTCGGAACATCTACTCTATAAATAATTTTGTATTTTGCTAATTTTATTAATTTATTTACATTTTGCAAAACGAGATTGCTGTCAAGCTTCGACTCCACAATGTATGCCATGTTTTCGGGATTTCGCGTTGCCGGTAACTGTCCCGCGTGAATTGATTGCAACACGCCACAATTGTCTAACATTTGGCAGGTGCGCGAGCTTGTCACGGATGAAGTTTTTGCGATGAGATTTGTCCAGAAATGAATAATAGGTATATAATCCTAGAGATTCAACCGTAGGTTCGCGTCGTTTTTCATTTGTTCGTCGAACGTTGCTGCGAAAAGATAAATGAGATTCGGTGACCGTCGAACAGAGGTCTTTAAATTTCCTTGGCAACGACTGTCAGTATCAAAGCTTGCTACATGACCCTCGTTTTTTGGCCAAGTTATCGCAATCGCAACCCTGAATAGACTTCTCCTTGACTTTTGCTTTTAATTTCGAGAAGATCTGAAATTACGTTCACGGATGTCATTCGGGTTTCCTTATTATAGTTGTCTTCTTTTTGGTGGATCATTCCCGTACTGCTCCTTGTTCGGAAGAAAATTTGCAATATTCCAAGTGCTCATTAATTTATTTTTACTGTTCTATATTTCTATATTTAAAAAAATAATTAATTAGTTAATATCGTTGAGAACATGAAACAAGTTATTTCAGGACATGTGCAAACAAATGAAAATTTTCCATTGGTTCCCAATGTCTTCTGTGCTCTAACATTTCTGAAAATAAACTCTTCCCCAGTTTAGACAATGTGCAATCTAATTTTCCTCGTACATGACTCTGAGAAAGCATTCATATACACTAATTGACCCCATTGCCTTATAATTTAAACGAAATTGGATAGAGATCATCCGCGAGTATAATGTCAAGTTCTCTGCGGATGATGCGGAGTGTGATGTTCGCGACAAGCGATGAAATCATTTTTCTGTCGGTCGGATCAGGGATTTCTGGCACGAAGACGACGAGTACGAGGACGAGGACGACGAGGAAGACCTCGGCTCGGAGGAAGATCGACTGTTGAAGGACAATCGCATGGGCTCGGAGATCGAGGATCGATTGATGGTATTTGGCGATCCGATGTGCAACTACGCGACCTCCGTGGACTACAGGAACACGATTGATTTGCGAGAGATCGGCGTCGAGTCGAAGAGGGACGCGCTGTTGGACCTGAAGTCTGGCCAGGCGACTGTGTCGAGTTCGTTTCGTCTGCTTCAGTCCAGGTTAAATATAGCCGGCGGTATGGCGCATGGTCGCGGCAACATGGTTGCCGATCATCACCATCATCATCACCACCATCACCATCACCACCATCATCAGCAGCCGCAGCAGTCGCCTCCGTCGCAGCATCAGCATCCTCGGTACGACGAATACGAGCACCACGAGCTGCGGCAGCACCAGCACCACCAGCGTCAAGGGTGGAGCAAGGAGGAGTGCTTTAATTTTAGATTCACGGATAAATCTCAAAGCGCGCCCAGTCTGCCTAGCAGCATCGACGAGTCCGCACACGGTCCACGGTCGTTGGCAGCGCGCACATCTTCAAGGGCAACGTCTCTCGTCTCCACGTCGAACCTATTCGAGAACTACACCAGGGTAGCGAGCGTGCCCGTCGACTTGAATCTCTGCGGCTTTTCTTCGTCGTACGATGAGCCCGAGTACCCTGAAGTGAGCTCAGACGACCACGAAATGGCGGAGATCACGAAGGTGCACGAGAAGAAGCGGCTGGAGAGCATGGAGGTGATTCAACAGAACGGCGACAGCACGGAGGAGAACACCGGGCAGCAATTGAAGAACTCCCTGATGACCTCGGTGAGGACGCAGGCTCCTCAGAGCGCGATGGTCGACGGCAAGCTGGATGACACGGAAGAGAACCTGGCGGACGACGAGGAGTGCGTGGGCGGTCACTGCCCGAAGCAGCGAGAGAAGAAGAAGAAGCAGGTCACCTCGACGGTGAAGACTCAGGATCGCGGGAACTGCGTGCTCGACATAGCGATCGTCATGGAGAACGACATCGGCGCGGTGGACGAAGCGATCAAGCAGTTCAAGCGCGAGGTCGAGGAAGCCAGTACAGTCTTGAACGGGAAGAACATGGACGGCGTTCAGAGGACTCTATCCGGTAGACTGCGAACCCACAGGGTGAAGAATAACGCCAGCTACGAGCTCGCCCAGCAGTTCGAGATCGACGAGAAGTACTTCCGATCGAACCGGGCTCGCAAGGAGAGTGCCAACGAACAAACTCCAAAGTCGCCGAGAAGTGGTTCCGGTGGCAGACGACGCGTGTTGAATAACGCCAGCTACGAGCTGGCTCAGCAGAGCGACTACATAAAGGCTGTACAACCATCGAAGGGTGCTTTTCAACGGATGGACGCGTGCGACGAGCTGGATGAGCGCGTATCGAAACGATCCTCTCGGCTCAGGGTCACCGACATGGTGCAACAGATGAGCAGCAGCTCGACGTCGAAACTGAACAGCCACGAACCGTATCAGGACACGAAAACGTACTCGAAATCAACGGAGAACATATTCTCGCTGTTCTCGGAAGGTCCTTTCACCAGGGTGCCGATCAACGAGCTGGGCGACCGGCTGAAGAAGGAGGAGGACGAGTCGCTCTTGAGCCAGGTAAAAAAAAACTCGGATCCATTTTCAACCTATGGAAAAGATCGTAGTGCACACCCCGTAGTAGACGACGAGATAGATTTCCCCTGCTTGGAGACCAAACCCATAGGAACTTCCAGCCTGGAGGGGGCCGTACCGTGCGGAGCAACAAACGTTCGGGAACCCCATGACCAACCCCCTGACCTAGCACACGAGACTTCGCCGTCGAAGTCCCCCGAATACCCTGACCCCGATCTATACACCATGGACGAGACGACCGAGTCGAAGTTATCCTGCATGCTCGACTTTTATCTTGACAAGCGGCTGGCGGAGGGTGACGAAGAGCTGGCGGAAGTGATGGACGAGGCTGCTCGCGGCTCCCAGAACGCTGGAGAACGACTCTGGAGGGTCGTGGTGGAAAAGCAGGCCGCGGAGAAAGAGGCTTCCGCGAAGAAGGTTACGGAGAACGCGGAGAAGGAGGTGGAGAGGTCGAGGGAGAAGGGGCTCGCCGTCGAAAGGAAAGAGAACGAGAAGAGAGAGCAAGAGGAAAAGCGTACGGAGGTGGTGGTGGCAGCATCGGAAGCAGCGAGGGGACAGAGTGTCCACGGTGTTCGTTCCCCCCCACCAAGTAGTAGCAGCAACACCGACGTGCTGGAGCCCAGTGAACGGAGTGGGAATCCAGCAGTGGCCGTGGTAGTTGATACGAATCATCGCGGTGATCGCGACAAACGTCACGAGGAGAACGCGGCGGTAACAACAACTGCGGCGGCGGCGGCGGCGACGACGGTTAGGGTAGCTGAAGAGGCGACGAGGATGTCGGCGCCGGTGGCGACCACCAAACGGTCCATCGCCCCCACGACAGCCAAGAAGGACACCACCCCGGCCAGGTACCAGAGGAACATGGTGGTGGACGCGTCCCCCGGGACCCCCACGGTCAAGGAGGAGAGGAAGAAGGGTGGCCTGGGCGGGTTCCTGCAGAGGTTCTCCAGGCTACGGTTCAGTGGTAGATCGAAAGTGCCGCGGTCCGAGGTGCAAAAAAAGAGTGACGCGCACGTCCAAGTGAATCGCGGCAAGGTGCACGACGAACAGACCAAAAAGGAGCCGGATTATATCATCATTCCGTTGCATCCGCCGGATGAGGAGAGGCAGAAGGAAGAGAATGTCGCCACGGACGTCCAATCGAAAACGGACATCGGCAGGAGGCCCGCAGGGGACGTGCAGCGAAGCTCCTCCAACATCAGGTGAGTCATCCTCGAACCTCTCTCTCGCTACGAATTGTCCTCGGGAAATCGATGGTGTATCGGTCGCCGGTTCGATTTTCTCGGTTTACCGTGCCTCGATCTGTTGACTTTGACCTCGGCCGATTGTTTACACGGTTTCGTGCTCGCACACAGGCCTGAATCACCGTTTACACAGCTCCTACGGCTTCGACGTTTGTCTCTTTCGCGAAACGCGGGAACGCCCGGCCGAATTTTCGAATCCGTCCGCTTTATCGGGCACGCGCGGGACCACACGAGACTCGGGGAAAAATATTTGTTCAACGTCAGACTGCGAGCTGATTTACTACACGCAAAGCAGCTCCAATACCGTAATCTCTTGCGTAATTACTGTATTATGAGAGACATCTGTGCGCGTCTGCATACCGTGCCGGCCGAAAGCCTATTCAATTATCCTCGAGTTTCGCGGTGCCCTACCTGGACTAGTTATCAATTTCTCACCGAGAACTTGCTGTTGTCCTGGACGTAATTGCTCAATAATTATTTTACGAAAGCGAGATTTCTTGCTTACACGTGATTGTATAATTGCTGCGCGCTACTAATTACTTCTTAACGCCACTGGTTCCACTAGAAAGTTGATTTTGTTGTTGTTCTTACTCGGCGCGAGTGACGAGGATGGTCTTCTGGGAAAGTTGATTTTGTCGTGACTGGATATCTGTTTTTGTAGGATAATTCCCCGCCTCTTCATTGCTGGACTGCGGATTTTTATGCCAATTAAAAGTTGCAAGAACAGAAACCATTTTGGAATTTCTTTCAAGTTTTAATGATTGTATAACGATATTACGTCAACAAACTGTAGATTGTTTGAATCTTTTTATTGTATAGGCGTAGCTGTGTGTGCTGCAATATATATGCCCCAGATACGGAAAATCGTTATCTAAATAAATATTCTCGAGTAAAAGATAAATTATATGAGACCAGATACGCTCATGCTTCGTGGTGTAAACATTCCATTCATTTCAAGAACAAGATATTTCTTTCGACACGTATAACTTTTTATCATATAATATTATTGCTCGCGATCAAAATGGTGCCTGGCATTTTCTCACAGTTACATAATTTTCTAGATCGTTGATCTTTACGCATAATCTCTTGGAATTTATAAAATACGTTCAATTCACTGTGAAGAATCCTGTAATATATCAACAAAATAATGTTCACTCTTCTTCAAGAAAGTAATTTCGGTATTTTAAGCTGCAATAAAACCCAATTCTTTTTGTTCATTTCATTTTGTTTATTGTTCGATGATCTTTTGCCATCTTTCTGGTAGCTTCGCAATTCTGCGCTCATTAAACTTCTGGTCCTTATCGGTCAAAAACTGACCCAAGTGCGATTTCAGGTCATCGTCATTAGCGAAAGGTTATTGCTTGAATAAAAAAATTGGGTTTTATTTCACTTTAAAACACCGAAATTATGGTACTTCCTTGCCAACTCAATAATACTTTGACCTATCGAAACAATTAAAACGAGGAAAGCAACTTCATAATGGCCTTTGCTTCTTGCAATACCACTTTTTATTTCGCATATATTAGGTTGGCGACTAAGTTCGCGACCTCCACGTTTTCTCAAACAAAGTCGTTTACACATACTTTTTAAACGCAAGTATTTTATATCAAATTAATCGCAAAATGATCCTTAATTGATTCCAATGATGTACAGTTGAAAAGGAATGGTCACTGAATCAGGTTATAATGATACAATAAAAGAATTATGAAACAAAAGGTCGCAAAAAAGCAGTTTATTATATGTGCGTGTTGCACGGCACCAGCCACGCATTTTGGTCAATTTGCGAAACGGAGTTTCTCGGAGTTCCGTGCAGAACCGTTTCAAAGCAAACAGTGGAAAACTACAAAATCGGTTCAGGAATACCGTGCTGTGAAGACACCGGTGTTCCCTCCATTTGTTATTTCTGAGGTGGATCGGTTAAAGCGCCCATTACCGGCTCAATTTTCGCATTCACAGTTCCGCGGACGTTTTGTTTAAATTCGGAACGATTTGCCGCGCGATGTTTCGATTCGCCGACCGGAAGCCGAGGATCACCGACGCGACGGTTGTACCCGGTCGTCGCGTCGTCCCCTCGGGCCGCGATCGTTCTATCCGCGATTCGTAAACAACGGGGCCTTTCTAGACGCCCGTGAATCTGTTTCGAGGTATGTTTCTCTTCGGCGACTGGAAGCAACGAGGTCAGTGATACCGGGGGGAGAGGAGGGTTTCGTAATGGCGGCTGGAGTCGACGAACACAGCTGCCAGTCCCGCGCTCTTTCCACCCACTCCCTCGATCATCCCATTCGGTTTTATTCGCCGACGCTTCTTAATTCCGCTTTCATCGGCGTCCCACGTCGCCCACTGCGGGTAATCGCTGTTTCACTGATCAAAAATTTGCAACTTTTCACACGTTGACCCCTGGGACTTGCAACAACACGCTGCGCAGTACGTTTCATTAGCGTTGCAATTTACATTATTAACCCTTTGGAATCGGAGCTATTTTAATTGCATATGATCTTTTTCATTTTATACACATGAAATTGATATAATACCTCATACAATACTTAAATGTGTAGTAATTGATTAGCAGACAGCGGATTTTATGCATTTATAACAAAAATGGATGGATGTAATTTGAAACGGTAAAAATATTAAAACAATTTAAAAAATTGTTGAAAATAGAAAGAAATTTTTGTATGCGCGTGATTTCGGTGTCTTATAATTGACAAAGAAAATTTTTATTTTGCATAAAGATCCGAAGTCTATTGGTTAGATACCAACATATGTAATAATATAAACAATATTGTGAATAATGGTACAGCAATTTTTGGTGGTGACTCTCCAAAAATTTCTTTTTGCCTCTTTCATTGAGTCACCCCTCGACTGCTAAAGGGTAAAATCAAACGAACGAACTGCACAGAAGCAAACTGACAATCCACCCCAGTGCCCAAAAGGGTTAAGTGTCGAATATCAATCCCGAAGATTCCCACGAGAAAAATCAAAGTTAATTTAATTAGTAAAAATTGGCTTAGCCAAAAATCCTAGTAAAATTCAATTTTGTCCAATATAAGTGATGTGTCCCCGCTCTACCTTCCCCTTCTACGACCACGCTGCCGCTACGGCTCGGTCACGTGACTAATCCGGTACTGGTAGAGAGAGGGTAACTCTTTCTCCTCAAGACTCCTCAACTCTTTCGCACTCGTTAACATTGAACATTTCTCAATTACTTGATCTTCTTGAAAGATTCGAAAACACTATTTGAAAGAACTATTTGCCGCCGAATTCGTTTAACAATCACCGTGGGCCGATTTACTGGAAATCTGTGCGCCATTAGTACCGGCCCCTATAGCGTCGCGTGCCCGCGTGTCTAATTCCTCTCTAATCAGGCTTCGCTCTCATCCGATCGATAGGATTTCACTCTCGTTTCGTGCCCGTACGATCGCCCCGAATCGTTTCTCCTCTCCTTCTTTCTCTCTCTGTCTCGCTCTCTTTCTTTTCCCCTGCTCACGATCCACTTCACTTCTCTTAATCAAATTTCACTTTCGCCTCGTTCCCGGCCGTTTCGACGTAATTCGACCTAATTGCATTCGGTAACGGTGAGCACTGTCGTTCACTCTTTATTTATCGTGTCCCCCCCTCGGCCCCTAACTGCTTGTTTCCCTCTCACTCACGCCCACTATCAAAACCCAGCCTACTCCGATTAGCGTTTACGACCTTTCGAGTAGCCCTGCCTTCCATTCGCAGCCGGAGGTCTCGGTTTCGAACTCCTGCGTAGCCATATATTTCTTTCTTTCACTTTTTATGCAATGTAAACCCTCCTGGGTGTATTGCGCTTTAGAAGAATAACTGCAAGTGAATACAATAACGCAGTATTCTCTCCTCAATGAGTGAGGTAAAGGGCTTAGGAATTCATTTCTCCTCTACCTTGAACTTTTCCAACCAGATTTATCATATTCTTAACTCCGCCTCGAGAGCACTCGGTTTCATACTTCGTTTTTCCACTGATTTTCATTCAATCCACGCACTTAGGTTGCTATACAGGGTGTCCCAGCTAACTTGACCACCTCGAATATCTTTGTTGTTTAAAAATACAAATTTTCGAATTTTTTTTATTGCAATGTATAGCCAATCGAAAACTGATCGACTTTTGTTAAGAAAATTTTTTGTCAGATTATTACAAGTAATTGAAAAGGCCACCTTCATTTTTTAAAATGGTACTTCAAGGTCATCCGACGGTCATGGTATACTAGGTCGTTGAATTCGTCTTGATACGGGCTATAATACTGTTAAATCCAAAATACCAAATGCCATTTGAAAACATGAAGGTGACCTTGATATCTCTAAAAAAATCACATAAAAACAAAAATTTCTTTGGTATCACGTGAGCCTCACTGAACCATTCAACTTTCTCCTTCGGACTTTTGACGTATCTTTAAAAAACAACAAAGATATTCAAGGTGGTAAAGTTAGCTGGGACACCCTGTATATCACCCTCGTCCGTCCCCTGTTAGAATATGCTTCGATTATATGGTCTCCGAGAAGCTTTAATTACGAAATCATGCTCGAGAGAGTGCTGCATAAATTTCTCCGGTTTTGTTCACATAAGCTAAACAATCCAATGTCATTCTTTGATCATGATTACTCCACAATATTAACCACAATGAACCTTGAAACATTGTCTGCTCGAAGAAGAGTACATATCCGACCAGAGGGACATTGATTCTCCCTCTCTACTTGCGCAAATCAATTTCCATGTACCTGAACGTGTATTGAGAACTAGAGCAGGATTTCAAACACTTAAAGCCAGATCTACTTATGGATTAATTAATCCAATAAATCGCTTTATTGCAGACTCTAGCACTCTCTACAATCGTATTGATTTTTTTACCGAGTCTTTGCATACTTTTAAAAAACAATTACGCAGGATTATAGGATAATACCATATCGTTTGTACCATTAGTTTCCGGGCATGTCCCTTCTTTGTTATTATACGGGTAGTCCTTTACCTTTTTCCGATGTGAACATTTATGTAAGAGGACTTCGGTCCGTCTATAATAAATAATAATAATAATAATAATAATGTAAAGCGGAAAAAAGAATGTGGATACAAAGACTAGCTTCAACATTTGTTGTGTTGGGCAAAAATTTTATTTAAATAAAAATTTCGAATAAAGTGGGTTTAAAACCTATATTTGGAAAAACCCACTTTATTTGACATTTTTATTTAAATAAAATTTTTGCCCAACTCTGGCAGGGCATTTATTAGCTTGCGTTGGTAGCCATATTGATGACTCTTTCGTACAGGATCAACCATCTAACGTGGTCACGTCGATTACTATGCTCGTTGTTAGTGCACAAATTTGGACATCAACTAGTATACTTTGACTGTACGATGTGATCGAGCATGTGGATCAACGTTACGTATCAAACAGGGCGTTCACAACAGAAAGTGACGACGCGTCACAATATTTTATGGATCATCGTCAATATTCATCCGACTTTTCTGTCAATTAATCTTAATCTTGGTTACGACCCTCGCTAACCATTCATTTCCTTCTACTTCGATGATCGCCAGTGGCCTGGTTGCGATATTTCTTTCTTTATTTACAGCTTGTATTAACGCGATCGCATTAACAGCAAGGGCGAGACCTGAGCTCCGATTGATTCCTGTTTTTCGTTGATAACTCCGGAACGAAGCCGCGGAGAACATTTTCGCTAAGGAAAAAGTTACTTGGAGTCATCTCAGGAATCACCCTTTCAAGGAAGTAGGACACTCTGGGGACACCCTGTACAGTTGCATTTCCATCTGGCATTTATTGCGAGCGACGACGCTATCCTACGATCGGACGCGCTTCTCGGAACGGGACACCCGTATCTGATCCTATCTCGTTTCGTTTTTACAAACACTTGTTTTATCGCGCGAAGTTTCGCCGAATCAGCTCCGCCTGATCCACGCCCGGACCCTCTTCGTTCGCCATTTTGGTGCAAGCGAATCCCCGGGGGCGATAAATTTTCTGCGCGGGCTGCTTCTGTGAGAGAAATGGATTCTTTTTTCACTTCTTCGGCCGATACCGAGTCTTAGAGACGGTCGATCTTCTTTCAACAGAAGCTCTTTGTGAAATTCTTTCGCTTTTGAATTACTTATTCTTCTGGAGGTTCGTATCTGTTGTTCGGAATATTAAAAATGTAGGTAGGATTCATACCAGTACACAGGGTGTCTCAAAAACCTTTTAGTTTCTTCAACTTCCTCCTTCACAAAAATGTTCTCCGCGGCTTTGGTTTCGAGTTATTAACGAAAAACGTGGATCGTGTTCTGTAAAATGAATAAAGAAACAATGTTATCAATAGTTTATAATGCATTGAACATTCCGGGATCTAAGTGGCCATCATGAAAAATCATTGTCGATGATCCCGCGACTGTTTCGCCCGATGGTTTGTTCCACGGGAGCGTACAATCCGCAGTTCACCGATAAAGAATGATTAATAATGAGTCTATCTCCCCCGTGACACGGTCCGTGACACACAGATGCGTTCGAGTTCCACAATCCTTCATTTATTTAACAAAGCGCCAAATATGACGAGTCCGATATCCCACGGCTGTTTACTTGCACGACGTCGGCGGGCGTGTTAGGCTCGATGAATCATCGCAAGCTGCGAACATTGTAATTTAAGAACCCGTCGCATTTGCAGCGACCTTTGGCGCGTTCGTCGTTCTGGAATCACTGGGCACACTTCGCACACTTCGCTCGAAAAATCGCGACCATTTTGAAACAAACCACACTCTATCGCGTACAAATGTTTGATCATCGATTGCGTTCGCCGTATGTACTCGAAAGGAATAGGGAAAATAAAGGTTGGCGACGCGACAGTTTATTTTCTAATTTTTTTCTACTATTTCTTAGAGGCTGCTTGCAATATAGAAAGTCATAATCGAATCAAAATTATTCAACAAATAGGCACTGCGAGATTCTTCGAGATTATTACTTTCCACGGATCGTTGGATCGTCATTCTAAGAATTAAATTTCGAGTTCAGAAAAAAGAATTGTGTCACCCACACCCGACAGCTGCGGCACCGAACGTGATAATTGAGAGTTTTAAGATTTTCTCGAGGAAAGCAGCAGAAAATGGGCCACGTTCCAGTAATAATAATTCCCGAGGACTCCCCTTCGTGTTCATTCGAAGCAACGTGTCCGTATATTTAGAGGTGTGACTTCAACGCTGGATTTTATCGAGCTGTTAAGTAATCGTGACGCGTCACAGTAAATTCTAACGAGCTCGGTGTAACATCACCAATAGCATTGCATAATTTTCTGTAACAGTGCAAGCATATTATGCTTTAATGAAAGTGTCTGACACAGAGTCGCTAGATCAGGGGATTTGACTCGAATTCTGGGGAGAAAGTTACGTTGTAACACATGCGTGCAGGGGTTGAAAACAGTTATGATATCGATTCCGGTTCTTGAAACAGTTATGGGAACCGAAAAAATGTTATAACAGTTATGAGAATATAAACAAAAAAAAATAAGAATTTTGAGTTTTACAACATATTCAAATTTTACCAAAATCGGTGAGGTGTGGAACCTTTCATGCATAATTACCAAAAATATTCCAGTTCATTTTCAATTCTACAATGAATCATGCCTTGTCTTGATTGTGTTTGAGAGCAGGCGGCTTCCGCCGTGTCCGAACTAAGGCTAAATGAGGACCACATTTACCACATTTATGCGGTAAGCCACCAATACGTATTACTTATTATACATATGCCATCGTAGAACCGAACTATAGCCGATACAGAACCAAAAAATATCAGTTGCAGAACTGCAAAACCGATATGAGACCGATACGGGCATATTATATGTAGGTTCTGAAGTTTGAGAGAAGAACCGAAACCGAAATCCAGAACCGAAAAATAACAGTTTTAGAACCGTTATAATATCGGTTCTTAGTAACCGTAACCGATATTCTCATAACTGTTACAACATTTTTTCGGTTCTTCATAATTGTTTCAGTCAGAACCGATATATAACTGTTTCAAACAGTTATTTTCAGAACCGTTTCAACCCCTGCGTGCGTGACACAGACGGAACGCATCACGTGACCGGGCCGTGGCGGGAGCGCGGGGGAAGGTAGAGCGGGGACACAAGTCTTAGGCGACTCTGGCTTGGCATTGAGTGCTATTGTTTATATATTTTTAATTGCAACATACCCTTTTCGCCTTCTCATTTTGTTCTTGTTATTAAATCTTTGCACTCGGAGTTATTTTAACTAGAAAATTAAACATTTCTTCCTAGTTAGAATATTTCCATTCCCTGTGATTATTAAAATTTTATGGATATGAAATTGATACAATGTCTCACATACAATATTTAACTCAATAATTAAACATTTCTTCCGACCTAGAATATTACCCACGATCTAAAAAATTTTATGGATACGAAATTGGTATAATACCTCATATACAATACCTAAATGTTTAGTAAGAGTGATTAGTGGCGTCTCAGTGTCACAATTCGAGTGCTAAGGGTTAAAATATAAATTCGGCTATCAGTTTGCAATTAAGCGTGTCACACTCGATAAACACGGGAGCGGTTCTAAGACGGCCGAAACCGTCTCAGCAGGGAAACAGAGCTCTGTAATTCCCAAAGGGACAGCTCGACAGAGCTGGAACGATTTAAAGCCCCGCATGGATTTCATTTCACATCCGTAGAAGCGATCAAGCGGGACGTTTAACGCTCGTCAGAGTGTCAGTGCAAACTCGAGGCGGAGAAAAGACGGGGTCCCAGAACACACACCGAAAGAAAGATAATGGACAGGAGAAAGAGAGAGAGAGAAAGAGAGATACTGTCGATCTCTTTATGTAACAAACAGCAGAGGAGCAAAACGACCAGGAGAATTCTAGGAGCCGCAAGCTCGGACCACCTCAAATGACTTCCGGACTGGTGCTGGAATGAAATAAGATTAATAAGGTTACCACCGAGCCCGGTACACCTACATGCATATAGGTGTATATTTAACCATGGGCTCGTTCATGCACGCATGCCTCGAGTTCATGGCATCGCGCAAACAAGAAATATAATTCACTTCTTGCCCCTCCGCGATCGGTAATTCGATTGGAGCAGATAATCTCGTACGGTGTCCTCCTCGTGCAAACGCCAACGAGAAAGTATACATTCTCTATTATTATTCTTTTCTATTTTTCCCATTAATTTACGTTTCTCCCCGGTCAATTTATATCATCAGACAGACCCGATCAGCTTCAGTTTTCCATCGATGTTGCTTTGAGAATAATCTTCAGGCACTTTTTATTTCGCACTACGAATTATGTTGCTCGCTGGAACACCGGGCGAACGTAATATCTGTCATTATAAGGTAATTCTTCTGGAGAGTGCGATAAACGTACATATTCCGCGAATATAATTGTTTTCTTCACATAAATTACTAGGTGCGCGTGGTTTTTTGAAGTTAGTGTTTGTATTCGTGAAGGCTGTGTAATCATTTTCTAGATAAATATCCTCCACGTATCTTTTTATTTATTATTTCACATTCACACATTATTTTTCAAATCGATAGAAACGACGTTAAGAACCCGCTGATTTTTGAAAGCTTTCGGAAATCTTTCAAGAATACATTGCATTCCATTTTCGCTCGAGGAATTTACCAAAGGAAGGTTTCCGTTCATTTCGACGAATCGTTTGTTTGCTATACTTTCGCAATGTAAACGACTCGACGCGAAGATAAACGCGAAACACGTTGATCGGAGTCGTGATCGCAACTCTAGTAGTCTTACGATGTTTTTCCACCGCGAAAGCACACGGCACGTATTTCCAGAGTTCGAAATACTGCGAGGATTTCGAAAGCTGGCGGGCGTAACCTAATTTTAGAAGAGTTGCCCGACGATTCTCCATCATTGTTCCAACTGCGTTTATAAATATGAGCTCACGCTCTGTCGCACAAATAAAACTGCACCGAAGACGCCCGAGCTATGCGAGGCTCCGACGTTTTTCCTTCCGCCATGTCTCTTGGGTGCGTTCTCTTTTCTTATATATTGAGGATAACTGGTCTCGTGATCCTTGAAGACGTTCCATTGGACAGTTCGTCCACTTTTTCTTTACAACATAATTTATCAGTTGACTTCGCCAACGTGCCACCATTTGTTTTCATCTTCTTCGTGAACTGCAGTTTAATTCAGAATTTATAACAAAAAACAATTTCGATCGCTTTTTTATTTATGCTATTTATAGTTACGCGAATGGGAGTGATTCACTCGCATTCGCAGACGTTTCGATCCCACTTTTTTATTGTTTGTTGCAGTTACGTTAGCTCTGATCGCTAAATAAATAAAGAATCAATATAAATGTTGTTAAAGGGTCGATTGTAAGGAGCAAGAACTAATTAGAAATGTAGTTTTTCCTTTAATAATCTTAATCGTATGAAAATATTTGTTTTTATCGTAAAATCCACAATTTTTATTTGTTTTTTTTTTTATAACGAATGCAGGTTGTTTAAATGAACGAGACGTTGCAAAATATTTTCTTCGTTCATATAGGACGACTAGCCTATTTCAGTCACGAGAAATGACGTACAGACAAATCTGAGTGCTCCCGGCTTTAGAAGTCAGAGATTATCAGAGATCTATCTGGACTGATCAGTTTTCTAGGAAAGCTGAATTGGAGCTGTTTGTAACTGGAGCATTTAAAAAATGTCCTATCTAAATAGCGGTTATCACACGACGATAAGTGTAGTCTTGTCTAAGCTATGTCTCTCAATACTTATATTGCGATAAAAATGTTTGCACGCGAAGCTCGCAATCATTCATAGATCTTCAATCAGTTATTCACATTTTGTGGAAAATTCTGCGATCTTATCGGCTTTTACTTTTCACTGTACAAGATTTAACAAATTCACATTTTGGTTGCATTAATTCTCTGTGTAATTGACAAAGTGACAAATATTGAGACTTAACAAATTCACGTTTTAGTAGCATCCATTTTTTTCATAATTCACAAAGTGATAAATATTGACACGTAACAAATTCATGTTTTAGTTGCATTCATTTTTTGCATAATTGACACAGTGATACATATTTAGATTTAACAAATTCACGTTTTACTTGCAATAATTTTTTGCATAATTGACACGGTGATATATATTGACACTTAACAAATTCGTGTTTTAGTTGCATACATTTTCTGTGTTATTGACAAAGTGATAAATATTGAGATGACTCGCAGCTTGGCGTGGGTGTTCACCGCGTTGGAATTAAATTGCTATTATTAGTTAACTTTCACAAGACGTCCTTACGTGTGCATCTGTAAAGCTATTAGGTTGGCAACTAAATTTGCGACCTTTTGTTTCGTGATTCTTGTATTGTGTCATTACAACCTCATTCAGTGATCATTCCTTTTGAACTGTATATCATTGAAAAGCTATGAATTTTGCGATTAATTTGATATAAAATACTCGTGCTTATAAAATATATATAAAAGACTTTGTTTGAGAAAATGTGGAGGTCGCGAACCTAGTTGCAACCTAATAATTTCCGACAATATTATTTGTTCGAATAATTGCAGTAATTTTTTGTGTGACTTGAATGGAGAGGCCAGTAACGATGAAAAGAAGGAGTACATTTTCACTTAAACTCTGTTCCCTATAGTTGACTGGCAAAGTTTCAACTTTGTAATATTATTTAATTTCCTTAAGAGATAATATTTGCACAAATCTCATAAATCGTATAAAAAATCATAAATTGTTACAGAGAATTAACTAAACTTTGTTTCTATTTAAAAAAAAAATGCGTTTCATATTGGCATAAAAATTCAAGTCAATTCATTATATCCAAAGCAATTTCTCCTCGAAGTCAAATTCAAGATAATTAGCAATTACACGAAGTCCGGTCTGGCTCGAGATAAAACACGTCCTAATTATATTCCACGGCATCGATTCAGATGCAGTATGCGTATTCGAGGCTCGGTTGCTCGGTGGCATTCGTTTGAGAAGCAAATTGGGGTACGAGAGAGAACTTATCGCGTCTTCGCTTCCTGGCTGGTTAATGAAAGGCCTGTTCATGCGGTCGATCGATGGAAAACTGTCTCATTAATGACTGTTCGTTCCGCTGGCATCTGCTTTGGTGACCGGGTCGATCGATCTTCGAAGAAAGTCGGTCTTCGATTCGCACGATCACCGAGCGAATCGCTTGTCCCCGGGATCAAACGCGCGAACGTTCGCTGCGTAACGACGCGTGATTCGATTTTCCCTGGGTAGACAGAAATAAAAAAGCATTAGGGTCCAGCGATTGGGTGTAATTGAGGCGATCGTTCATCTTCGAGCACCCACTATACTTCGAGCATAGTGCAGTCAGAGTGGCCTAAGTCCTATCTCCCCACTCTACCATCCCCTTCCACGAAGTCTCTGTCACGTGTCACGATGTCACGTGACAAGTCCGGTACTGGGCAGAGAGGGGGAAGTTTCTTGCCTTACTTTTTCCATTTAGCAGCGTCTCAACACTATTTCTACCACGATTTTGTGTATACTAGGGGTGTGCGAGTACCCGTAATTTACGAGCTAAGCTAAACTCGATTCGATTGCTCGAGCCGGGTCGAGCGTTTGACTTTTCCGAACTACTTGAAATCGACGAACTGTTCGAAAAAATGCGAGCTGCTTGAAAAAATCAAACGGCTCGAATATTCGAGCCCTAGTAAAACTTCGATCTATTCGTAACTGAATTTTCAGCTTGAACAGATCTTTAGCTTTCGAGTTACCGTGCGTAACACTCGCAGTTGACCGTGCAGAACACAGGCTGTTTGACAAGAATCGCGACTTTACTGTATCCGAGTACATAATTGGAAAAATTTCGAGCTAAAAAATTCATTTTCAAGTAGCTCGCATTTTTTTCGAACAGTTCGTCGGTTTCAAGTAGCTCGGAGAAGTCAAACAAGCTGTGTTAATTTTTGAACAAACTTGAACCCAGAATCTTATAGGGAGGAAGTGCATCTACAACTGGTAATTTTTTGGTCGCAAAAGATCATTCTGAAATATTCAAAAAATGACATCAACAAAAAGTGGTTCATATTTGGGCACTTTACCCTACCACATGCACATTTTTAGATCCAGGATGAGCTGGAGGAAAAGGATATCGCTGAATTAATTTAACAACTATTGTACGAAAATTCAAAAATTTAATTGTGGAGAAATGATTAAACTTACAATTAGACAATAATTTTGGGAGTGAAAATTTGGAAGGTGTTTTTGACACCTCTTAGTAGAAATAGTGTTAAAGCTCTGGAAACAATTTGACGTAATAAAAAAATGATCATATTGGGAAGCACATTAGTGAATTGTTTTCGATTGCAATGTGTCTGGTTGTAAAGAATGAAAAACAAAAAAATTCGAGAGACCACAGATTTGTCATCACGTCAATGACGCGTTAATGGTTGTTTCGACTTTTTCAATGATTTTGAAATATGTAGATCTGCAACTGGATGTTTGATCGCCAAATGGAAATTGACTTTTCGGTGTTCGTCGATCGATCAACGCACCGTGATGGCGAAACGAGCAGCCGCAGACGCTTTAAGTATGCACTTATGCGTCTGAACTGTTCGTCTGTAAAAATCCGAGCGCCAATTCTTTCTCGAGAAAGCTGCTCTCTGCCGCCCCCGAGCGAATAACCTCGTGACGAGTAACAGACCCTCCGCTCGCCTTTGAGCTCTGCGCGCCAGTGCTTAAGATCCGCTCGATCACCGAAGACTCGATCCTTTGAGCATGCTCAACAGAATACTCTTCATCCCGTTTGCAGTTGGTGTTCCTTTTGTTCTTCTAAATTGGACTCCAGAGGCGCATTCGTATTTTACGTTTCAATATAAAATTTCGTATTGCGCGCGGTTTATTGATCGTCTGAAGAACATGGTACAACAGTCATGTAATATTTTTATTGTCAGATAAAAATTTATTCTAGTTTTCCGTTTCCTTCTTTTTGTTGTTCTCGAAATGTGAAGGTGTATGAGCTATCTAGTAAACGTATCTGTAGAATTCGATTTTCAATTTGAAAGATATTGCATAATTTAATTGATTGGCTGGGTGCGGTTTATTGATTTCGAGGAAACGTCAATGGTATTGCACAGTGTGGTTACATAATATTATTGAACGAGTAGGGTTGTTTCGAGGGAGATTAGTACCGTGTTTTATAAGGATCGTATTCGCTGATTAGATGGCTTTGCTAGGAATAGACTGCACATGTTCATAGTCGTGGTACCATAATAATAATATAATAACCATAATATTGCAAAATATTATCCATTACACAAAAATATTGTTCATATTATAAAATATCTGCTCTACTAAATATATTTATTTAATTATTCACCACACGCGAAAACATCTTTATAATGTCAATAATTCTGAAATAAAAAATCTGGAACCGGTCACTTGACCGTTGGTGGTAGGTTTAATGTTAGTCTTTCAAATTGCACGTGCCCATGTTTTCCATAAATGCATAAAACTAATAACAAACAAATTCGCATGGCTGAAAAGTCAAGGAACGCTGACCTATAGCATTACAGGATTAAGTACTAAATCTGTAAACCATGAAATTATCGGGTTCTATGGATCTCGGCGTTCGCAGCATAGAATTTGAGAAAATGGCGTGCGCGGTAAGTGCATAAACTCCGCGTTCTATTCGAAGCCGTTCGTCCGGGATGCGTCGTTTAATCATGGATAAACGGTCGGGCGACCGTTTCAAGCGTGCCGCACCATGGTTCGCGATTATTTAGATGTTCGGTTGTGGGACAAACGAGTAGTACGGTCAGGCGGAGCGAAGGGGGGTGAGGCTGTAAGCGCGCTTCCGCGTTTTCTTCGCCGCGTAACGGGAGCCGCGTGATTGATGATGGAATCGCGTGAAAGCTGCTACGAATTCACCGCGGCGCGGCGAGAACTTCCCGACGAGAACCGCCTCCGAGACGCTCAAGAATCCGCGTGCCCGCCTGGCTGAAGTTCAAAGCCAACGGGAGCAAACCAACCCGCCGGGAAAGTGTTACGTGGCGACAGCACTGGATCTACAGTAATGCTTCGATATTTGTGCAAGGGATGTCTACGATATCTGCAACAAAATTTACTGATCATAATAGGGAGCCAGATAATCTAACTGTGACAGTATCAATCCAACAATAAAAAATTGTTTGTAATCATTTTTTAAGACGGTACCAATCCATCAACAAAAAATTGTTTGTCTATGATCATTTTTTAAGACAGTACCAATCCATCAACAAAAAATTCTTTTTCTTTAATTATTTTTTAAGACAGTGCCAATCCAAGAAGATAAATGTTTTTCTTTAATTATTTTTTATCGCAGTACGAATCCATGAAGAAAAAACTGTTTGTCTTTAATTATTTTTTAAGACACGGTAACAATCCAACGACAAAAACTTTTCCTCTTCAATTACTTTTTAACGAACCTTTTATCGACACAGTTGTGGCCTTTTTCTGATTAAAATGAGTCCAAACATGACACATGACACAATTCAGTAGAACCTCGATTATAGTTTATGAAATAATTCATTTTTCCTGTGAACGAACCATGAGGAAGTAGTATAGATACGCTCACCGAGGAAAGTTACGGAAGTGTCTGATTTAAATGAACATCATATCTGTAACTTACGTTGGCACATAATTAACGCAATTAACTCTACAGACGTATCTCTTTTCGCTCTCGTGGAGTGAAAAGTCTATCTACATCTCTGGAATTTTATTCAATTTTACTGCACAAGTATTATAACATCTATTACCTGTTAATTATCCGTCTTTAATTACCTCATTGCTCAGCAATTACAGGAAAACGTGTCAGTTACGAGCAGACTGCGGATTTTAATGGAAAAATCAGTGTTTACATTTAAAAAATCAGAAAACAGAAGTATAGCACTAGAACTTCATTTCTCTGTTCGATAACATCGTTGGTTAGAAATACTGTAAAGACTAATTAAATTCTTGAAAAATTCCGGATGCGTATTCTCGTCCAATTATTAAGAAACAATGGAATGAAATGTTTCTCAGTGTATTTTAATAATTGAAAATGTACATTTACTTTAAACATTAAGTGTTTACAACAGGAAAAGGTGGTACAGTAAAACCTTGATCTAAGAAAAGCAGAGGTAGCTCGAGCTTCTTGGCTCCTTGCTTTCTTAGATCGTACAGTTCCCATTTTCTTAGATCGAATATTTACTGTATTCTATTTCGAGTGGTAAAAATCAAATAATGCTCTTAGTGAAATTTGATGGAGATTTAAAACGGAGTGGCACGAGCACTGATATTATTATACAAACCAAGCAGGTTGTTAATATAATTTATTTTGGGGCACGTCCATTTTCGTTCGCCAGTTCTCGCGCACGCTGGCGTTTACATCACGAAAGAGCGAACCGTTTAATAAGCAAATTATTATGATCGAGACGGTAAAACAGGGCGTTGAAATGATCAGAGTGTGGAACGGGGCGCCGTAACGACGTACACGCACTCGAACGAAATTATCGACGTTTAATTTTCCGATATGTCAGCCGGTCGTTCGATTCGAAGAACCGTTTCGACTGGACTGTCCGTTGTTTCTCGTTCGGCTGAAACGACAGAGTCAGTGCTGCGTGACTCGCCTCTACCGACAATTAACTTTTTGCCAATGATTTCGCGTCACGCCTCCCTGGAAAACCGGCGGAACGCAAGGAACTCGTTTCGCTTTAATTGGATTGAATGAAATTAACGCTGGACACTGCGAATGTGACTCTCACATATGTATACATACATATATGTATAATACATATGTATTCCCGCCTCCTTTCTCTCCCTCCTCAATCGAAGAATTAGTCCGCCCTTTGTCTTCCGTTAGCGGCTAGATTGCCGTTAATAATCGCTTAATTCTGCTCGAAGATGAAATGCTCGCAGCTTATGGAGGATTTGGCTTCGAGAACCGCCTCCGATGTGGAATTGTTTAGCTAACGATCGCGAGATTAAACGATAAAGTGAGCGAACGTGTAATTAGTTCGCTACACTTTTGCCGGTATCTGGATTTCGCTGCTTCTCTTGAAAATTCTTCAGATTTTATGGAATCTCTTTTGAAAAATATGTATTGCATGTATTGAACAATTTAGAGATCATTGTACCCTGTTGTAGAGTACGTCTAGTAAGAGTAGAGTAAGTTTAGAGTTAGTACAACCAATTTTTGGAATACAGTAGCTCTATCATTAAAATCGCTTCCTGATCAGTAGTGTAATAAGTAGACTGCGGATCTTTATGCAAAAATAAAATTTTTATACATCGATTGCAAGCTGTAGGAGCTAAGTAAAAATTTATTTTCTTCATTAATGATTTTCTTATGTTGAAAATAGTATATCGGCATTGTTAAACTCTTTTAATCTTTTTCCTGTTCTGAATTACACCTACTCATGTTTGTCATAAATGCATAAAATCCGCAGTCTAGTAATAAGTCAAAGAAATTAGTTGTAGAATGGAAATAAGATTCGTTCGACAAATGAAATGTAGAGGATCTCTTTTGAAAAATATGTATTGTACAAAGTAAAGATTATTGTACTGTGCAGAGTTCGTACAACAAATTTTTTGGAATACAGCTTGTACTCTTGTATATAGCCTTGTCATTAAAATCGATTTCTGATCAGAAGAGTAATAAATGAAAGAAATTAGTTGCAGAATGTAAATATGATTATATCTCGTTCGATAAATGAAGTATAGAAACTGGTACATGATCCATTCGTTTCTAATCAGCAGCGTCTTATCAGCACCGATATTTTCCTCAATTTCAATGCGTCATTCATTCGAACCCTGCATCATCGTGACCTCTATGTTCTCAATAGAAGCTCGCCTCATCCTATCACTTCCTTCTCCAATTTTAGAACCCTTAAAAATCTAGAACATCTCTCCGATTCGAAAATTCAGGTCTACTCCCACATTCAGTTCAGGTTTCCAGTCCAATATCAGTTTCGATTTATTGGACACGTCGGTACAGTGTTTTCTTTTAATTGGATGCGAGGGAGCCACGGTTACAAAAAGTTCTGCTTTGTTTGTGCAATCTTGCCAATCTATACAGCATCAAAGTACGTTTATTTTCTTAGAATATCGATTTTGGTAGGTGGTTTTTGTACTTCACATAGATAAATGTGAAATTTAGTACAGAAGTCATTGATAATTTTAAGTATATTAATCTTTGTCTCTTTTAAAAGAGTGTATACACTCTACCTCTAAAAGTTGGCTAACAGTTTGCAATCACTTGCTGATTTTTGTAAAAATCGCATATATCGATTAAATTTTGAAATTATACAACGTTATTATTAGACTGCGAATCTTTATGCAAAATAAAAATATTCTGCATCGATTGGAGGAAGCAGTAACTAAATAAAAATTTATTTCACACCTTAATAGTCTTTCTACGTTGATAACAACATGACAATATTCTTAGATTTTTTATATTTTCCACTGATTTATATTTCACCCAGTTCATTTCTTCATAAATGCATAAAAATCCGCAGTTTAGTTATTATATCAAATATTACCTAGTTGAATAATATTTCTTTATAAAGCTCTTGTATAGTCTCTACACCCAGTGTAAGACAGTGCACTTTTCTAAAGTGACATCTTTGACAACTTCTACAAAAAGCATGGAAAAATATCAGATTATGATTCCAAACTTTTGGCCGGTACTGTATATCATAAGCTGGTTTATATTTTGCATTTGTTAGGTTCTTATATACCACCTTCCATTCTTCCCTGTATTCAGAGTATATCAATATCCATCGAATGTGATTGACATTTTGAATTGGAGCGTCACATTCACATTTTCGTCTATTGATTACTCCTAGCCTAGCTAGAGATTCATTACAATTACGTGGTTTGATCTTAACCTATTAAATCTTACAATTACGTCTTCGTGGCAGACATTGATTACAAAACCAATTCTTTTAGAGTTCCTTTCTTATAGTTGTATTATAATTAGAATTGAAAATCGGACCGCATATTCCTTTCATGTAGTCCTTTGAGGTCCGTAAACGGGATTTTAACGTGCCGCGATTGAAGTCAATTGTTGTGCGTTATCGATAACAGTATCAATAGTCGCAGCTCGGGCGGCGTATCCGGAGCGCGTTACCGAAGAAAATCATGAAAGGCATGACCTCTGTCCTCTGTAGCCTCGACTAACGTTGAAAATCCGGTTGGTTTTCACAGCGCGAACGGGAGGGCGCCAGTATCCAGCAAGCCGCCCCTGCCTCCACAGCCACCCCGCGTCGGGGCGCTGAGCTCGAGACCGTCGACGGGCGCGTCGTCGGCGGCGTCTTCGTCGCGCCGACGCGCGGCCACGGACCTTGGGAATCCGGCGGCCATCGAGATGGCGAGAGCCCGTACGATGCAGGCCGCCCAGGAGCGTCCGGTCGGCCTGCTCGAGACCGACCTCGACGAGGCCGTGCCGTCGACGACGACGACGACGACCACCGCCTCCTCAGCCAACAACGCCGGCAAAAAGACCAGGAGCCTGCTCAATCTGAATCACACCTCGACCGCCCCACGACCCAGGCCGGAGCACGCCCTCCACGTACCCCAGTCGCCTGTCGGCGCTTCGCACAGGAGCCCCCAAGACGACGACACCGCGTCCACCATCAACCAACGGCCACACAAATCCATGGAGTTCCTCCTCGACAAGGAGAACCTGCATTTCGTCAAGGTAAGCTTCTCAACCATCTATTAAACCACAAAAACCTGTCCACCCGGCAGCTATCATCTTTACAGTTCTAAAGACATTCGGGCGGAATCCTTGTCCCAGTGCAATTATCTCCCCAACGATCTTCATCGCCAGCATCACTGTGTCTCCGAACCCCTGACCAAGCTAGCTGCAATGTTCGCGAAACGTAGGATTACACCCGATAGCCTTAAAAGAACTGTACGATGCCGGATCGTGAAAGCCTCGAATCTTTGATTAGCTCAGCTCAACGTCCCGCAGAAAGATCCCGAACACCAGGTGTAGGTCTCCTAGACTCTGCAAGCTGTTAACCTCCAGAGTAACCCATCTCTCCGCAGGGTCTGGGTTAGGTTCCCCCGCGTCGTCGTGATTAGAGCTTGAGTTTAGGGGATCGCGAGGGTGGACAGCGGGCGGAGATCTCCGGACGAGGTGTGACCTTGTACCAGAGCCGGGGCCGATGTAGGTTAACGTGGGAAGAACGGTTTGGGGTAATGATTGTTACGGGACACGGGGGCTCGGCTAGGCGTCACCTGTACGGATTAGGGGATCAATCGTGGGTTTTCGATTCTGCTGCTCGCGGGATGCGATCACTCGCGGTGTTTCGATGGAGTCTTTGAATGTTTCCGGGTAACCTTGAATCTCGTCCGCTTGGAATTAGCTACTCCCGGATGAGTATTGATCGGATAAGCATCTGGATCGTTTTCGAAACGTTCACCGCCGGTAATGATCCATTGAACAACGTAGAAACGGGATACGTTTACCGAGCGGTTTTTTGTGTCCCCTCGCCTAACTTGACGGCGCTAATCGAGCGGCGTAGGCTACGCTGGATCGACAATTTAATTAGGTTCGAATAATGAACAGGCTGTTAACAATGGCTCGCGATACGCCTCGATACGGCACTCGCGAGGAGGGCGATTCTGGTGGCGGTGCTATCGATAAACACGGTCGTGGTGTTAATGCGGTTCATAATGATTTTATTTCGAAACGGTGTTGCTATTATTATCCGTTGCGCTCGTACACGACGCTATTAGTCATCGGACATGCTCGTCTCGGAAAGAAACGGGATTTACGGTGAACGCAGAAATTTATCGTGATTTTACGACGCAGTGAATCGTACACCAACGTAGTAAGCACGTATAGACATTGCGGAAATTGTTGAATGAAAGGCAGAAAAGCTGCTCCCGATTGCCCACGCAAAAATGAATCCTTTGAATTCGACTGTCCTCCGAGGCACCATTACTATAGTATATGTCAAGCAGATCCTGCATTATTAATCCGCATACGACCCTCCGGAAATACGCCCACTTACGTTTTCTACATATCGCGACACGATTGATTTCTGCTTGTACGCGTAATGTAATTTGGAGATTGAGGGGTTTAACCCTGAAATGGCGGAAGTTGGGTGCACTATTAACCCTTCGATATTTCGAAATAAGAAAATCGCCGTCCCTCTTCTTCTTTCGTAACCTCGACACTGCTTAGTGTCGGAACGAGACACGCTGCTTTCGAGTCTCTCGCGCATTCTCAACCAAGTCGAGGCGCGTAGGCAACCTCATCCGAAATACGACGACATCCAGTTGCGAACCATCGCACAGTGGGAAATTTGGTCCGAAAACGTGGAAAGAAGTCGATTTCTAAATTTTATGTCATAAAATTTTGGTTGTCCGTCGTAGTTAACGGTCCGAAGAATAAGGCTTCAATGTTGTTTTTTCAATTTGTACACCCGTGAAGTTCTTAAACAGTCTCTAAAACAGCGTCTGTTCATTGGCGATTTTCAAGTGTTTTAAGGAGAATTGTGTAAACTCTTGTACTACAAAAGTTCTTCAGGTAGGTGTACAGAGCACTTTCGCACAGATTTCATTTTGTTATCATCTAAATTAGTATAGTTATTAATATTTGAACATTAAGAATAATTCGGTAAGTTTTTTTATGTCATTGATTCGACCTTGGATAGTCGTTTGAAAATCACGTGAAGGTCATCTTCAATTTCTTAAATACAACTCCCTATTTTTTATTGCATATTCTTGTAGCTTGTTTCGAGCGTTTTCCAAAACACTATAACAAATATTTTTGAAGTTATAACAGTGCAAATATTCCACTATCACCACGGTTTTTCATGGGTTCTCGATAATCTGAGGAAAAAATGTTTCGAACAGAAGAGGAACAGAGTATTCTGACATCTACAAATTTCAATATGTTAAATAGTTAAAAATAAATTTCTTTTTTACAAAAAATTGAGGCGAATTTGATTTTTTAAATGCTAATATATATTTTAGATATAATATTATAATCTTTTTCCACGTTTTCGGGCCAAATTTCCTACTGTGCATCGTCTTATATCGGAACGAGACTACTTTAATGAAATATCCCAGTTAGACTCGGAGGGTTGAGATTTTCTCGAAGATTTACGTCGTCCGGGAGCGCTGCGCGTTCTGTGCACCAGGCAACGGGCTAAATTATAAACGGAACCCGAGGGAAGCCGAATGAGGTCTTCATTGCGATCAGTATTCGATCGAACGTGTTGCTTTTGCAGGTTTCTTTCTTCCATCCGACATAACACACACGCGCGCGCGCGCGCGCGTACGTACACCGGCCGTCTTCAAAGAGTCGAACGGATCCTCTAATCGGCGATGTATCATTGCACGACATTCATTAGCATCGAGTTGCTAAGCGGCCGGGAATGATTCATCAGCGTTAGATGGGTATCGGCTTAAGTCGATTTTGCGGCTGATTAGCTGAACGAAATTATTCCAGGGGCCAAAGTGCGAATGCATTCTTAACGAGACCGTTACGCGCGTGTGCGCGCGAATGTGTGTATTTTTGATGCGCGATTACGCAGCGATATGGTAAACTGTTTGGTTTCTCCGGGAAAACGGATCGCGTGAACGTTGGATTGGTTACATACAGGGTGAGTTGAAAGTGGTAGTATCGACGAAGTATACAGGGTGTCCCGAATTTAAATGGCAAAACTTCAGGAGCGTGTATGGGACCGATAAAATACGACAAAAAGTCTTTTAGAGATTTGCTCGTTTTGGAGAAAATCGCAGAAATTCAATATCTCGTTGTCAGTTGCTCTCTTGAGTTGTATTTGTGCACCACCTATCACCAGAACAATGTTTAACTGCAATTTATCAAGTCAGTGCTAGATGTAATGCTTGCATTGCTGCAAGAGGGCAACATTTTGAACAATATGTCCATTAAATAGATGACAACGTAAATAAATAAGTACAAAAATGAAAACTTGTTTTGTTTCTTTTTTTGCGATTTTCTCTAAAACGAAGCAAAAGCGAGCAAATCTCTAAAAGACTTTTTGTCTTGGTTTTTCGTTCCCATACACGCTCCTGAAGTCTTGCCATTTAAATTCGGGACACCCTGTATAGTAGACAACGTGTGTGATAGGAATCACTGAATACAATTTTTTCGTGGACGATATTATTCGCGAGGAATTTTAATTTCCGCGAGTTTGAATTATCTCATTATTATAGATCACCGACGATCGGATTTCATATTCTTCATCGAATTAAAGTGATCTCCAGTCAATCAAACGCGCCGATAGCGCACCAGCAGATTTCAATACGTATTTCGACGGGTTTACGTGCGTTTCGCACGATTACGCGATCGCTTTTGCGCGCGCCGTTTCACCTTTGACATTCGTCGATTATGCGATGACACCGACGGTGTTCGGAAGAAGTGGCGAACAGTAAATTTCTTTAAGCAATTCTTTTCCTGTCGAGGATTTAACGTGTTTAAAGGACTGTTGGAAAATTACCGAGCAATTATATATTTTCATTTCAGTGTTACATACGAAGGTCAAGTTTGATTCTTTTAAATAAAATCGAATATGCACCAATCGATTATGCTTTTGTATTCTCTATAAAAAAGAGTAAAATACCTCATTCCATTTAAAAAAAAGGAGGTGACCTTCATATCTCTGAAAAAAATTACATAAAAACAAAAAATTTTTTGGTATCGTATGGGCCCCATTTTACCATTCAACTTTGTCCTTCAGACGTTTGATGCATCTTTGAAAACAACAAAGATATTTGAGGTGGCAAAACGTGGCGCCCCACCCTGTATAATTTTCGAGCCCACTATATTTACTAAAATAAAAAGAATATTAGAATATTAAAGGAAGGAGACGATTTGTCTCATAAAAGTTTTTCCGCATATTAGAATCGTTTCACGCCGATATGCACAGTAGCGTCAAATTAATGTAAAATAAAAGACTCGCATATTGGCGATTAACAAACCGCCACAGTCGACTAACTATTTGGTGCACCGACCTTTTTCGAAGCAATCAATCGACATCAATCGAAACAGCAATTGGGAGTTCGCTGCTCTCCATTTTGCGACCACTTCCACTTTGCTCCTCTATACCGAATCGAAATGAATAGAATCTGCTTAGAAGCTTCTAATAATCTCGTCGAATTCTTGTATTAGTCTCGCAAATTTCGCGTCGCGTGTCTCTCAGCGGTTCCGCACGTTCAGTCGGTTTAATACGCGGGTGCAACGAAGGGGGGAAATCAATTTGGTTTCTTGCGGTCGCCGCGATGGAAATTGAATTTTATGCGATTCCATTCGCGACGATTTTAATTTACAGACCCCGTTAGACCGCGCGGCCAGTGTGAAATGGCCGTGGCATCGTTCTCGAATCAAATCAATGGGCATGCACATCGTTTGTAAGTTCCGATTACAGTGTCCAAAAAGGAGACTTTTTGAAAGTAATTTCAAGATGGATGGTTTTGACGATTTCTTTGGTGTGTTTGGGGCTTTTGGGATTTTCATTGGAGAAACCCATCATGATCGATGACGATGTTAATGTAAATTTCGATTACAGTGTCGAAGAAAAACTTTTTGAAAATAATTTCAAGATGGATGGATTTGATGATTTCTTTATACGACATTGTCCGTCGTATAAAACCATAATTTTCTTCGTTATAAACAATTTTGCGGCAAGTTTCTTTCACAAGTGTCTTTCGATCCAGAGGTGTAAATTCACCCTCTAGATGACCACTACTTTTTGTACACCCTGTACTTGACAAGAACGTTCCATCTATCTACGAAAATTAACAGGTATATTCAACTCTATTATTTTTATTTTCAACTGATTTTTAGTCACTAATGTTTGTCCTACTTTCCGAAAAATCGAGCACCGTGCGCCATCGGAAATTTCGATTTAGCTTGAGCGAAAATAAAAATTCCTTCTAAAAGGACAGAGCTATAAAAAAAGTTGTCGAGGGTCCGAGCGTAAGCTGCAAATTTACGTTCCTCGACCTCAGAAGTTCGCCGTGCACGGTTCACCGGATGTCGACCCGGTTGTATCGATATCAAAGTAGGGAACCGAGCCCTCGAGGGCTCTCCGGCGTCGGATCTAGGCGGCCGCGGCGCAAAATAATGGTTAGTGGCACAATATATCGTGCCGTGATCGTTCGAGTTGAAGTCCCAAGTCACGGAAAGTATGTAGAAAGTTCGCGTTTACCGGTGAATAACGCGCCTGCCTCTCCGGTCCGGCTTCCGCTGTCAGCGGAACTTTTCAATCGGCGCGGCGGCGGGTCTACCGTGTCAGTTCACCTGGGTCTGTTCCAGCCGATTCTTCGGCAAACGCTGTTCAAAACCACTATAGCGCACGATACCCTGGCCAAGATTCAAAGCTGGATTCTCATTATTCGGTGGAACTGCTGCGGCGCCCGAATATTCCGCGATCGGGAGTTCACTGTGCCATTCACACCGTTCGTGCACGGTTAGGCTCCTTTGAACTGTGATCCAACGTTCGCTTCCAAAGTTTTCGATATGGACTGCGGGCATTTGTGCGAAATGAAAATCGTCTGCATTCGCTGCGGCAGATACATAAATATGAAACCTTCGCAATCGGAGCTATTTTGATTCCAAAAGTAAACATTTCTTTCGACCTAGGATATTTGCATTCCAAAATTAAACATTTCTTTCGATCTAGAACATTTCCATTCCCTATGATCTTTTGAACTTTATGGACATGCGAATTTTATGTATTTTATGGATTTTATGTACCTCGTACAATAGTTAACCCTTTGCACTCGGAGTTATTTTGACTCGAAAATTAAATATTTCTTGCGACCTGGAATATTTCCATTCCCTATAATTTTTTTTAAATTTTCTGGATATGAAATTAATATAATATCATACACACACACAATATATTTAACTCGATAATTAAATGTTTCTTCCGACCTAGAATATTACCCATGATTTTTGAAATTTTGTGGATACGAAATTAGTATAATACCTCATACAATACATAAATGTTTAGTAAGCGATGAGATACCAACATATTTAATAATGTAAACAATAGTTTGAATAATGGTACAGCAATCTTTAGTGGTGGCTCTGATTTGAAAAAGGGATTCTGGATTACTGCACACGTATTTATTGATATTTGAAATACATTTATATTATTTTATGCCATTATCCCAAGCTACCATGATAAAATAGAACAACGCTGTCGCTTAGATCTACTGAAAAATGCACGTTCCCCAAAGGCGCTTTTCCTTTGCGAAAATCTTTTCCGTGGCTTTGTTCTCGAGTTATTAACGAAAAAATGTGGACCAATCCGAGCGCGGCTACTGCAAACGGGTTCTGGCTCGGCTAGCGCCAACACCGCGCTCTGATTGGTCTGTGTTTTTCGCTGATGATTCCTTAACGCAGCCGCAGAGAATATTTTCGTAAAGGGAAAAGCTTCTTGAAATGACTTTCGGAATCACCCCTTTCATATACATTGTTGGGACACCCTGTATATCTTTGCAATCATGTTAAAGTAAACGTTTATTCGCCAGGCCGGCATTCGAGCCGACTTCGGCGACGTTCGGATTTATTACCGGAAGAAATAGTGCCTCGCGACGAATTGCAAGGCACCCTTGAACCCGACACGCGAACAGCGTTAACAATTTTCATTCATAAAAGGCGGAGAGGCACACGCCGATCAGCGAAACTGCCGGTTCACGTGCAAGGGAGCCTGGCATTACGAGCTGTCCGATTCAGGTCCGTATCTACAGGGTCCCCGAGGGGGGGAAAAGAATGGTAATCCGTGGTGTCGCAAGGTAACCCCGGCAATTTTTCCAGCCCGATGTATTATATAAAATGCGTATCGGTTCGGTCAGTTACGTGGACGTTTCTGTCCGACGATATCGTATTCAGCCGGGCGACCGGTGTCCCGGAAAAACAGAGGATACCCAACGGCATGGCAGCAAGGTCGCCGGTATGTAAGCCCGGGCTCCTATATAATTTATCGTTCACACGCGCCGACTTTTGAATCGTTCGAACGCCGGCTCCCAGACAGATAATCGTGAGATACATACCATTTGCATTTTACATGAGACCGCGAACGCGTACCGTTGAATTTCACAGGGATATATCGAACGATACACCGGCGACACGAATTTCTCTTATCACGCGCGCAGAGGCCACGGGAAGAAGAAACTCTCTGACACTTCCGCGACCGCTGCACAGTCGGCCGGAATCGCAAAAAGCTGGAATAAAAATGCGTGTCTCTGTTTAATGGGTTGTATCGCGAATGCTTAAATATTTCACAATATTCCGAAAAAAAAAATCAAAATATTTGTTTATTATTAGACTGCGTATGTTTATGCAGTTTGCATGAAAATCGAATATCATTTTGCAGCAAGTTCTGAAGCGAAGGATAGGTGTTGTATTCCGGATTCGGGTTAATAAACGTTGTCGGTTTATGATAACTAGACTGCGGATTTTATGCATTTATGGCAAAAATGGGTGGGTGCCATTTAAAACTGCGAAGAAGTTAGAATGATCTAATAATGCCAATCTAATGATTTCAGCTTGTTAAGATTATTAAAACAAGAATTAAGCGTCTATCTGACTCCGGTCTCTTGCAAATGATGCAGACAATTTTTATTTTTCTTAAAAATCCGCAGTCTAATGATAACAAAACACTAGTTTATTAATAAAACTCCTCAACCATAACTCCGGTCCCAAAGTACGAGAAGCGCGTTGCCAAGTATGATTCGTCGGAAGGTACTGACAACTCGGGATAGACAGGAAGCCTGGTTCAGTCTTTTGCGTGAACTTGAATAGAAGTCCCTTAAAAGGAGAGGTAGATGGCTACAATGATGTGTCATAGTGCTGATTTCTGTGTGACTAAGGATAGTGACCGGTCGAGGTTCGCTGTCGAAAACGTATATCTTAGTCACTACTTACAGTAATCGTGGGCACGATCGTTGTCCAGTGCATACCCACTCAACTGCCTGTCAACGAGAGGATTAGGCCTGCGTGGATCTGGTCGCCAGACGTGTCCCAGGCCTGTCCAGACCCGCGCAGAACGGAGAACAATAGGAAAGGAATATGGCAAGGAAAAAAGGAGTTTTCTAAAGCCAGACAGTTGACTGCGAATGCTTGTCTTTGTCATTTAACTAACCGTTTCACTAAAGACGCAGTCGTAAGTCAAAAATAGTGTCCGGGCACGGTCGTTGTCCGCTCAAACCCCCGGCCTTTGGACAACGAGAAGGAGCTTTTACTGTATCATAAAGTAAGTAGTTGGTCATAGAGCATAGGAGGCCCAGCGAGGGGTCGAAGGAACTGCAAGAAAAATCGTCGAAAGTTGAAAACCCCTTAACGCTTAGGGAGCGTGATAATGTGCAGGCAAAAGGTGGCATCGATAACGAAGCCCAAAGGGAATAGGCGTGTAATAATCTCCGTTGGTAACCGAACCAACAGCGTGCCGCTTTCTCCGCGCGTTGTAGCCCGTTAGCCAGTCTATTATGCCCGCCAGTGAAAGATAGCCGCATCGATCTAGTCGGCGATGATGCCGCCGATGTAATTACTGCGACGACTCGGACACTCTCTCTCGTCTTGCTGGCATCGTTAAGCTCGGTTGCAGTTAACAAGACCGATCGCCGAGATTCGATTTTCTATTTTACTGGACGCCGAGAGGCAGAGAGCCGAGTCCGGGGTCTCTCTCCTCGATAAACGGTGTCCTCCTGTCCGCGTGTCCCGTGTACCGTTTCACAGCAGATAAGCGCCATTTCCGCATCGGAGGCTCGTTCGGCTGACGAACCTTTTGCTTTATTCATTTCCTTGCCAGCGATCTTTCTAAAAGCACCGTCGCGTCGTCGCCCATAATGCACGTCTTCTTATGCCTCATGTCCGCCTCGCATGAGAAACACGTTCCCCATATACCGGAGAGCCGTTCAATTCGCCAACATTTTCATTCTTCTCCTTCACTCCGAGCTTTCCGGAAGCACCTCTTTAATACCGGGTTCCTCCGATTCGGAAACGGCGCCGTGGAGAACATCGTCGTCATATTGTATATTCCAATATCCGATTTTATCCGTTCCCTTGGATGGTTTGATGTGCTCATACTGCTCCCACGTTTTATATTCGTTTATTTGTCGAAGAGGATTTTTCTATTTTGCTCAATGTGTGATCCCCCCACTACCGTCCTCGCGCTAACACCAGCCGGCGTTTCTCTTGAAGATAGTAAACGTCAGGGAAAAAATGAAAGAGGAAAAGTTATACTGTTTTTTATCTGCATTATTATTCTAGAAATGACTTCGTATTCATTGGTATACGACTCAATGATCTTGAAGGTCATACAAGGTCACAGATGAAAGAATACTATGTAATATTTCCTCGATTTGGTATACATATTCATATCGCTCCCACATTTTATAATCGCGTAGTGGCAGCTGTAAACGAGGATTTTCTTAACGCTCTCTCTGTGATGGATTTTATCTGGTAGGAGTCTAGTTTATTTATCTTCTCCCAGTGATCTATTAATCTTCTATGTTGCTCGCTTCTTCTACATTCTGACACTGCTTGTTTTTGTCCGATCCACATAGTGTTCTATGAAAACACTTTTTCTTCGGACGAAGATTGAAATCTATTTCGAGTCTATTTAGAGTGATTTTGTTTTATTTATTCACTTCCAGTTGATGCTTTCTCCTCATTCCACCAGGAGAAGCAAAAATGGAAAACATTTCCACGAATCTTTTTCTTCCGACACACTTATGTTTACACTGTACTTATCGTACTATAGATCTTGATCACTAGACTGTGGATTTTATGCATTTGTGACGAAAGTGGACACGTACAATTTAAAGCAGTGGACGAATTAAGAAGATTTAAGGACATCAGTGTATTAATTTCAGCTCGATAGGATAATTAAAAGAAGAATACAGTTCCTATTTGGCTCCTGTGTCCTGCAGGCAATGCAAACATTTTTTTATTTTGCATAAAGATCCACAGTCTATTAATCACCGTCTCCATTGAAGGCAGATTGCACTTCAGTACCAAGCATTGCGATCGCTAATCTGTGTGTGCAGTACTTATACCGCACCGTCTCCGACCGAAAACTTAATAGATCCGGTCTCGAAATGTTCCTCAAGATTTCTTAATCTTCCGGGAGATTTAGGAAACTTCAGCGGCTTAAACTTCTCGGAAATTGGCGTATCCCTCTTTCACTCGAAATGACTTTCATTTCCTGCTCGCTTCCTGCAAAACTGGAAGAGATATTACGTTTTATTGCATTCGCGCTTTTGTTTAATGCTTCACTCCGTCTCGAAATCATCGAGCTCCACTTTTTAATTAGCAGTGACACTGGAGGATTTGTATTCGCTGCACGTCCACACGGTTGTTCAACGCTGAAAACATGGAATATTTATCTGGAGCCACGTAGTTAGACGCAGACCGACTTTCGAAGTATCGAGAATCTTAATGAGCGAGAAAGTGCGCGAAGTACTAGATGATTGTTTAATTATGTCTTCGGCATTACCGTGACAGTGAAAGTTTAATATCATAATGCGAGGAAGTACGTCGCGAAAATGTTAAAGTGAAATGTCTTCTTTTTTGACTTTCATTTTTAGGTGTAGAAAATAATTCGGTGCCTTTTTAAAACAAATTTAGTAGTCATTTATTGATAATGTAATCGTACATTTGTTATTTTCGAAATAGTCCCCATTATTTTCGATGACTTTGGTCCATCTTTTACGCAACTGTCGAATTCCTTGTCGGAAGAAATATGACGGTTTTGATGTGATGAATTCGTCAATACTTTTTTCAAGCTCTGCCAATGTTTGGAAATGTATCTGCTAAATGGTGCTGGAGTGATCGGAATAAATGAAAATACAAGCAGAATTCAATTCATCCATCAAAATCAAAGCAGAACAAATCATTTCAGCGGCTTCGGAGGCATTTTCCTTTAATTGAAAGGCAAACTCAAATGTTTCATAACTAGACAGCGGACCTTTATTTAAAATTAAAATTTTCTGCCTGAATTGCAACAAATTGGAGTGAAGTAGAAATTTTTTATAATTCTTAGTGTGTCTAATAGGTTTTGAGAATGATAACAATATTTCTAAATTCTTCTAATCTTTTCGCTGTTTTAAATCACACCTACTCGTTTTTGTCATAAATGCATACAATCCGCTGTCTGTTCATACTTGTTTGTGTTGGTACTTAAACGTTACAGAATGGCGGGCGATTATTTGCATTCAAACCAGACTTATAAATAATTTAATACCAAGGCACCGAATTAATTACTACACCTAATACAATATTTTGCGACATTCAATATTTTAGTGTACCGCGATCTAATAACGATTTAGCGACGAGTAAGTTAAAGGTACCTTTCGAGAAAGCTCAATAGCGAGAAGGTCACGCTTCATGGGACAGTCTGAACTCTGAACGATGCTGGTCGCAGTCCGTGGGAACTAAGTCGATCATTTAATTCGCATAGTCCTTTGACAGTCATTCGGCTGATGAGAATCGTCGGCCTTGAAAGAAATATTCGCTTTATGCACCATGCGCGACGTACCTTTAGAATGGTTTTATCAGTTTTACTGTTTGCCACACAGTTGTGTATGTTATGCAGTATAATTTTATCTCGCCGAACGTAAACTGTACACTCGTGACATGCTCTCGACTATTGGAGAAAAGAGTGTACGTTCGTTTTCACATCGCGATGATTCGTTAAAAATCGACGTGCAAACGAATGAAAAATTATAAAGGGCTCAAAGAATTTGATAAGAGTGTGAAAGGAAAGAATTATTACGATAAGGATTAGTACCAGGGGCCATAACTGTTCTAACCAAAAAGCAAAAAAGTCACAGAATAACAAGATAAAGTTCTAGATAAATTTCTCTCGTCTGTTATGAGCGATCGAAGTGAACCTCTCTCATCGATAACTGCTCACTGAAACAGTTTTTCTTCATCGATAACAGTTATCGAGGAGGATCCAATTTTTTGAACACTAATAACTGTGTTATTGGTGACCAAAAAGTATAAAAATTGATATTATTTTAATAATTTTGTTCTTCGAATTTTTTTCTTTATATTTTGTGTACACTATCGTAAATTTCAATAACAATCAACTTTTCATTCATGATGTTTATCGTAGAAAATTTTTTAGAATAACTGTTATTTTTGGTCCAAATCTCAATTAGAACCATGCTCTCGGGAAGTAGTTTTAATGACGAAACGTACTCTTTTACTCATTCATATTTCTTACTCGAGGTCTATCTCTTCGCGGTGCAAATTCCTTGTGCCTCTTGCTAAGTTGGAAAACCGCAACCGCGCTAGAAACCTAAACTCATGCCATTTAGTTTATATATACCTCGTATGTAGACTGCAGGTCTTCATGAAAATTTCTGGAACACAAGAAACCCACTGGAAGCTCATAAAAATAAATCTTTATATTATTTTTACCGTGAAAGTTATTGGAAGAAAATTTTATTTACCGTGTATTACTACAACTCAGACAAAAGTTCGAGGGTTAAAATAACAGAAAAATAACCAATTGATTGAAATAAACAATTTCGTTACGTTATTTGATCCGTTTGTAATTTTTCTTTTAAATTGTCCGCGTCTTTTGCTGCTTCTCTTCGGCGAAAACTTGCTGTCTAAGGGCCTGATGCATTTAAAGCAGTTCCGCTCGATAACTTTAATCGAAGCGCACGCGGCGCGGTTGTTCCAACGAATCGGCTCACCTTTACGACTAAATCCCGGCATCGAAATTAGGTTCGCGCTGGCGGCGGGTCGCATGCGTCGAAGAAAGGGAGCACTTTCATTTCGGATTCATCTGTTGAAGTGGAGTCTCATTTACTTTAGAATCCCCTTCGCTCGTCTCGATTTACGCTCTTCCCTCGAAAGACTCCGGCGCGGCGCGTCACGCTCGCGCGCGAACAAATTCTGAACAAATACTTTTTCATGTTTGCACGGTGGCCGTACGCGAGACGTTTGTTCTAATTAGCGCGTCGGGGAAGTTTTAATTCATCCGCGCGGTATCCGGAAAGGCTGCATCGATTTCGGCACGCGTCATCCGCCATTGAACTTCCTCCTTTTGGTTTCTTTATCACAATCACCGTGATATTGTTGCTACTATAATCGCAGCTACTTGCGACTAATTATGCTTGCTATTATACTGTGAATTTTCGCAAATTGTACTTTCTTATTTTAATTCGTTTCATTACTGTAATGGTTGCAGTTGCTCGCGATTACAGCAAAACCGAACTTGCAATTAGACCGTGGGCTTTCGCCAATTGTACTTTCTCGTTTTAATCTATTTCGCATTAGAACTATTCTGCGCAGTGCAGTTATTCGCGATTAGGGCACGTGTAATTATGCTGCGGGTTTTATGCATTTACGACAAGCCGAGTAGGTGAGATACAAAAGTAGAAGAATTTTAATAATTCTATCGCTGACATTTTATTGAAACGATGTAGAAACAATTTTCTACATGACTCCTATTTCGCGTGCTTGATGCAGAAACTTCTTCTTTTGAAAAACTGTCAACATACAGTTGACAATAATTATTATTCAAGTAACTAATAATAGTTCTCTGATGTCGATCTCCCCACAAAGGAAGCAGTGGAAGCGAAAATCACCGGGGGTCGATGTTTGAAATTTTTCTATTAAAAGTTTCGCGCACTCCCGGCGCATGTAAAAGACTTTAATAAAACGAGCGTAATTAGACCAGCGTGTTCCACCGCGTCTCTTACAACTTTCCCCGAGCAGACAGCGCGCGGCGGCGGGGCATTCAGCGCAGCTGCTCTTTGATACTCGCATAATCGAGACTTTTCGTCTCTGTTTTTTTTTTTTGCACTCCCACACATACGCGTACGCACACCGAAGTACGCGAAATGCGAGGAATGAACTGGTTCGATGAGGAGCCGATACGCCGCCAGAGGGGCTCGAAAATTCATAAGGTCAGTTTTCGTGCTTAAAGCACCGTGAACGACGATTACCGTGCGTTTTTTTAGTTGAACACGCAATTCGCTATCGATCGGTGGTCGGCGAACGCCATAAACAGAGCGGGAAGAAATTATCATTCTACCATAAGGCTTCGCATTACGCGGACTGAGGCACTTCGGTGGTTTATATATTTAAAGCGCCGTTTATAATTACACCGCGCGTCCTCGATTTCGTCGGCCGTTCGCTATAATGTCGGGCTCAATGGAAATTCGAAAATATTCCATACGTCTCTCTCTCTCTCTGCCTACTGAAGAAAATGTCACTTTTTAATATATTCTTCATCTGCTTATTTCAATATTATCTTCTAGCGAGCACATTATAAACTATTCGATTAGAATTTATTAGATGATTGCGTAAGCTCGTGCCCGATTTGAAAATAAAATTCATTGGTTAAATTTTAAAGAATACAACTTTATTAATCAATTATACGTATAGTCGCCATTCTTTTCTAATTGTAGAAAATTTAACCATTTTTTATAATTTATTTTAACCAATCTCCAACCAATCTTTAAAATTTAACCATTGAATTTTATTTTCAAATCGGACCCGACCTTATGCAATCATCTAATATATTGCTGCAAAGTGTACCTACGTGTTAAATCATTGTATTATTTTAAAATATTCTCTTTAAACAAAATTTACACTATACATATCCTGAAATACTGTTAACCCTTTGCACTCCGAATTATTTTTCAATTTTGTTGCCTACAACTCCGTACCGCTTGACGTGTTTTGTTTGAAACTTAATTCAAAAGACTTCGAATTCTGTTTACTAATTATATTAGCTCTCAAACTTTATTGTAATTTATATTCGTGGAACTTATATTTGTTTTAACTAAAACATAAGACAATCAAGAACACATACAATGCAACACACACACGAACACGACACATACAAGAACCCGTTTTATTCATATTCTTCTTTCTCTGATGTCGAGTCACACTCGAGAAAGGAGTGCAAAGAGTTAATGGCACTTGTTTAAACATTATTCTCTGGCGAACACTTTATCAATTATTCTATATCGCTACAAAGAGTACCTACGTGTTAATCACTGTATTCTTTTAAAATATTTTCTTTCAAACAAAATTTACATTGTATCCTGAAACACCGTTAATGGCACTTATACTACAGTGTCGTACAGTACTGGTATTCAATTATGGTTATTTCGCTTGAAATCAGACTCAAGGCTTTGACAGAGAATCAGATGTCTCAGAGCTTTCTGCTGAAACTCAATTTTCTTTTCCCGACATACTTTCTTCTCTCTCAATTTGAGTCATCATGCATCGTTACCAGCTTCGTTACCAACCATTGTTGTTCGGTCGGACCAGTGTCAGAGATTACCTTGTAACAAGACCGAATAACTATCACTGTGGCATAATGGTCTTCTTTCATATTTCTATACGATCTGTAATCATTACACAAAACATAAATATGCCTCATTTAATATTCCCTAATTTTTCCTCGATTCCTCGATGAAATGTGTATCATGCAAAAAAATACAAACAATCCAACATAAATTCTCCTAAATTGCTCTAAAAGCAGAATAATTCGTAATTATTTGCAACCGCAGTGTCGTTTCGAACGACGCGTTTATTGTTTCTCGAATTCATAGCCTTCAGTGATTCGTTTCCGATAGGAATCGCATAAACTAGCAACGTGTACATGTTCTGAACGTTCCGCGTGTTCACGTAGGTGTTGCACGGCGTATTGATTTTATATTACACCGTCCACGTCATTCTTACATCAAATTCATAAGAAAAAGAAACTGTCGCAAATTTCCAAAACCTTCATCACTGTGCATTTCAATATGACAGTAAAGAATTAATTTCTAAATATAAGAATTAAATTAAAGAATCAATTTTAATTAATTTATTATGACAAGAAAGACACAGAGACGAATTTAATATTACTGGTACATCGTTTGCAACGTGCTCGAAATAATTAAGAGAACAAATCAATTTCTATATACATAATTCCCTTTTCTTGATCATGAAGATCGCGGGTGCACGAAGATCCGCAGTCTATCACTTCCATACACGTTTGAAAATCCATCGGGGTCGTCGCTCAAACGATTTCTGTCGGCTAACACCTCGCTTCCACGGTGGCGGCGAGGGGCGATACAGTTCCATAAAGCGTTCATGAATAAACAATAGCAGAAACTGTTCTTTTACGGCGCTAGCAGCGCGAACAGCAGTAGCTATCTTCCAGGGAAGTCAGAGCGTCGGCGATAGAACGGAAACACGAAGCGAACGACGAGCTAAAAAGGGTTACTGGCTGCGTCTCTCTGTCTCTCTCTCTCTCTCTCTCTCTCTCTCTCTCTCTCTCTCTCTCTCCTTCTCTTTCCTTCACCTTCATCCGCTTTCGTTGGTCCGCATCGGCAACTAAAGCAGGCAAGTCCGACGAGCATTAATTTCTGTTCTATATTTCTTCTCTTTCCCTCAGACAGGCTCCCTCTCCGCTTTGGCGCGTCGCCAAATTCTCTTTCTTCCCTTTTTCGCGTCCCCCACCGTACGCCCACGCTCATTTGTTACTCCCTTTTCGTTTTATTCTCTTTTCCACCCCGCCTATCCCTCCGATTCCCTTCTTTTTGCACAGTTTTACTCGTCAGGAACACGATTACGCAAGCAAGCGACAGAACAGAAATGAAAGCGTCTCTCGATTTGTTTTATCGACGACCGCCCGCCATTTTGTTTCGCGCCCATTGACGAGGAAAAGACCGAGGAAACCACCGACGATGTCACGTGGGATCTCGACAGAAGGAGCGAAGGAAACGAGGGAAACCTCGATGTCGCCTGCCTTCAGGTCGATAACCTGACCCACGACTTTTGCTAGACCCTAGAAGACTCTTATGTCGACGCTCGAACTCGGGATTGGCCGATTAGGTCTCAACTCTAAACGCCCTGGAAGTTTCAGTGGGTCCAAAAAGTACTGGAACTTCTCGATACGTGTGCACTCGAAAAATTTGTCCCCATTCATGAAAAACTTTCCAGCGTAACATGAGAGAGGGTTGAATACTGAGACAATGCTAATTCAGTGAGAAAATTATATCTTCTTTAAAATTATCTTATTATGAAACTTCGTCATTTTTAGTGACTTATCACTAGACATCTTTATGCAAAATAAAAATTTTCTATCTGAATTGCAACAAACTGGAGTGGAATACAAATTTATTTTCTTTTTTTCTATGTTTAAAATAGGGGTTGGAAATAACATAACAATATTTTAAGATTCTTCTAATATTTTTACTGCTTTAAATTACTTTTACTCATTTTTGTCGTAAATGCATAAAATCCGCTGTCCACTTACCACTAGACTGAAATTGGCTGGATAAAATATAAAATAGCAAATGATTAGAAAAATCTAAGAGTATTATTATGATGTTTTCAATGTGTAAAAAATCTATTAAGGGATGAAATGAATTTTATTTAACTCCTGCTGCCCACGATCGTTGCAAAACATTTTTACCTTGCACGAAGATCCGCTGTCTACTTATCACGATACATCGAATATCACGGGTATCGAGGATAGGTTGAGGTGTCTGACATTTGTTGCGGATAAGACGAGTTAGCTCGTCCCTGTAAGTTGTCTCTGCACGCACAGAAGGTGCACTTGAGACACTTGACCTTCTCGGTTCACGGGTTAAAAGCACATTATATCGATCTGGTGAAGATTTTGTCCCATCGCACGCGAATACAACGTACATACTTCATAGCAGTACTGACACATAACGTCGCAATAGTGTGCACTGTGCACGGATCGTTAAACGAGCTAGCGGGAAAGTCAAAATTTATTCAACAATAAATTCAACCGTGTTCCTCATTTATTGACGATAAATTATCGCACGCACTTACAGTTTTATAAATTATTTTATATAAACCAATCCGAGGGAAAAATTAATTTTACACTTTGTAAACCGGAAAATTGCAAATTCATTAACTTTAACAAGCATTGTACCAATGTATTGTTGAGAACGCGCCGATTAAAACGAGTCCAAACACGACGTAAATCGGTCTACTTTTATAGACTTCGTACGTAGCACACTTATGGTATGTCCTTAATTATGCTATTTAATAAAACTTGTCCGATTTATGTCGTGTTTGGACTCGTTTTAATCAGAAAAATCTCAACAATTCACTGGTACTACGTTTGGAAAGGAAAAAATTATTTTATTCAGAATTTTTTATTACATGATGTCTAATAATTTTTTTATTATCCCCTTTCCTTTAGTTTTATTCTTTTACTTTTCCACTGAGATAAGCCCCGCGGATCTCTATGACATATTGACTGATAGAGGAAGGGTGGGGTGGATTTATGGATATATAAATGATAAAACGATCGCTACTGTAATCCTGGACACGTCAGCGTGTGCGTCCGGAACTGTTCGGTTATCCGGGGTGCAATCATGCTTCAGAAGCTTGGAAAGCGCGGGACATTCAAAGCCGTTGAGTATTCTGACTCCGGAGTCCTCATTGGTATCGGCAAGCGAGCGTGGAAGGGGCTCGAAATCGACGGTCTCGAGTGTCGTCCCGGTGCTGGTATCCGCTGGTTTAACAATACTCCCCTGTCTCCCTTGCTGATCTCCCTCTCCGACTCTCTCTCACTCTCTCCCGTTTGCTCCAGCGTGCGGGTATTGATCGACGAACACCGGTAGCCGAGTCGGGTGGTCTCGGTGTTGGGTTCCGCGTACATACATACGTGTTCCGATTTCGTATCTCGCGATATCACAGCGTGCGCACCCATCTGCCAATCTTTTATTCCATTTCGTACACATCGCCGGGCTGAATCCTCTGCGCCAGCAACCTGCCGAACCTCCCCCGCCCCCCTCCAGAACTGACTGGCCCATTGACTTCGATCGCGCGCTGGCAATTACCGCGATCCATTGCTAGCTTCGCGTTCCTTTTTTTATCAACCCACCCGGTGCACGGGCGGACAGAACCTCAATCGGTCGACGGATGTGTGGGTTCGACTGATCCAATTTTTTGTCAGTGTGTTCGGCAATCGACGCAGTTCTTTCGATTGCGGCCAGATTGTTACGTTAACCCCTCGGGGACAATGTCTGTGCCTCCTCGCGCTGACCCTGAGGAATACCTCGAAATTGATTGCGAGAGGTTCGATTATTAGCTGCCGACGGGTTCTCGTGCGTTAACCCTCCGACGCACTGTGCTCCAGGAAATTCAACTCTCTAATTGAAATTTTTAATTGAATAATGTGGTTATTTTTGACAAGTCCCGTTTTCCGTCGATGTTCAAGAAATAATGTTTTCCTGCGAACTGGTTCCAATTATTTGTGTTTACGGGGGAAGTTCGTTATAGCGTCATAACTTCGCCGATCATAATAATATTTGTTCAAGGAAGCAAGTTTATTGAACGATTTCGTACGCAATCTCAACAATCGTAAATAGGCGAATGTGGTCGCATTTCGACGAGTCCCGTTCCGCCATTGTTGATAAATTTTCCGTTTTCCTCGGAACCGGCTTCCGGGATCGGTTTCAAGTATTTGTGTTCCCGGAGGAAGTCTATTATAGCGTCGTAACGCCGACGAAAGAGCATTTTCGCGATGAAAACGCGAGCAGCAGCGGCACACTCGTCGCCGGGCTCGAAACAACCGACACTTTACTTTCGCTTTGTACTAAAATCAAGCCGGAGATTAGCAGTGTGTGCATAATGCGAATGCTTGGGAGCCACCGTCATCCACTCGTAAACGTGCCGGCAAACGAGAAAGAGAGAGAACGATCCCAGACGTGGCTCGAGCACGATAACCACCGACGATAATCCATTCAACATAAACGGTCGATCTTAAGATTCTATAAGCAGCGCTTCTGCCACCGCGTTCAATTAATTCACGTAGCCCCGGTTTATCGCGAGTGGATTGTTAGCGTAAGACCGTGCCTCGAGAGCACGCCAATATGTTTATTCGTTTTTCCGCTTGGTCGACACGGGGTGTATTTCTGCGACTACTTTTCGCGCTGCTCGCCGACCAACTGTCTGCTGATGCCGATGCGAACTTAATACCGCGTAAAAGAGAGCCCGTTACGTTAAAACTAGTTTATATTTATGTCTTTAACGAGCCCGTGCAGCTTTCAGAATTTTTAAATAAAGCAATTTTGAACACAATCTGGATGTCAACCCTCTGACTGCGGCATTCTCTAGCTTAAAAATCGTTTCGCCACGTGTGTTCACATGGCAGTCGTTGTGGCTGGTTAAACAATTCACAATTGACCCTTAGAGGCGCCAATGAAGACTGCTTTTTACTTTACCGGACTCCAAATTTGTGCCTTTCTCCTACGAAAGATTAGATTAGCACCGGGCGCGGTTGTAGATCGAAGTTTCGATCCTGTAGGATCAATGGTTCAGGAGTTATGCTTGCTTAAAGTTGAGCAATCTGCAGTGTTTTTGACAGGTAAGGACGCCGCCATATTGGTTTGTAGTGACGGTCGCACGCCGCTTACTGAGTTAGGATTAAGTCGAGGGGGGTGAGGCAAGGTAAGCGGCTCGCGGTCGTCACTACAAATCAATATGGCGGCGCCCTTACCTGTCAAAAACACTGATAAATGCACAACTTTAAGCAAGCATAACTCCTGATCCATTGATCCTCGAAGATCGAAGCTTCGATCTGCATCCGCGCCTGATACAAATCTACTGGATTACATACCAAATACATCATAATTCGGAGGTGAAAGGTACTAATTTTCAGTCCGGTAAAGTAAAGTTTACCCCCACTGAACATATATTGCTACATCAGTAATGTAAAATAATTGTTACATTATCAAATTATGTTATATCAAATGAATTACTAAACATTTGAGTATTGCATGAGTAAATCGCATCAGTTTAATATGCATGAAATGAAAAAAATCTTAAACAATGGAAATATATTCTAGGTCAGAAGAAATGTTTAATTTTCGTGTTCAAAGGGTTTAATTACTGCCGTAGTAAAGGTCGCAGTCTCCCCTCTACCGCACTTTATTCTCCCCTTCAACGACGCTGTTCCCCCACGCTTCCGCCACAGCTCGGTCACGTGACGCGTTCCGTTTCTGTCGCGCGTGTGTCACGATGTCACGTGACTAATCTGGCAGAGAGAGAGAGAGGGAGAGAGAGTCTGTTTCCCCTCCATTCGAGTCAATTCTCCTGATCTGGCGGTTTTGATGTTGAGAAAGTATCATCATTCATTTTACCCCCCATCAGGTAACTATAATAAAACAAATTTGTTATATTCATTCGTATCTCTTTGATCTTGTACAGGAGAGATCTAGAAAATGTTCCGTTTAATTGTCTGTCTGGTTACACATGAATAAAGAGAACGACAACAAAAGGAAAAGTACTACTCTTCTGGGTCAACGTAAACACCACCGCAATAAAACAATAGATCGTATTCCTCCACTTCGGTCTCGTCTCGCTCTGATCGTTTAGTCCACCCCTACACGTACCCTAACCGTACTACAATTCAGAGGTTAGTTTCCGTCCACAGCTCGCTGGTCTCGTGGAAAGAGTTCCCCCAGGTTTGAGGATAAGAGCCACTTCTAGGGCTCCGTGAACGATGTTTCGTAAAACTCGGCGAGCATTCCCATCAAACTTGGTCGCCCGTGCCGGAAGGAACTCTGATAAATCACGCGTGTAATCGTTCTCGGTTCGCAAAGAAGAATGTCTGTCTGGCCAGGATCGCTTAGTTTCCCGAGCTCCCATCGAACTTTCCGCTTGTTCAATCAGGCTCCTGCTCGAATAGTTGCGGTTCTCATCGGTTTAGACATTAGCGATATTTTAGAGAAGTCGTTTGCACTGTATCAGAGACTGCTATTTCATCCCCAATAACTTTAATAGTTAAGAAGTCACATATTCAATTTTCAAAATTCTCCTACAATTTTGAATTTCATCTACTGAATTTTCTTATAAATGCATAAGGATCCGCATGAAAGTATTCTAGGTCGGAAGAAAATGTTTAATTTTCAGTGATTAGAACGTCTTTATGCACAAAAATGTCGTAGAAGGGAAAAAGGAAAATGTATATTTTTGGTATGGCTACATTTATTTTAATGCTTAAATGTTGATCACAAACAAATCAAATTTTATTTCATCTAAAATGGAACGCGTAACATTCATATTTGTTAGACTTCATTAAAAACCTTCATCGCGAGTCTGGCTCGTCAAAATACGGCAGAGTTAAAATAGCCTCCAGTGCAAAAATGAATGAAATACAAATACACGCACCAGTGGAAATTGTCGTGGGATTGCGGCCGGTGCTGTAGGACTCTCGCCTGTACTTCGAAATTCAAGAAGAAAAACCACAATTATTTTCGCAGCGACCCAATATGAATACCACGCGGCCCGTCCTTCGACGGTGTTACGGAACTGCGGTTGCGAAGGTGGGCCAGCATTTCCGGCTTATTTGCGAAACCCTCTCGCGCCCCGTGCCAGCGGCCATTTATCTCCTCTCCTGTAAAGCCGCAACGAAATTGTGTGCCGCATCTAGGTTTTGAACCGTGCCCGCCTGCGGATCGATTCGCGTCCCTTCCCCGTCCTCCGCCCGCACACCTGTGTACCTGTACACACTTCTCTCTACCTGTTTAGAGTCGCGTGTTTAATTGTGTACGCGCGCGCGCCGGCCTTCCTTCGTGAAAGGAATCTGGAGAAAGGTACGAGACCGGTGTAACAGCTGTCCGTCCAAGAGAATTTAGAAACACTGTATTCGATGCTCACGTAACCGTTTCGGCGTTTCGTGATACCGGTAATTATTACACCTGGCGGCTGTAGACTTCCTTGGCTCGTCCGTGTGCCCGTTCGATGATGCATCCGCGCGATCGAAACGATCGCGACACGTTCGATATTGCTGAACGGGATCGCTTCCGCTTCGTAATTGTTCACACCTTCGTTGTTAGTACACTGTAAGTGTGAGCATACTATTCTTTTCAATATTTTCGCAAAGTTTCTGTTACTCTGCTGCGATTTACACTTCACAGGGAGCGGCAGGAGGTGATTCTATATGTAAAAATAATCGAAAAAGAGGAATAACATTTTTTCGTCTCGATTTCGAGAAAATTGAGTTTAAAGAGCTCTCTCTTCCTGCGACGCTATGCCCCCACTCTTCAGTCACGGCCCGGTCACGTGACGCGTTCCCTCTCTGTCGTGCATGTGTCACGTGATTACTCTGGTACTGAGAGAGAGGGTAACTCTTTTTCCCGTCAATTAAAAAAAATTTAATTCTATATTTTCGCCTGCTTATACGTTTTGTTCCGCCGCACCCTTATAGAGATGGCAGCCTACTACAGTGACCCTCAAAACTGTTGCAATGTGATTAGACTAATTGATTAAAAATTTTAAAAATATCGCTTAAACGCTTTTGGAAAATACGAACTTTATTGGAAATTAAAGTAATATTATTAAACTTCGTGTGTGTGTGTGTGTGTGTGAAAAATACATAAAATAATAATTTATCTTGGTCATTAATTTATTTCTGATCTGAAGACTACTAGCAAAGAAAATAACATGTGGTTTTTCAAATTGCATGAACATCCGCAACCTAATCATCACATTCCAGATCAAATAACAAAAACTAGTTGAAAAATAAAAACTAGTATGGGGTGACATGTTTTCTGTTAAGGAAGACGTATCGGCGTGCTTAAAATTCGAGAATTTGTTAAGAATAAAGAATATAAGTTAAGTATTCTATCGACATGACAGTCATCTTGCTAAACAGCGAAAATTAATTGAAAAATAAGAAAAAGGTGCAGTACGAGGTAACGTGTTGCGTTAATGAAGAAGTATTGACGTGCTAAAAATTCAGGAATTCGTTAGGAATAAGATTAGGAGAATACTCTTCCAAAAAAAGAGATTGTGTAGAACCACAGCGGGGGAGACGAAAAGCGAAGAGTCGCAGTCGAAGGGACGAGTACCGTGGAAGAGGAAGCATGAAGTATATCGGCGCGCTTAAAATTCAGGAGTTAGTTAAGACGAAAAAATGGTTAATTTATGAAAATATATTCGGGGGCGTGGGACGGTAGGGATCGCGTTCATTTCCGCGGGGTAATTCGTATTAAACCCTCTCGACCTCGGAAGATACGGGCCCTCGATGCGGAGACTCTCCCTCGGAACGTGGTGCGAAACTAGGTCGAATATAACGGATACAAAAAGCAGTGGGTCGCCGGGAGAACGACGAGGGTGACACCGACAAGGGGACGCGTGTCTTTTCAATGCTTTCTGACGCGATGAATAAGGGCGTGTCGTTATCGGGATCTCTCGTGACTGGACGCGGGAATTGTTTGGGAGCGGATGGAATTCCGGTGAGGAAACGGGGGATAGCCGACGCTAATCTGCTTCGGAATCTTCCGCGAAAGTTGGAGCTTGTACGCCGAGGAACAAAGCCACTCGAAGGACGCGAATGATCAAAGAATGTGTCAAAGAAACATCCTTGGCCATTGTTCCAGCGAAGTTTCTCTTATTCGATCCGAGCTAACTTTTCGAGAATCGATCGCCCAGTAACCTACTTGTTTTCTTATCGATTGATTATTTAGTACGTCTGAGAAGTCTGTATTGTCAATTGAAAATATTTATTCACATCGTCATCGTTTGACTGATTATATAATGATGATTGGTCACGGACTGTTTGTATTTATCTTTTAATTGATACAAAGTGGGACGTGTATTTTTTCCAGTCCTGACGGAAGTGACCGTATATGGATCAAGTCGAGAGAAAATCATTTATTCATGGATGCAGCCAGTACATTATGTAAAATGATTCTTTATCTCGTTCCTTGATCGAACAACTAGGCTCTCCAAATATTTTTGCGTGCAACGTTCGATGCTTTCACTTAACCGCATAATTGCGGAATGCAATTCAGAAGCATATCACGAAACATCTTAAAACATTCTAGCACACATGAGCTACGTCATGGTGTTGCTGAAACTATGAGAAGTAATAATCCAATATTCTCGCAATAGAAAACAGAAACTTTTTTTACAATTTGGTGTTTCCATGGGAATTGATTGAATACATTTGGCAAGAAAGTAATTTCGGTATTTTAAGGTGAGATAGAGCCCATTTCCTCTATTCAAGAAATGAACTTTTTAATGAATAAGATATTTTCCCCTTTGTTCGATGATCTCTTGCAAAAAAGGATTAATATAAGAAAATATTTTATTAATGAAGTTCATCGTTTGAATAAAGAAATTCGCGGTTTTATTTTATCTTAAAATATCGAAATTACTTTCTTGCCAACCCAATAAATTTAATCTCGTTATTTTTATAATACACAACATAATACACATCAGTCACTTTTGATGGACGGCAGCTTTAGTGTTAATGGAAGAAGACCCTTCACTTGAAAAATCACACTCGAAATCCACGATACGCGCGATGCACTGCTCGCAGCTGCAACTGCGTGTATCTCGGAGTGCATTAAAGGAACAACGAAAATCGTGTTGCACCGTGTTTCGACGGTCGAAAGTCGAACAACGGTGGTTTCGACAATGGAAATCGTGGGAATCGATAGGTCAGCCGTGCCAGCGCTTGGGAGCACAGCTTTCCCGAGCGGTGTCGCTTACTGAAACAATATTTCCGTGTTATATGGGAAATATTACGTATTTATCTAGTTGCCGAAGTGGGTGAAGCGGCTGCAAAGCGGCAAAGTGCATTCTGAACGGCGCGGCGCGATGTATTTGCGCCCCGTTCACGGGAGAATGATTGCATCGTGTGCGAATAGAGTCGAGAATGTGACAGAACCAGAGAGAGAGAGAGGGAGAGAGAGGAAGATGGTGTACACACGCGAGAGAAACAGTGACGGTGCTCGAGTACTTGAAGAGACACACGTGAACGTAAATAAAGAGAATATCGCGTATGCACCAGCCGAGGGACTTGAAGGCCGAACGAGAATCCGCGACGTGTGGGCGCTCTTCAGCTTTTATGCCCACGTGTAACTGCGACTATTAGCCGAACTGCATGCTGCAACCCATACAGTCCGTCGCAAAACTTCTCGCGCGATTTCATCGAGGAAAAGTGCACTTAATTTTTCAAATGCGTCGGCCTGCTCTCGCGTGCAATGTTTTTCTGCTTGTAGTAGATCTCTCGCGAATGTTTCGTAGTTTTCGAAACTCATGTATTCTGAAACTTTGAGATATATATGTGGTGTTGCAAGGGAAAACATTTGAAAAAATTTGACTTTATGCATTCATTGAGCTTCGTAGCATAGGATTGACGTATTTACAACTTCTTTTATGTGGGCTTATATGGAAAATTTAGAAAACACGTTTCGTAGTTCTGTATCAATTAAACGTGTTCTGAAAATTTCATCAAAATCGGTCGACGTTGTAATGAGCTACGAACATTTAAAGATGGCAAAATTTGCAGTTTTTCACGATTTACGGGCTCGAACTGCAGTAATTCTAAGTATTCTTACATCTTTCAATGCCTATGAAACTGAACAATGTCTATGAAACTTTCACAGTGCATGTAATTGACTCAGATCTACAAAACATACTTTTAAAAATTTCAATCTAGACCCGCATAAAAAAGTTGTGAAATGCAACTTTCAGTATTTTATCTACAATTCCGGCCAAATGCAATGTTTGAAAAAATTTCATTTCGCATCTTGTCGTAAACTAACTGCTCTAGCTTCCCAAAAAAGTTAAAATCGCGTAGTTCAGTATTAAAAAGGTTATGGTGTTTTTAAGAGTGTCCGAATATTAGTGGGAGTCACACTGTATATGCTGTCCAGAGAAAGAGTGTAAACTAGCGGGACGGGAACGGGGCTAGAGGAACACAAAGGCAATCTGAATGATCGGGCTTCTTTCCTCGTTCCCGTCCCGCTAGTTTACACTCCTTCTCTGGACAGCAAGTCGAACAGTTACCTAGCTGAATTGTTAGAACGAATCTTTACTAATTCGTGCAATGAATCATGTTGTGCATGCAACACGAGACGTTCCTGAAATTATTTATCACTGATAGCAACTGTGTACATATCATTTGGTTGCTCCATTGATCAGGACATAAGCAGGCATTATTGAAGCCAGCCTTGAGAGGCATTTCGACGTCAATAGCGTTCCATTATGCACGATTTCGAGTAACTAGACTCACCTCGTACATAAGTTTCAAGGCGGTCTCATGCATCCCAGCATTCTTTGATATTTCTAAAGCTGACAGTAAAATTACCGGACCTGTCAGGATAGCAACCACTTCTAATTCTTCAAGTATTTCACACATACCGAGAAGTGTTATTTTAAATGATGAAAAAACGCTGTTTTTTCACAATCAACTATTTTCCAATTTCTTACAATTTTACTAACCACGTGCCAAAGAGTGACAACTCTAATCTTCACAAATAAAAAATGCCGCGAAACGTAAAATGCGACCTCTCGATGGAAGAGCCTTTCTTACTATAATAAAAGTCGTTCAGAATCTCGGTGAACGCACCAATGCAATTTTTATGACAAGCCGCCGTGTTTGCCAATTCTTATGTTAAACAAGGGTATTTTATGCAGTAGGCTTAAACACAGTTCCCGAGTCCAAGGAAAAAGTTTAAAGCCTGCGATAAAACTTTAATACTTACGGGAAATTTGATAGCTTACGAAAACAGGATTAAACTCCCGAAAGGGTGCCAGGATGGTTCAAAGCTCTACGGCAGCTCAATCAAATATTAAAGTGCCTGGGGCCTCTACGGGCATTATGATATAATCATGATTTTAAGCATTGCATTTTAAGAAGAATTGCGTATGGATGACTGTACTCTTACACAGAATTATTACCATAACTACCGAGCTGTCGTAAAAGTGATTGCAAATGAGGAACACAAGTAAATAGGTACCCGCGACTGCTTGAACACGCATAACTTTTTAAGGACAAAGAATGTGTGATTGCATTTTCCTTGCAGTCTTCTAAGATGCACATATGCATTAACACTAAACCTACCGAGCCTTAAAAGTAACCGGTACATGTTCCCTTATAAAAATGACAAGATTGATTTTATTTAGACTTTGCGCGGCTCCTATGTATAATACGTGCTCTATTAAAGATATCTGTACAATCAATTCTTATAAAATCATTTTTATTATTTCAATAATTGTACAATAATAAATCTGAAACCGGTCATTTTGACCGGTGGTGGTAGGTTTAGTGTTAAACTTGCGTTAAAAATGTGGACAAAAGTCGAAATTGCAATTTCTCAGAAACTCACAGCAATTTCTCAGAAACTCAAATTTTCTCCTTTCACCTCATGGATATTTTTAAAATGCTCCTTTATTAGATTAAAAGTCTATTATACAACTGAACTGAAATAATTAATAGTATTTATGTACGCTAATGAAGTAAAGCTCACGAATTTCAATGAGTATCTTTCCCTTCGCAATATATTGTAGATGAAACATAATAACAGCGATTACAAAAGAAACGTGAATACGTAATATCCTTTCGCTTCTTCATTTCGTAATGTAACATTCCTTCTGTCAAGTCTACGTAAAAATTCGAAAAGCAAAATTGAAATGATTACACCGCACAAAATAAATGAAAAAATTAAATTCTAGCTGACCTGCGAAAACATTTTGCTTTACTCCTAAATAGATCGCAGATCTTTATGCAAAATAAAAATTGTCTGCGTTGATTGTGTGCAAGAAATAGAAACCAAATAGAATGCTTTTTCCTCCCTTAATAATTTTAATAGATGAGAAATCATATATTGGCATATTCAAATTTCAAAATTTTCCTACAATTTTGAATTTCATCTACTCAATTTTCCTATAAATGCATGAAGATCCGCAGTCTACTCATAAATTAAACAGAGTATTTTAATCACGATAATATATCTCGTTACTCCATGAAATTATTTAAAATTTATCGGCTAACATTTCCACACAACGAACATCGCAAAGCTTTCCCTGTAGATTAAAGAAGTGTAAGCATGCTTTAGCCTTCTGCGATGCAATTTGGAGGTGTTATTTGCTCGTTACTCTTTATTTCACGTCACGGAAATAATATCGTCCCGTAACGCTTATTACTTCATTCCCCGCGACTGTTACTTTAATATGTTTTGTTGCCCTCGTGCATCAAAGGAAGAAGACTTTCACGTTAATGGTCCTTGAAATTGGATTAACATCGGCTCGGGACGCGACTCCTTGCGCGCGCAAAGTTATTGCGACTTTGGTATATCATCAGAGGGTAATGGACACCATCAAGCAAATAGCGGAACTTTTTTTTTACCTGCCGCAACTCGATGTGTAACTATATCCTATACTAATTACAACGTTCAGTATTTTATTTGTGAACGGTCTGCCTCTTGCAACTATGTTTCCTGTGGAACACTAACCTTTCGAAATTAACTGTATTCGAAACGTGGACTCTGTACACGAAACCCAAGAGGAACTATTAATTACCGCCTTGCCAATGGAAACAGTTGCAATATTATGTCAGACAGGGAGATGTAATTTCGGATTACCCTGGGATTACCCTATGTTTTCATCGACATGGTCAAATCGTCGACAAATGTCTTCATCGGCATGATTTGACCGACGCTATGTTCTCATCGACTCGGTGAAATCGTCGACATATGTTTTCATCGACAGTCCGCGTTTAACGACAGATTTCAGTTTATTGTTCGTATCGCTTTAATGTCATTACTTGATATTTGTGTAATGATTGTACAATTTTTTCATGTATTGTAGTCTATACTTATATATAGCATTCGTTCTGTTCATTCATTCATATGTACATATTTACGTAATTATGTTTGAAATTATATGAAATATTATGATTTTGTTGATTTGTGTGTACCTATTAATAAAGTTTGTTTATTTGAGGAAATTCTGATTAATAAAGTAGCAACAGAAACTTTGATCTAAATAACAATGTGCTTTGTAATTCTCTTTATTATTTATTATACAAGCAACTAAATGCGTCGAGAACATAACAATGATAATAATGATTAGTCTATATTAGCAAATACGAATTTTTGCCAGTGGAAATGAACGAACTCAAACCTGTCGTTAATCAGGGACTATCGAAAATATTGGTAAAATCGTGTCGATGAAAACAGTGTCGGTGAAATGAGTTATCGACGATCACAGGGTAACCCGTAGTTTCGATATAATTAACGTAATTTTTTAAATCGATGTTCGTCCGATATTCGTCCGATTTTCGAGAATAATCCGCGGCGCTATATCCGCGGAGGAGATGCATCGAGGCGGCGGCGCTGCGCATCGCTCGCATCGGGCGCACGTGCACGCAGCGGGCCTGAGAAACGGCGAGGTCTTTGGCCGACTAATGGCGGATGTAGCATCGCGTCTTTGACGTGGCTTTCCCCCAATTTGCGTCAATTGACGACACGGCCGCACGGCCCCGAAAGAAAAGACGGCACGATGCGCGCCGGCTCGTAATTAAAATTACTGTCACCGTGGCCGTTTCTGACATCGGAGACGCGGGAGAGCGTATTATGCAACGGCGCCGCGCCGCCTGCGCGCTGCGCTTGGAACGCATCGTTAATCCCGCTGACCACTGTCCGGGCTGGCCAGAGACGCGGAAATGCGGGCTCCCTTTACGCCAATAGCATTCCGCCGGGGCTCCACAGAGGAACGACGCGTTACCGAGAAACTATGACATTCCATCGTGGCTCAGAATCCGTAAAAGTTACGCACGGTGCGCGCGGCCGACGCCATTATCGATGGACCGAGGATGTTCCTCGACTCTGCACGCGAACGAATCCCAGAGGAATGCTCTCGCCGGATCGTTTGTTGTCTCAGCTGCCTAACTTACGGTTGCGGATCGTCCGAAACCGTCATCGCGATGCACAGCGATTCTTCTTCGAAATGAAAATGCTTTACCCGAGTGAAATAGAAATTTATTTATTCGAGGCTTATTGATAGATTATACGAACCTTTGCGAAAATTTTCTCCGCGGCTTCGTTCAGGAGTTATTCACGAAAAATGCGGGCCAATCAGAGCTCAGTAACTTTTCTCCCTTAATTCTTGCTCCCTCCCCTCTGGTCCCTTTTCCAGGATTGCAAGGGTGCGGGATTCACGTTCTCATTTCTCGATAATACAAAAATGCGGGTTTTCAGTAGTCAAAGACGCTAGATAAAACATCGATCTAGGGCGCTATCGCCCTCAAAATTCCTATTTTTTCGTCTACGAGTCGTAATTTGCATTATTCGGAAGCATACAACTGCGCATGTATGTAGCTATTTTCATAGCTACATGCTGCCGAATAATGCAAACTACGCCTCACAAACGTAAAAATAGGATTTTCGAGGGCGATTGCGGCCTAGATGGATCTTTTATCTAGCACTTTTGACTACTGAAAAATCCAATCTTTGTATTATCGAGAAATGAGAACGCGCATCCCGCATCCTTGCAATTCTAGAAAAACGAGTCTACCGCCCTAATAACTCCCGAACGAAGACGCGGAGAAGATTTTCGCAAAAGAAAAAGTTGCTTCAAATGACCTCAGCAATCACCCTTTTCAAGGAAGTACGGCAATTTTGAGACACCCTGCGGACTTCAAAAAATTACGGAATAATGTGGATAATGTACTAATATATTTAACATGACAGAATATCTGTGATTGCTTTATTGCATTACTTTCACTGCTATTATACAGAGCTAGGCATACTGAAACAACATTTATCGATAACATTCGCGATAAAATGTTTGCGACACGACGGTTCTAATGTCGCTTACACGAAGTCTTGCATTGTCGTCGCTCGAGATCGTGTGCGAGCACTTTATTCAGAATTGTACGGTAAGTTTCGTTGCAAAATATTACGTAGGCGTGATAAATACGTTCTTCTATGTTTCTTAACATAGTCACGGATAGAAGGCGATCGTACGCAGTTTTTCATCGTCTCCGTGCTAGGCATCGTAATGGCTCGAGACGATAAAGTTACAAATGGACGTGCTTCTGCGACGTGAGAAATTGCATACGCTTCTGGACCTACGTTGACAATGGTTACTACCGGTACAATCAACGTACATACTTATTACTGAGTGCTATAAAAAGAAATATTGTAATGTCTTTATTAGTCGCGTAATGCGAGAACTGAATCCATCAAGTGTGAACTCTGCGATAATATGAACGACACAAAACTAGCAGGAGAAAAGAATTTTTTATTATATTGGGTTGGGGAAAAAGTTTCTTCGTATGCTCCCGATAGATGGTCTTACCATAACTTGCCTTAACTTATCATAACTCTGTTAATATTAATCGGATCTGGCATTACTTGAGTGTGTCTGAAAGGTGATATAGGGTGAAGTGCCCAAATATGAACCACTTTTTGTTGATGTCGTTTTTGATTATTTTAGAATGCTCTTTTTCGTCCAAAAAATTAATAGTTGTAGATGCATTTCCTCCCTATGAGATTCTGGGGTTAAATTCGTTCAAAATTTAATACAGCTTGGGGAAAATATTTTTTTTTGTGGTGTGTCATTTGCAGGTCCCAGCGTAAGGGGATCTTAATATGGTACACCTTGAGTCCCTAATATGACCCCTAATGCCATATTCGACACCCACACCAAGAATGTCAATAACATTTAAAATATGGAAAAAACTTGATTCGTTTCTGCATTAAAATACGAAGAAACTTTGTCCACAATCCAATATTTTTTCTGTGCTGTAAATATGAGGTTATGGATAAAACACCCTTGACGGAAGTGTAGAATGTAAATAGTTAAATATTAACCGTTAAGAATGTATGCAACTATCTTTTTAAACGTAAAAATTCAATTGATTTTTAGATAAATGTAAGAGAAAGTGAAAGCAAATGTAGTAATTTGTAACATTTAAATGTAGCTTCAAAAGAATCCTATAAATTCATTTTCTACATACGTCACATAGCCGCCTTAATACTAATTAGTAAGAATACTCCGTTAATAATTCTTGTACGTCATTGATACGAGGTGTGCAACTTTCCTTTCAGATGAAAATTAGACTTCAAGTACCACATCGTGTTCTCATTATTTCACGAGTAGAATTTTGCTGAAAGCTCCTGAAAAATGCGTTGAAATTTTCTCGACCGTAAACCGTGTGGTCCAGAGTATTACACAGGCTTCTATTATCTGACGGGCGTTGAAAGAGTCCGATAAAGTAGCTGGTTAAAAAAGAAAAAAGAATTGATTTCCCATTCTGGGCCAACAACCTGTCTCATCGGAGAGTGCAAGCGACGCGGTAGTCAAAGTGTTAAAATCGATTCCATCGAGCGACGCAGTCACTCTTCCTATCTACATCACGTGAAAGAGCCTCTTACATTTACGTAGACCTGGTTCCCATCCTCCCGTCTCGCCTTGACCCTGTTTCCTGAGAGCGATGCACTTCTTTTACATTTTTATCTAGATTTTTCGCGTTTCACTTGTGTACGGGGCTTTCTCGGTATTTGAACTTTACGACGCCGCGCGTCGATCGCCTAACCACTGTTCTCTCAACAAGATTGTCGTGCACGCTCTCGACAAAAAATTATTTGACATAGACGATTTTTTATTAACAGCAGAAACGAGTGTCTCACTTTTTCATTTACGATTATTCGCATCGCCGAGATTCATTCACGAGTACGTACATTTATGGCAGAAATCAGTAGATCAAATGCAGAACAATCAAATTGTTTAAAGAATTTGAAGACATTGTTGAAAAAATCTGTCACCCCTGTATCTTGCAATTAATGCAGATCATTTTTATTTTGCATGAAATAATGAATTACATTTGTTGGCCATAATGTGTTACAACAAAAATAGTTATTTCAGTGAAGAAATATGGAACAGTCATATTTAGTGTGCATTTACTTTTTGTTTATATTTAAATTATATATTTCTCACTAACAACTCGTAGACCTCCGAAAATGACTCCTTTCAGATTTTATATATTTACCACTAGGCAGAACAATGTAAAGCTACAAAGGCTACACTTAATCCACTTTGTGCCTCTCTTTTTCTTTGCATCTTCATCCTAGTTAGTTTTCTTCACGTCTTCGCGCTTCGATGAGCAACACTCACCAATTTACTTTTCATTACACATTGTTAAACTCATTGTAATATTTTTACTGTTTTATATTTCACTTTTTTACGAACACATAAAACCCGTCTAGTAATAACAATATAATAAACAGAGGGGGATCATCTGAAGCCCTCAATTAATCCTCGGAACATTCTTATAACTATACACTTATACAGGGTGTTCCAAAATTTCTGTTACACGGGATATCTCTTTATCCATCGTATTTAGAAAAAAATACTTCGAATGAAATTTGTATGGTTTTCAAAGCTCTATAGAAAGGTGCATTTTTTAAATATTTTATTTGACGTGTTGAAGGTCATTTTAAGGTCAAGTTCACTTTTTTAAATGGAAACATAATTTTTTTGTTACACCAATTTATTCTATGAGAAAAAACCAGTAAGTTTTATTGGAAACGTTTTTTAATTCGAAATCATGTTTTTAAGTTATTCAATGATAAAATCACAAGAAGTGCATAGTCTAATGGCGTCAAATCTGGAGAGCGCTCTGGCCTATTAGGCACTTCTTCTGGTGTCTTTATCATTGAATAACTTAAAAACATGATTTCGAATTAAAAAACTTTTCCAATAAAACTTACTTGTTTTTTCTCATAGAATAAGTTGGTGTAATAAGAAGATTGTTTCCATTTAAAGAAGTAAACAAGATCTTAAAATGACCTTCAACACGTAAAATAAAATATTTAAAAAATGCACCTTTCTATAGAGCTTTGAAAACCATACAAATTTCATTCGAAGTATTTTTTTCTAAATACGATGGATAAAGAGATATCCCGTGCAACACACAAGCAGAAATTTTGGGACACCCTGTATAATTGATTATGTTTATTTATTAATTTTTTAAAACATATTTTTGGAGGTACCTCCTGTACACACGCTAATCCTTTTACTACGACAGCTGTCGTGTGAATAACGATTTCGATGCTCCGGGTCAAAATAGACCCGCACGTCAAATGAGAAACGACTACGGATAAAAATGTGCTTTAGTGTTTCTTTCGCGCTTCGCGACAGCCGCATAGAATGTTGTTTAACAATGTGCTTCATTGCATCTGTACGAGTAGTTATGCGAAGGCAGTTTGAACGAAGCCTAACCGAATGGTCGTCCGTCAAGCTGAAAATGCTTTTTGCCATTCGGCGAGGCTCGGTTTTCCAGTACGTATGCACGCATCTGGCTCTGGTAACCGTTGCTGGGACGCTAATAACCAAAGGAACGTATTGCGCGTAGGCTAGCCGCACGTACCTCCGTGTCTATCCTTTGTGTGTTTCGACGGCATTAGGTCCCGTTAACATCTTTGTATGCCGTATGGAAATCACACGCGAGGCTTCTGAACTTCTCGTTATGCATTTCTTCGCGTACGGTGAACGGCATCGGGGGACGCGCGTGCTCGCGCGATTCGCTTCCCTTTATGTATCTCTTGCAGATTTATCGCGTATGTCCGCTGAATAATCCATTAATTTTTACGAAATCCGATATTTGTTTCCGGGAGCGACGGGGAAAATCCTTGCCTCGCAATTTGACTGGGACACCGTCTCGGAATTGCAATTTTTATTCATTTTTGTGGGATCGCATTATGTCAGAAATGTTCCTTGGAAAATATTGTTTACATTATTAATTATGGTGGTATCTAATCGATTACTAAACATTTACAATTACAAAAGTATTAGATGAGATATTATATCATTTTCATATCTATAAAGATCATATACATATGTAGAATGAAGAAGAGTGGAAGAAATGTTTAATTTTCGTGTTAACACTAAACCTACCGAGCCTTAAAAGTAACTGGTACATGTTCCCTTATAAAAATGACAAGATTGATTTCATTTAGACTTTGTGCAGCTCCTATTGCAATATGTGCTCCACTAAAGATATCTATACAATCATTTCTTATGAAATTATTTTTATTACATCAATAATTGTGAAATAAAAAATCTAGAACTGGTCATTTTGACCGGTGATGGTAGGTTTAGTGTTAAAACAACTCCAAATGCACAGGGTTAATTTTGAATAATGGTACAGTAATTTTTGAGTTACCACTCGAGTGTTAATGGATAAATTTATGGGCCTCTAGGCTAAATGTTCGATCTAAGAAAACGAGAACTGCACGATCTAACGAAAGCGAATATCTTCTTCGGGTATGCCCCGCCCAAAAGCTTGAGCTGCCTTGGTCGCCGAGTAGTGTAAAGTGTAAACATGTCCCATCGGTTAGGTATATCGGTGTGAACCACTACTAATCCAATTACGAAACTTCTTTATTTCTCATTATCCTTTTATGGGACTTCCACAACTTATTTGTGACATTCCCAATGAGTTACCAAACTCTTCCACCTGGTTTTCGTAAAAGTTTTAAATTCTGGTGTAAAAATAAGCGTATCGAATCGGAAATAGGTTAATTTCGACGATTTCGTAAGACGGAAATAGTTGTGTAGTTGTACGAGGTAATAGTTGCGTAAGTTGATCGGTTCAGCATGCGAAAGATCATTGTTAATTGATACAGTGTGAGCATGCACAATTCAGTAACAACAAAACCTGGCGCGAACTTTCTTGGCTATCTGATAATTGCTAAATCAATGCTATTTTCTTATAGCCCTCTCTAACCGTTGTATAATATCGTGCAATCATATTGTGCAATATTATTGATGTTTTCTCTAGGCAATTCACAGGGCTCGTAGACTCTTAATAATATTGTGTAACATACAGTATTATTGGCCGGCCAATGCTCGATTATAAAACTAATTTTTGCGCTGAAAAAGTACAGGTAAAGACAGTTGGAACAATTAAAAATTGTATTTATTAGGTTGGCAACTAAGTTTGCACCTCAACATTTTCTCAAACAAAGTCATTTATATATATATTTTATAAGCACGAGTATTTTATATCAAATTAATCGCAAAATTCAGAGCTTTTCAATGGTATACAGTTCAAAAGAAATGGTCATTGAATGAGGATATAATGATATAATAAAAGAATTATGAAACGAAAGGTCGCGGATTTAGTTGCCCACCTAATATAACAAAAAAAATGTGGTTTTGTTTAATACAGTTTACAAAACGCAGTATGATTAAGAGAAATATTTATCCAACCTATTTTGTCCATATTTTACATACCTTCTAATTGAAGAAAAATAATGAAAGAAATATGTAGTAAAATCAGCCTAACCAATCGTGCACTTTCGAAACATGTGAAACTATCAAGGCATCAAACTCTCGGAGTTTGTCCAGCCTGTTCCACTTTGAGTGTCAGCTCTTGCACATCGATTATACGAAAATCGAGTAACTTCAATCGAGTTATAATTAAACAGCTTGGAAGTTCATTTGACTAACGACTGCACACATCATTTAATATCGCGGCGACAACTTTTGGAACCAGTATGTTGCAAACTTGTATCGAGGACGTAGTCTTGTTGTTCGAGGTTTGTACGCAAAATCAGCTTTATGGCAAATAAAAGTATGTTCATTGTGAACCTCTAAACTAGGCTCTTTATTTATAGTTCGCTGCTGTGCTCTAAAACCTGAAAAAAATCCATGTATTTATAGAGAAACTCTGTGGTTATATCAGAGTATAGTTTTTGTTGTCATATACAAATCACATTATTGTGTGTGTGTGTGTGTATGTGTGAGAGAGAGAGAGAATTTATTTAAATTTTACATTTCTGTTATAACAGATGCTTATAAAAATTTATAACTTGAAATAATTGTGAAATAAGAAACATATTTGACTAGGTTCAGTATATTAGAGTAGTGTGTGTTTTTTAAAATATTTTCTATATCTCTATTTTCTCTCTCTCTCTCTCTCTCTCTCTCTCTCTCTCTCTCTCTCTGTCTGAGCCAGTTCTATTAAAATTTTCCTCCGATTTGTAGGATTGTTAACATATTTTTTCATGTAAAAAAAATTGCAAAATTATAGAGATTTTCTTCTGCTTTCCAAGATTGGTAACAGGTATTTTTTAATGTAAGAAGATTGCAAAATTATATCTGCATTCCTAAGATTGATAACAGATATTTTTTTTAACATAAAAAAATTGCAAAATTCCTCTTCCTCAACTTGGATGCAAAATTACAGTTGCGTAGATGCCCGGGCAAACGACGTTCTTTTCAGTAAGAAGAAACTGTTTTTCCAGCTGTATCGCAAGCAGAAAAGCAAACTTTGATTACTTCTACGTGCTGTAACATAAACCAGACACTAAATTTGGACATCCTCTAAAGATCCCATTCCTCGAAGATGTCGGTCGATATATTCAGAAACGTAATATTAGGCTCTATATTTACGTTGACCTTCCACTTTCAAATATTCCCTGTACTACCAGTATTCAAACCCTGTACCAGTGTTCAAGACAAAAATATCTTTCCATGTAAAAACTGTACAATGGTTAGCCTCGGAATTGAGAACCACACCGGGAACCAACATTAGGATCTCGAGACCAATAATGATACGGATAAGCCATCAGAATGAGAGAGCACGGCTCGCTCAGTGGAAATTAAAATTGTCCATTTACCGCGAACTTCCTACGCGAGTGCAACAAACGATCTCCTTCTGCCTTTCATTCGGCCTTCGCGCAGATAACTTTCGAATTATCAGGAATATCGAAATGAAATTTCCACTAAGAAATATTAAAAAATAATTGCTTCCTGCCCGTGTTTGTTTGAAACTCACTTTAAAAATTTTGTCACAATACAATACTAAAAAAAATTAAATTAATAAAATTAGTGAAATACCTTCGAATTATCTGGCATATCGAAATGAAATTTCCACTGAGAAATATTTAAAAATAACTGCTTCCTTCCTGTGTTTGTTTGAACTTCAATTTTAAAAATGTTGTCACACTGAAATACTAAAAAACAATTAAATTAATAAAATTAGTAAAATGCCTTCGAATTATCAGGAATATCGAAATGAAATTTCCACTGGGAAATATTAAAAAATAATTGGTTCCTGCTTGTATTGATGTTCTCAATTTTTTTAATTTTGTTACACCGAAATACTGAAAGAAAATTAAATTAAATTAATTAATAAAACACACTGAAACATTGGTTTCGCTCAACAAGAAAATTCAGAATATTAATTTAGCATAGAATTACCAGCAAGAGCTACTTTGTGGTCTCAGTAATTACAGAGCGAGCAGTTTGGAACGTTCTCACATTTTACTTTATGATCTCGCGTAATATTAACGAGCCATTGTTTAATATAATATTAATAAGATCATTGACATTGAGCATTTCTCAACAATATTATAAACAACGATATCGTGTGACCGAGCTGTTTCTCTCGATTCGGTGAATGCCTCGTGCATTTGACAACAATTATGGAAAAGGCATCCCACCGGCTATTACGTTATAAAACGCACGATGCGATTGCGTAACGCGATGATCGCATACTTTATAATTTATAACGTGATTCTCACGTATAATGCACGGGGATATGTTTAATGAGTGTTTTACGGCGAACAGGATATTACGGGGAGTAATTTCAACGTTGTGTGTAAATTTGCAATTCCGCTCTCGTATAATCATTCTTGTTATACAGGGTGTCCCAAAAATGTTGTACTTCTTTGAAAGGGATGATTCCCGTGATCAGTTGAAGCAACTTTTTCCTTTGCGAAAATGTTCTCCGTGGTTTCGTTAAGGAGTTATTCACGAAAAACACGGACCAATCAGCGAGCGGCTACCGTGGACTGAGCTCTGATTGGTCCATGTTTTTCGTTAATAACTCCTGAACGAAGCCGCGCCGAACATTTTCGCAAAGGAAAAAGTTGCTCCAAATGACCTCAGGAATCACCCCGTTCAAGGACAACATTTTTGGGACACCCTGTATATTCCATAAGGAATTTTTAATAGAAACTCTAATCGTAACCAACAGTAGCATAACGTTATCTAATAATTTAATTTTTGATTGTTGTGTATATATTAATATCACTTAATATTTAATCACTCCGTTCAATGACAATATTTTTGGGACACCCTGTAGAAATTTCGCGTGCCCTAGGTGTATTTAGTATTATCCAATAACTCTCCATTATATACGTTATAATGTAATTCATTAACGCTCTATTCAATAATCCCTATCGGAAATTTCACCTGACCCAGAAATATTTACGCCTCGCACGAGCCTCGCCTTTCTTCTGCTATAATTACGCCGCACATGTTACGCAAATTAATAATTTTCATAATTTTATAAAATGTTACAAACTTTCGAACAAAGTTTATTGGTTCTCTGTTAGGAAACTCGCGGAAGTAAGTACTAAGTAGAAATCGATCTGCTGTCCGCACTAATACTTGTATTATTACGTTGATAAAGGTAATACCTTCAAGTATCATATTATCGATATGATATTGTTGATAATCTCGTCGGAGGTACCAATTAAAATTAGACAATGGAGCCAATTAAATGATTAAATTCCGATCGGAATGTATACTGGTCCTAAACTGATTCTCCTGATACACAATTATTGGGTATCCGAAGTGTATACATATAGTTTAAATGCACAAATAGATACACATGAAATAATTATTCGCACAATATTTGCCCCGACTGTTCAATTAAGGTTAAACGAGTGTTTCGGTCATTAATAATTAGTAGACTGTAAATTTTTATGCAAAATAAAAATATTCTGCATCGATTGTGGGAAACAGTTACATAAAAATTCATTTCACCTTAATAGTCTTTTCACGTTGAGATCAGCGTAACAATATCCTCAGACTTTTTATAATTTCCACTGTTTTATATTTCACCAAGTTAATTTTTTCATAAGCGCATAAAAATCCTCGGTCTGTTAATTCTATGGTTGTAAGGAAGAACGTTGTCGCATGTGACATACTTTCGCTTTCGAGGTATTGCCGTGTAAAGTTCTGGTCGCTAATTCTTTCACATAGGACACCGGTTAAATTGCATTACTTTTTTGAGCCTTTCGAATTTGTTTTCATTCCTTTTTTGTGGTAAATACGTAAATTCTATGCTCTAAAGCTCAATGAATGCATGAGAATATACAAGAATATACAAGAATATAGTGGAATATACAAGAATATACAAAAGTATACCAGAATATATAAGAATATACCAAAATATACTAAAATTATTTGAAAGGGTACATGTTTGACATGTCGCGTTTTCCTGTCACTTTTTGGTTATTTTAGAATGCTCTTTTCCGTCCAAAAAATTACAGTTGTAGATACATTTCCTCCCTATGAGATTCTGGAGTCGTTTGTTGATAAATTAATACAACTTGGGGAAAATATTTTTCATGTGGTGTGTCATTTGCAGGTTCCAGCGAAAGGGGTTCTTAATATGGTACACCTTGAGTTCCTAATATGACACCTAATGCCATATTCGACACCCGCACCAAGAATATGTCAATAGTATTTAAAATATGGAAAAATATGGTTTTCCTTACAATCTCAGACTTATTCATCGCCATTGTTGCAATGACCGTTTAAACGATGAACATGTAACGAGTCCGTTCCGCGCTACGGTGCAGCTTTCTTTAGCCGTGTGTGAATTCTCCATGGGTTCTGGCTTTTCTGTTTGCAGCCGCCGGAGAACGAGTTGCAGAAAATTGGCGAACGGGTGCCGAGCGAGCACGAACTCCGAGTACAAAGATCTCTGCAGCGACTGAACGTCCCGGACTGGTACAAGAACTCTCCCGCGGCTCGCGATGGTTTCCGGTTAAAGAGGCACTCCGACGCGTCGCAGCACGGAGGATGGCGTGCTCTGGGCTCGAAAACCACTTCCCTCTCGTCCCTATCGTCGTCTTCCAATAGACAGCCGACTACAGGTAAACAACCATTCCGCTCACAATCTCCGACCAGCTAGCAATCCCGGAATAGCTGTTTATTTCGCATTCGAGTCGACGCATCATTAGATCTTTATGCAAAACACAAAATGTCCGCAGTGATTGCAGGACACAGGAGCCGAATAAAAATCGTATTCTCCGTTTAATTATCTTATTAAACCGACACTAATACATACATCGGTGTCCTTGAATATTTTTAACACTGCTTGAAACTCTGCGTGCCCATTTTCGTCGTAAAACCGGCAGTCTAGCGATCATTGTATCAGACAAAAATACTTTGCGCGTCAAACAGACAGGAAAGAAATGGGTGGATCACGGGATCGGTAGCGATTCTGCAGGGAATGTCGCAAGATGGTTTCGCATACGTGGATCGCGGCTCGCAAAAAAGGCAAGGAGTGTCCGAAATTAGCGCGTGGCGAGCGCGGTGTCAGCCAATTTCATTTATGCGCGTCTCCGGCTTGATGATAGTCCCCGGGTAGGATGGCGACGCGGGGCAACGGCTAATAGGAAGCGGCTAATAAATTTAGCAGGGCACGTTAACTCGATTAATTCGACCCTGTCAGTTGTCTGTTACCGGGCCAGGGAACCTACACCGTGAGCTAACCCACGCGGTTGCTTGCTCGCAGCGAGAGGGGTTGAGACTCGTCGGGGGTGGCTCGGAAACGTTCAAGGACGCTTATAACGGGAGAACACAATTTGTTAAGGGAGAGCCCTAATTACGGGATTTAAAGGGCCGGCACCCGCGACGAGACGCTCCGCCGGCTGGATTTAGTCGAAAGTGGCCGGGGACGATTTCTAATTGGATCCTGGGGGGTAGTGGCTAAACGAGTTCAAAGGGAGCAGCGCTTCACGATTTCTCCTTATGCAGTCGAGATCAATTAATCTCTTGCATTACGATTTATTCTACGGTTGCAATCATTTCTTCTTTGTTATTCATATCTTCTTAGGGGTTGATGTCGTGTCGATCCCGGAATTGAAGTTCGTATCACGACTAGGTTAACGGCGAATGAGTGTATAGCAGCGGTTTCCAACCTGGGAGGCGCGGCCCCCAGGGGAGGCGCCAAAATTTTTAATAAAAAATTAATGTTCATACCATAATATCTAAAAATAAATAAACTTCACATCGCAACGTAACAGTACAAATTCGGGCATAAATAAGGAGGCGCGGCCCCCAGGGGAGGCACAGAGTATTGCTGGGGGAGGTGACAAAATGTTTAATAAAAAATGAATGTTCATACCATAATATATCTACAAATAAATAAACTTCAACTTCAAGTTTGTAACAGTACAAATTCGGGCATAAATAGGGAGGCGCGGAAAAAAAATTTGTTTTGGGGAGGCGTAGCAGCATAAAGGTTGGAAAACGCTGGTGTATAGTCAAACTCCGGAGAACACGTTTCTTTATTTTGCTAGTTACAAGACTTGGCTAGTTACAAGATAAAATAGGACATTCCATTTAAGAAAAGAAAGTTGACCTTCAGCTCACCTTGGGGTGTCTACCGGTGAAAATAAAAGCCCCACTGCATGATAGGGTTTGTGCCCTATTTTTTGGCTGTGCCCTTCGTCCTTTATGGCGGTCACGGTCGTTATGTCGCCAGTAGGTAGGCTAGTTGACCTTCTAAACACATATGAACTCATATGAAAGTGGCACAACTCAAAATTCCAATCAAATTGATTTTTTTTTGCTTATTGTGTATTACGTTGACTGATTTTATGTATGTATGTATTGTATATTACGATATTCTTTTGTAGACTGCATTGATATCATTGATTATACTATTAGAAACACAAACCCTGCATAAATGTAAATATCTAGTCAATTATATTGAGGTCGTATTGATCTTGTATCATAAATAGATATGTTATATTTATAATTCGCTACATAAATTGTTATGTCATTTATTCAGGGTAGAATCATTGAAGACAGTGACGTTAAAATATTTAGACGATTTTTTCAAATAGCTTTGTCCGAAAAATATTTAATGTGTTAGCTTTCGTGGGGATTACGAATGTATGTCGTTCGATTTATTTCGTGTGCCATAATCTGTCTTATCTGTTGTTCAATATTAGGTAGAAGGGAAGGTTCTGTCGGATTTTAAATAAGCAGGTAGTTCTGCTTGTAAATCGAAAACGCATGTTGCTAGTGAATGATTGGGAAGCAGGGATTGACAGGTTACCTGAAAGATGGCAACCAGTTGTTACAAATAATGGAAATTAATATATTTTTATAAATCGATTCGAATGTTTTCTTTAAAATACGACAGAACGTTTCCTCTAACATAATAAATGACAATATTTGTAAACTTGTATGATATATCGTCGACGTCATAACATACAGTCTGTATAAATATAAAATTCTCTTATTTTTCCGTAATTAATATCGACTTCACAGGTTTCACAAATTCAACAATTTCGTTTGGCAAACAGAATACTCCAGAGGAATGTATACGAGCTACTATGTCGTTTAAAACGCGAGAGTATACTTTTCATACAATAAATAGCGTTCACTTTAAGAATGCTTAAGGCTATGTCATTCGAGAGAGCTTACGAGATTTTATTTCGTCGTTGAAAGCTTCCCTACAATCGCATTCTCAGCTTACAAAACCGTCGATCATAGTCTCGTGCTGCAATCCATTTCAAAGACAGATCAGGTAACACGCTCTTTGTAAATTGAGTCAAGATTCCGACGGTACTACCGCGGTATTAGGGGCTTTAAATAACAAACTGTACGAGCTGCTAAAGAATGCACGATGATGCAACTACGAATATTACTCTTTAATAATCTATCCTCTTTCACACTATGAAAGCAGGGAGCCTATTCGGAAAGTTCATAGTATCTTCTATATCAGTCAACTAATAAATAAGATTCTATAGCAGCGTTGTATAAAAAGAAAACAACCCGGAACGCATGCATATATTGATTGATTATACGGCATAACACGTCGCGTCGTGTATCCAGCGGTAGCCATATTGGATATTTTACGTAAAGCAATTCTTTATCTAGCAGCAACGTTATCTTCAAAATAATTTAATTAAACCACTTAAACCCTGTTATTATAAAGAAATACAATACGAAATTATATTCATTTTTTAAAATTTGTTATTCAATGATATTAAGTCTATTTACTGAACTGCGGATTTTATGACAAAAATAGATGGACATAATTTAAAACGTTCATATATTATTTTCACTTGACCAATATGGTTAAAGATAGGAATAGAAAAGATAGGAATTGTTTCACCCTTATAAGATAATTGAAAGAAGAAAGAAATTTTTATTTGGCTCCTGTATCTTGCAATCAATGCGAACATTTTTGATTTTGGATAAAGATCCGGCGTCTACTAATTATTAAGGAAATTCGTTTAAAAATATCAAACTCCCATCGAATCGTCATTAGTAGACTGCGGATTTTATGCATTTATGACAAAAATAGGTACGTAAAATGTAAAACAGTGAACATACTAAAAAGATTTAAGACCACCAGTGTATTTGTTTCACCCTAATAAGATAATTGAAAGAGGAAAGAAATTTTTATTTGGCTCCTGTGTATTTTACAATCAATGCGAACATTTTTGATTTTGCATAAAGATCCGCAGTCTAGTCATTAGTTTTACGTGTAGAAGGTGGAAGAAGCAATTGTAAAATGTGTGATCGGTGAATCTGTGCAGGTGCCCTTCTAAGTCCAAGTCCCACGCCACCTGCATTCTCGAGATGGAGTACCAGTCTGCTGAACAGCGCCGGAAGTTCGCCAGCAAGTTCGGCGAGGTCGTCGTTCAATCACCGACAGCCGTACTTGGGCTGGCGTTCGCAGGAACGATTAACAAACCCACGAACACCGGCCGAACGTCTTGCTCAGGGTATACTTCCCCAGTTGCAAGCAGCAAACAAGGTTTGTATCGAATTATACTCGCCCGAACTACCTTCCCCTTCTACGACGCTTCCCTCACAATCCGCCACGGCTTGGTCACGTAACTATGTCATGTGACGAATCCAGTACTGACAGAGAAAGGGTAATTCTTCCCCTCAATTTGGGTCAATTCCCCTCATCTGGTCTCGCAACGTCTGCTAAAAATGTACGCAAAATTTCGCGGAGCACGAAACTTCGAAAATTTCTATCTTAATGCAGAGGATGATGAAATAATTAAAAATTCAAATCATTTACTTATTTATATTGAGTTACAATTTTCGTGGACCTACCCTTGATTTTGCACCCTTGAATACACCATCAATCCCTGCACACAATTTATAAATGAATTATTATAGAGATTTATTGAACCGCAACGCCTCTCTCTCTCTCTCTCTCTCTCTCTCTCTCTCTCTCTCTCTCTGAAATAAACGCGCATTTTGATCGACGTATTTTAATTATACTCGATATTCACATGTCCGCGTTTAGTACTCGATTCGGTCGAGAACACACCTGCGTACATATTTTAATATCAATCTTCGCGTTTCATTAAACTTCGATGTACATTGTATAGTCTCCGCGGCGCCCCATAGAAAGTAAGTTTCGTGTAATAAGGTTTCACTCAAACTTTAGACGTACACACGCCTGCAGGTACGTGGAAGTATTATACTTGTTGAATTTCATTAAAAAAACATTCATGAAACTTCAGACATGATTATATCGATTAAATCACTTTAAAACTTATAGATCTCCAATTAAATATGGTGTAACTAAACGTGATTAGAATTGTAACAATCTATTATTGTGTTGGGTAAAAACATTTTTTTATTCTGATGACATTTGGCTAGAAAATTACCTATGACTAGAAAAATTTCAATTTCTACGGGTCATTTCAAATCTTTTGTTTCCAATAGAACTTATATCTTGAAATATCTTAAAATCAGATAAAGAATAAAATGAGGTTTGAAGTTTCGATGACTCGCTATTGTAGGTTTCAGTTTCTACAGGTCGCACCAAATCTGTTGCTTCCAATGAAACATATTTCTCGACCATAATAAAGTACTCTGACGTGCTAGAACTATCTTAAAATATTATAATAATTCATGCAAAACGCTCTGCTCTAAGTGCTTGCTGCTGTTTCAATTTTCTACAGGTCGTTCCAAATCTGTTGCTTCCAATGAAACACATTTCTCAACCATTATAAAATACTCTAACGTACTAAAACTATCAAATCCGTCCAATTGGCACCAAGACTCGACGTTTCGACGACTCGCTGAAAGTATTGTAATAATTATACAAAACACTCTGCGCCGAGCGTTTGCTGGCAACGAGAACGGCGAAATAGGAATGCTAAAACGATCGTGACACGAGTAGTAGTTTCAGTTGTTAAACGGAGTTCACGGAGTCGAATGAAATCCGAAATGGACAGGTTCGGAGCCGTACAGAAGGGCGTTTCGTGTAACAGTCAATTTGTCGCGGGATTCAAAGGCCACGAGACGCCAGGACGAGGATTTCTGCCAGAATTTCTAATTATAGAAACCTCGTCGCATTTGCGCGCTGTCTGCGCAAATTAAAAATAAATTGGACAAAGAGGAAAGCGAAGAGAACGTGGGCGGGGCGAGGGTCAGCAAATGGCCGTTCCTACGGTTCGAGGCCAAGTTTTGCTTTCCGACTTTGCTAACAAGCCTGAAGAAAATAATGAAAAAACAGTGGACACTTTGTGCTTGCGATCAACCAATATATAGACTAATTAAAAGTAATTCTTATTCCTCAAATCAGGAAGGTTTATCTGAGAGAATACATGAAAAATCTTTGTTTCAAACAAAATATAAGTATTATCTTGTGAGTGAAATGAATGTTCATCGTATCACATGATTGCGTAAGTTAAATTTTAAAGAATACAATTATATAGTCACCATTCTTTTCTAATTGTAGAAAAAGAAAATAATCAATGGTGTCTATAAAAATCGGGCACGGACTTATGCAATCATCTGATATAATCATATTTATGATAAAATTAGGATATTCTTTTTACAAAACGTGGAGATCGTTGATCAAATATCACCAAGTACAGCAATGCCTCGATACATGTGCAAAAAACTACCGCGGACTGTACCCCTTGAAAACAAGTAAATATCATTTATAATTTGTCATTTTAATTAGGAAAGAGTGGGGAATATGTTGGTAAAAAGTTGGTAACAGAAAAACAGAAAGATTCTGTCCCTGAATTCGCAAGAAATCAAGGATTAGCGTATGTGCACGATATAAGTAACACGTCGAACCCCGAAGTTGAACCTACAAGAGCGAACCGGAAATCGTAGTACAACCGGGCAGGGTGTGATTCTACATGCAAGAATAACTCGAAAAAAAGGAATAACATTTTCTCGTTTGGCAGCTCGTTTTCGAGAAAATCGAGTTTAAAGTTCCGCCAGGTCCGCGTGCTTTAATACATGCAATGCACAAAGTAGAATTGGTTGATCATGGTCAGACGCGTCAGACGATTCCTATGCAACAGCACGTGTACTCGCTGCATTTTCGAAGACGAGGTGTCAAACGAAAAAATGTTATTCCTCTTTTTCGACTTATTTTTGCATCAACCCCTGCCAGGTTGTACTACGATTTCGCAAACACCCTGTATATCGAGGCATTACTGTACAATAAACTCGCGTCGAAAAGAAACATACGGTCTTGTGTGTCTAATACGTGAACGAGGTGATTGAAAGATGGATTTTGTCTCCGCAGCAGCAACAGCAGCAACAGCAGCAGCAGCAGCCACAGCAGCAGACAACGAATCAGCAGCTAGAAGTAAGAAACTCGATAAAGGAGGTAACCTCGGCCATTGTGCACTACGTGCAAAGCGGTCAGGAGGTTGCTGGAGGTGGCAGGCTCTCGCCTCGACCTCGACCCGAAGACTGGGACGACAGGGGCGGAGCAAGGTCAACCAGCCCCAGAGGTGAGCACTAAACAACCCATGCCAAAAACCATCTCACCACCACCACCACAACCATCACCACTTTTACTCTCTACGAGAAAGGTAATTTTGAGTTTTCCACCTTGATGTGTTCTCTCCGTGTCTACTGCATCCAACTTCTGCGGCCTAGATGCCTCTACTTCTTCTACTTCTTCTTCTTCTTCTTGTTCTTCGTGCTCCACATCTTGTACAATTTTTCGTCCGGTCTAACCGAACATCGCGTTCTCGATGCGAATGTGTTTTTTTAATAATATATTCACACACATACGTACGTGTATTGTATATTATCTGGAATCTTGTTCGGTCCGTTGTTCTCTACTCGTCTCTTTCTCTCTCTCTCTGTCTGCCAGCCTAAAAGCACTACCAGTTCGCTGCCTCTCTTGCTCGCCGTGTCCTGTTTACTAACGAAAATTGCTTTCAAAGCCCCGGCCATTCAACACAACCAGCCTTTGACGATAGGAGAACCAGCATCCTCGCGCCAGTCCAGTCGACTATTCTATTCATAGAGCGTGTGCTGCACTTGAACGTGCTCGCAATATCGCCGCGGATCTTTTCACCGGTGTCACTGTTCATTCGTTAACATGCAAAACGCTGTTCATCCTTGCCGGAATGTCGTTTCCCTAGGCGGAGTCGCTCCAACTCGCACGGTCCCGATTCGTTCCGTTCGGGACGTGTCCTCGTACCCCAGAAACACTCGGATAGTAGTCCCCTTTTCGAGTTGTCGTTCGGCAACTGCGGCCCAGGAATCGTCATTGTGATACAGTAATGCTTCGGGAATCTTCATTGCACTTCCTCGAATCAGATTGATCACCGTTGCCGGTTCTAAATTGCTCAGAGATACCATCTTGAAGAGTCAAGTTTCAAGATACCAATGCCAACGCGACTAGACGGTGACTGCGGATCTTTGCGCAAAATTATAAACAAATTATACGACTGCCAACTTTACCCGAAGTTAAGCCTCCGGACTAGGCTGCGAATCTATATGCAAAAATTGTAAATCGGATGTTATTTCTTCCCTTAATGATTTTATGGAGGAGAAATCAATATTAAAAGTTTTCCAACAACTTCGAATTTCATCTACTCAACTTTGCTAGCTAGAAATTTTGTAATATTTTTAGAGGAACATTAACAAGTCGTTGAAAGAAACGCAGTTCCCGGTTGGCTACACAAGGTTCGAACAATAAAGAAGATTGTACCACTGCCAATTTGCATAAAAATTCCGTAGCCCAGTTCAAAAAATGAATTTTCCCTCGAAGATTAAAGAACTTTCTATAAACAGCTGACGAGAGTCTTCATCGGTAAGGTTCTCACATTCTCCTCATTCTTCTCACGCTTAGCGAACCCTGCATCCTCTTCTTGAGGGATTACCCTGTTCACCATTCTTGCACAAAACGACTCCGAAGCCAACTTTCGAAGCATTACTGTACACTGTAATTCGCAACCAGCTCATTCGTCATCTCCTGACCTCGCACGTCGACCAAATCAATTAAGAAGAGAGAGAATGAAAGAGAGAGGAGGTTGGGGAGAGAAAGAGGAGGTTCTGTGTTAGAGAAGTGAGCAAGGACACCGTGCCAGGCGTTTCAACAAGAAAAATCATCGGCGCGCGCGGGACTCCCGGAATGCGTTGAAACGGCGCGACCTTGACCGAGTGAAAATGAGACGAACAACGAAGGAAAGACACGGAGGGGACGATGGTCGTCTGAGGTGTCTTCCTGTCGATCGCGCGACCTCTGTCGTGCTTCGACGACAGTCCAGCGTCGGCTTTTAATCACGAGAGTCTCGCCGAAAGTATGCAGAGACGACCGGTTGCTATTTCGACGGCCTCGCAGCCCTGTAGCCCGACAGGCCACCGAAATAGATCACCCTGAAGTCCCACCCCGCTCTGTCGCCGCACACACGCTTTTCGGTGCGGCCGAACCTATCCGGCACTCGCGTGACCTTAAGACGAAATTAAAACAAACACCGAGAGAGCGCAACGTTGGAGATAACACGTGGCCGTTCTGATGCAGTCTCGCGCCTTCCGTGCCTTTGCAACGCGGCAGAGTGCGCGCCGGTCGCGTGCGTACTACGGTAGTGCCTCGATACATGCGAAAACTCGGGATCAGTGATGCCGGATCAAGCTAACCGGGGGTCCTAAGCGGTCAAAATTTCGGGGCCCCCCTAAAAGAAAGTTTTCAAGAAAACCTCTCGTAAAGGTATACCGAAAAACGAAAAGTAATCAGTAGACTGCGGATATTTTATGCACTTATGACAAAAATGGACGCGTACAATTTAAAGAAGTGGACATGTTAAAAATATTTAAGGACATCAACGTATTTGTTTCAGCCTATAATAGGACAATTAAAAGAAGAATACAATTTTTATTTGGCCGCAGTCTTGTAATCAGAAATTCCACAGAGCGCAACTTGAAGGCCATACATCATACATTCAACAATGAATGACGTTTTTCCTTTTTTTGTTTAGCAAAGATACCTGTTAACGGGAGTAAAGATCACACACTGATTTATTTAAAGTTTTCGTAATTGACACGTAATGAAGTAATGCTAGGTCAAACAGCGACAAAAAATTGTCGCTATTAAAGGTTCCATTAAAAAGTGTTTTCTTTTAAAACTATGCAATAATCACCGGTCGGTAATCTGTTAAGAGAGAAAACAAAATCTCTATGTCAGGCCGGTTTGTTGCAATTCAAACGTTAATAACATTACACGAATTTAAAAATAGTTTTACATCATTTCCAAGCTACTGAACATATTAAGAGAGAAAATAAATCTCTATGTCAGCCCGGTTTGTTGCAATTCAAACGTTAATAAGATTCGACGAATTTAAAAATACTCTTTTACATCATTTTCAAGCTACTGAACATATTAAGAGGGAAAATAAATCTCTATGTCAGTCCGGTCTGTTGCAATTCAGGTGGAAAATTTTTATTTTGCATAAAGATCCACTGTCTAGTGTTCACACCTGTTTCGCATGTATCGGGACGTTGCTGTACAGCTTGTCTTTCGAAAGATTGAGCCCGGGTCGTCGTAATACACAGATCACTGTCACAGGTCTGGTAATTTATGACGAGAGTTGGCTCTGAGCTTCGGGTGTCTTCTTTCGAAAAATGACTACGACAAACCGGAACACGGGCTCGTTCGATTCTCCGTCGTTGCGTTACTCGGACCTGTGCGTGAACGCTTTGTTCCGCTGCTGTGACGATCGTACTTACTAACTTCTGTGACGTGCAACTTTGTCAATAACTTTTACTCCGCGCCGTTAGATCGTGGAGGATCTACACCACGGTGTGGAAAGAGTAATGGTCGTGGGATTTGGCTGTTTACTTATTCATTCTCGTTTCGTTCGGTGAGAGTGTACTGCTTTGTCCACGTTTTGTTTCGTTATCCTAGAAAAACGAATGTCCTCTGTCTTGTGGGATGAACTTGATCATATTCAACGATTTCAAATGGAAGACCAAGGATATTTTTTAATAACTTAACTTCGTTCATATTTTTTGTAAATAGTGTAGTGTTCCTTCAATTTTGTGATCCCTTATCATTTTTACGATTAATCTTTTCACTACAGCATGGTCAAGGGAAGGATCGAATATTTACGAAAACTAATTTTTTATCAATAACTATTTATGCATCACATTTTCAATAAAAATATCAAATAAGATGCTTCTATTTTCGTTTGCATAAATTGAATTCTGAAATACATTTTTCACCCCATTGTATGAAGCGTATTAATGCACAAACATCGCAGAGCCAATACAATTGTTTATCAATTGTCCAGCAAACCCCAACAGTTTCGCCCACTCGCTCGATACGTGAAGAGCCTCTGCACCAGCGATCGAGTGTACCAGATCATCAACAACCAACACAGTAAACCCCTCGCATCGACTCCTTCTCAGTAATAACATGTCCCGCGGCCGTACCTTTCGCACACCGTGCGCTTGTAATTAATATTTCCGTATTAGACGCTTCACTAATACGAATTAACCAAAAAGAGTGTAGTTCAAAGAAGCTTTCCGTCCCAGACTGGACGACTAGACGATCACCAGAAATCACGCAACGTGATATATAAACTAGAGGCGAAACAGTACGATCGGGAGTGAAACAGTCCCGAGGTCTATCCAACTGCGGACAGTAACGAACACACTCGTTTGTAGCGATAGTCACCGTTCCTTCCTGCATCTCAAAGACCAAAAACTAAAGAAAAAAAAAAATAAAAAAACAGCGTGATTTCGGAGGAATCAGCCGGGGTGTAATCTATTGAACGCGATCTGTCTAATCTATTGAACCTGTTCTGCTGCGAAGGGAGCGTGAAGCTGTGTTGGATGGAGAGCTCGTTCGTTGGCACGAGACCGATGGACTCGCCGGAGACGCCGATGAGTTTGGCCACGGAGACCGATTGCTGTCCCGGATGCAACGCCACGGCCGCTGAATCCTGCAGTTGCGTGGACTCCGCGACATCCGGTCTGTTCTTGGACCTGACACCGACCCGCGACGACGGCCAGCAACATCAGCAGCAGCAACACCAGCTGGGCGGTGGCGGCGGCAGCCTCTGCCCCTCACCGTCCTCGTCGCTCAATTACCATCATCATCACCATCACCATCACCGTCAGCTTATTCACCAGCAGCAACCGCAGCAACAGCAACGACATCACCGCGGTGAGTTGCTGCTCGCCTAGCGGAAAGCCAAAAACGAAAGAGACCGAACGAGAGAACACGTACAGTCGCCGCGAACCACCGGAATATCATGTTGCCGTTCTATGATCGCGATTACAACAAGCCAGACGAACCCTCGACGGCCCGTTACTCTGCCGCTTCGATAGACATAAGCTGACGAAGACGATTCCCCGGAGAATGCTACCGCTGGCACACGCTTGCCCGGTCGATGCTCTTCAGGTTTTGCACCCTACAGTCGAAAGGGAATTTCGGTGATGGTCGAGGTATCCCAGCGTCGATGTGGTTCTAAGTATTGTAGCGTTGGACGGGTTCGAAGTACTGGAAAGGGACGGTTAACGATGTCCAGAGTACCGTAGGACTAGAGTCTTGAATACAGCCATTGTCTGACAAGTTACATTATGTTCTTGTTCATTGAAACCTGATCACGTTTTGATAAAGAGACAGTTGAGGATGTTGACCACGTTTAAGGTAGCGTTGACGTTTTGCAAGCTAGAAAGGGACGGTTGACGGTGTCCAGACTATCGTAGGACTAGAGTTTTGAATACAGTCATTATTTGACAAGTTACATCCTGTGCTTGTTCATTGAAACCTGATCACGTTTTGCGAAAGAGACAGTTGAGGATGTTGACCAGGTTTAAGGTAGCGTTGACGTTTTGCAAGCTAGAAAGGGTCAGTTGACGGTGTCCAGGGTACCGCACAGGACTAGAGTCTTAAATACAGCCATTGTCTGAGTAGTTACATTCTGTGCTTGCTCATCGAAACCTGTTCGAATTGTAGCATCGAAGCTTTTTGCGAGACCCTGAATTCATAACTTACCCATTTTCCAAATTGTTATTCTCCTAGGACTGCAGCGCTAGCTCCCTTACCATCCAGGGATTTTCTATGTCCTATATATAAAGTACTTTCACGGCAACTAAAGTTAACGGTTTATCTAATCTACGACTAATGTACGTCCATTAAAATGTATCCAATTGGACGGTTCTCGCCAGAGGTAGCATTCGCAATGGGGTTTAGGTGTATTAGCTAAGGACATAGCTTCTTCGTGTCTCTTTACTCTATGGTGTCTCGACGAAAACACTCTCAGACATATAGAAACCTAGCAGTTCTCGTTATCAGCGATTGGAAATGCTTCTAGTGCTTGTCGACGAAGAAAGAAAATTCGTCCGGCCTTCAAGGTCGAGCAAACGGGTATATCGTCACCGTCACGCGAAGAACTCGGTCGTTCCGACGAGTTGTCGCTTCCGCGTGTTCCTCTGGTCTGTATAGAATTTTTCTCGGCAGTTGGCAGTGGATCGGTGAACGATCTTCTTGGAACTGCTTTTTGTCTGACGTAGTTTCGAGACCTGTCTGCACAAAGCTTCGACGATTACGCTCGTCAACGTCCTCGGGAGTGGTTCGGGAAGCTCTCCAATCGACACCTCGTTTCGTCATTGTGATCTCACGGTTTCTCACGTGATCACTACGATGCGTACTATTTTGCTCGTCGACGCGGCAACGTGTTTCGATATATATATATATGTATCTGGAGGGGAAATTATTTTTGTACCTTGTCGCAACTCGCGCGAAACGGATTGTCGACGATCCGAGGACTCGCTGCAATCGACTCGAGATGTCCGGCTTCTCTTTTGTATATAATTTAACCGACGATCCCTCGATCGGTCACGCGAGATCGCCGTCGATCGAGGAACCGATCGAACGGTCGCGGAATCACGCTCTTGTATAGTCTACGCAGCTTTCGAACTGCTTGTTCGTTTTGTATCACGATCTGTGCTCCACTTTTCGCACGTGGTTTGTATCTTCTTTTTCTACATTGTACAGTAAGCGATTGGAAAGTTATCGAAAATTCTGTTGCACCTTGAATCTTTGGTCCGATAACGGAGTGTTCAGATTCGTAGGATTAATTCGACGACGTTGCAACGTACAATTTGTTACGCAACGGAGTTATTGTTGTGGGACAGAGTCGATATTTTTGGAGAAGATTTTTTTTTTATTCCGTTGGTACGTGTAGGTAGCTTTTAGTCTGTTAACTATGCTAACGCGGTTATCTTGTATTTAGGATGATACTCGAGGCTATGAAATCGTTTTGTTGATCGCGCACCGTGTGCTGAGAATTAGAAATTAGGAGAAGTGACGAGGAAAGGACAGTTTTTTGGACTAGTATCGCTTGTTAACTGTTTTCGATGACACGGAAATTTCGATCGGCATGCAAGGAGTGCATAGACTCGGTAAAAGAATTTCAGGAATTATGTATGTACGATATGTTCGATTACGAATGAATTATTGAGTCTTTCGTGTGGTTCGAGGATCATTTTCGAATTGTTTAAATTTCTATTCGCATAAGAGAATGTTACGTGAACAACTATAAATATATAATCGAGTTTACAACGAATTGAAATTTTATTTTTATATTCTATTTAACAAAAAAAAAAGCTTCTATAAAATTGTTCGAGCGAAAACGTTTATTCGCTGCAGACACATATGAGAATAGTTGATAAAGCAAAAGTGATAATTCGAAATTTTTCGGCGGATAACTGATTTCTGTACTCGGAAATTATTTCTCGACGTTGAAATGTTTAGTTTTAAGTAATTTAGGGAAAGAGAGTGTATACACTTATAGAGGGTATTTCAGTCGTACTCTATTGATGAAGATTAAGATCGTTTCGATACGTAATTTATGTTGTTAACTACTTGTAATAACTACGGAATTATATGTTTGTTCTAGAGAATCATTGAGAACACGATGTCTGAAAATTGTACGAATCTGTAAAGGAACAAATAAAAGAGAAAACGCTGTACTTGAATCATGGAACACGTTACTATCGATCATATACCTTTGAAGCACCTTCTATAACTGTATCTAGAGGAAATGTTCCGTCGAACAGATACGAAAAATTACTTAGAAAAAATCGCCAATATATAAACGCATAAATTCTCGTAAGATATGTATAAGTCCGTGTCTAGATCGGTATTTCAACGCAAGAAGCATGAAGCCAAACGGTGCGAGACAATTATTGTAGATTGATGATCTCGCAGACGATGTCTAGATCAGCTGTGGGCGAAAGGAAGAACCTTCTCGTTCCGCTTGAGCCGCCTTACGATTCGCTAATTAGATAGCCTAGGATTTTGTATCGCTTATGGTAGTCCCACTCGATGGGAATGGTTCACTCGCAGTGCTTTCATTGTCAGTATCTAGGTGCAAAGCTCGTGGGCTAGCGGAAAGGGGCAGCTCCCTTTCAGTCGCCTCTGTTTAGAGATCACGGGAGCCGAGATTAGAGCAATAAACGCCCACGTCGATTACCGTTATCGCCACTTTCCCGTTTATCGTTTTCGTCAGCTTGCCGCTCGCGAACGTTGAACCGTGGAATCGGGACTGCTCGAGAGGGTCTGGATCAATCCCGTACACTTCGAACGAAATTCAAGCACACACGACGATTCTAATCCGAGAATCCACTCTCTTTCTACACATGCTCTTTCTTTGGAAATTTTCTGTCGAGCGTCGACGAGTCTAGAGAAACCGTAACACCTCTCTCTGGTGTCTGCGCACCAACATCGAAGATCGTTCCGCGGTACTCCCTCTGTACAAGCACGCCGCCCGACGACGCGCTCATCGAGAGCGACAGACAGACTTTCGCGAATCCTCGTGAACTTTTCCCGGTTTTACTAGCGCTGACAGAAGGGGAATGAGAGACCCGATCAAGGGTGACGTTATAAGAGGGTGAAGGAAGCGTGCTTGTAACGAGGGAGTCCTGTGACTTTCGGATACAGACACACGGTGTCTGTGAAAAGAAACACTTTCTCGATTCTCGCCGACGTTCCCAGCGTATATTTCGTCATTCCACAGGCGGTCTCTCGACTCGAGGCTCCAACCCCCCCCCCCTGCCTCGACTCGAGGCACTTCGACAGACCCCCTGGTAGACTTTTTATAAGCCTCGTTCGTTTTTACAAAACAGGAAAACCGTGCTTTTTTTATTTTGGTCACGAGAATATTTTGTAGTAAAACTTTGTTACTTTGTTACGACCGCCCCCTCGTCGTTGGAAGAACCAACCCCGTGTAGGCCCACGCTCCACGAGTAATTGCATCCCCTCCTCCTGCTCTCCAACTCCCCACCTTACAACCCCCACCTCCCTAAAGCCGTACAATCTTTGTCCACCTTGTATACGCATTCGTTGCGCGCAAAAAAAAGAAACACTCTCCCGTCTCTCTCAGACGCGTTAGTCTCTCTCCTTTACTTTTACCAGTAGTCTACTTTTTTGCGTTCATGTATGTTTACTGTAAAGTTGTCCACACGTTTATATTTTATCTGTAGCTATCTCTCTCGGTTCTTATACATATATATATCACAATCTGTCCGGATGTGTATATATGTATACGTACGAAAAGGAAACAAGTATGGATTCGTATACACCGTTCATTATTACTTGCAAACGCGTTGATATTATCATTATTATTATTATTGATTATTATTATTGATTATTGATTACTATTATTATTATTATTATTGTCATTATTATTATTATTATTATGCCATTATTATTGTTACTCATTTAATTACGAGTGCAGTGTTCGCAGAACCGTCGGTAAACGTGTATTATTTAACGATCACTGTGTACTTTATTTGTTTCTCTGTGTTTTCTTCCGTTTTCGTTCGATCTTGCTTTCCGCGAGTTTTGGCGAAAAGAAAATATATCGATTGTATCGCGAGCGATTTCTGTCTCTGTCTCTCTTTTTCTCTCACTATATATATATATATATATATCTTTCACTCTCTTGTACCGAACAGTTCTGCGTGCCGGTGCTTCTGCCTTTCTTAAGTAATTCCGTACTTATTGTTCGGACACACCAACGATTTATCATTTCTTTGTAGAGCGTAATTACCCTTTGACAACAATAAATTATTGTCATTTACACCCTTTGTGTTGTTTGCGTTGATGCTCCTATACTCCTACGTTCAGTATTCTTCTGCAGTCTCTCTCTCTCTCTCTCTATTTCTCTCTCACTTGTTTATTTTTTTCTATCTTGTTTTTCTTTACGCCCTCTCCGCATGAATCGGAGGTTCGTAGATAGAATAGATTTTGATCGAGCGGTTTCAAGGAATTGTTATTATTGATTTATACGAGCGATGTGTGATATGTATATGCAACAATTTTGCCAAGACATTCTAATAATAATTAGTTAACTGCGGATCTTTGTGCAAAATAAAAATGTTTTGCGTCGTTTGTGAAAAAGAGTTGAATAAACATTGATTTCACGTGTTAATATTGGGTTGGTAAGAAAGTAATTTCGGTATTTTAAGGTAAAATAGAGCCCAATTTTTTTATTCAAGCGATGAACAAGATATTTTCCCGTTTGTTCGATGATCTTTTGCCAAAAAGGATAAATTAGAAAATAGTTTATTGTTTAAAGTTCTCATCGCTTGAATAAAGAAATTCGGTTTTATTTCACCGTAAAATACCGAAATTACTTTCTTGCCAACCCTTTAATTTTGTAAAATCGAAGATGGTACAGAAAATGAAGTAAAGTAGAAAATGTGATTGTAGAAAATTTCGAAATGGTGTATCTGCTTAAACAACGGTTGTTAAGAAACGATAAAAGTATTGTTAGCATGCACAGACATGTGGGGTTTTATAGCTTAATAAAAAAAAAGAAACGATAAGAGCTATCGGTGTCTACGGTTATATAAAAATTGTGGGGTTTTATAGCTTAATAAAAAAAAGAAACGCGCGCGCACGGATAAAAAAGCTTTCGGTGTCTACGGTTATACCAAAATTAATTTCGTAGAAACGAAAATGACGGAGAAAATGAAGTAACGTAGAAAATGTGATTATAGAGAATTTCAAAATGGTAAAACTGCTTAAACCACAGTTGTTAAAGAAACGATAAAAGCTATCGGTGTCTACGGTTAAATAAAAATTAATTTCATAGAAACGAAAATGACGGAGAGAAAATGGAGTAACGTAGAAAATGTGATTACACAGAATTTCGAAATGGTGTATCTACTTCAACAACAGTTGTTAAAGAAACGATAAAAGCTATCGGTGTCTACAGTTTCCAATATGGCTTCAAATTTCTCTTACGCAAAGTTCACTTAACCGGAAAGTGATTGACGCGTTTCTTACTATATAAACTTACACTACTGGTGTTACTTGCAGCTCCAGAACACTGCATCTCAAGGTTAAAATGCAAAGAAATAATATTTTCTCTGGAAACGTATGACTTTACTAGAGGAAGGACTCTCCTCGTGACAGATATCCAATAAATCTTGTCGTCGCTAAAAATACGGTCACTCGTGAAAATACTTGTACAATCGACGGAGATAAAGAAAAAAGTTTATTTTTAGAAACCGTTCAATTCAATCAGGCTGTCCTTTAAATATGTACTTCATCAAACGAAGTGGATCAGTTCTAAAACTAATTTTTATTCATCTTCGAGGTCAGACAAAAATTGACAAAGCCGTTTGACATCAATATTGCAAAAACATTTCAGCTCATTCTCAGCTGAACAATATAAAAATTAAAAGAGTACCTTTATTTGCATTTTCTGTGAGCTCCGTTATATGTAGCATCTGCTTGAACAAAGAAATTCACTGAATCATTTTTCACGGAGGCGAACCAGTGATTTGACTCTGGAAATTAATGTTGAACTACTTCCAAAAATTGTAATGTTGGATTTTTAGATTCTAACCAGTTCATAATTAATTTAACGATAATAACGATTCCTTAAGACCCGTCTAGAGAAACCCTGTTGTCATTGATAGTCGATTCTCAATCCCCGATTCGCCCCTTCCAGTGTCTCTTTTCTACTTTTTTATCGAATTCGAGTAAAAACACCGCATCCCTGTTTGCAATACCTCTACTTGAGTATACATATATGTATATACACACATACATATGTATACATAGATTGCATATACATACCTAGGCTAATTCATATAATGTTGGTGCAACAATCGTGAGGGTTGCAGATAAAATTTCTTATACAACAGCAACAATGTCAACTGCAGTTGTCGCTGTGGGACACAGGCTGTTATATCCGTTATCAATCTACCATCTTGTAAAGCCAATAGCCATGGCCTGGCTTATTGTTAGCCAAGATGGTCATGATTGATAAAGACTTGTGTACAGCGTGTATAAAAGGTAATGGTCATCCGTTCTAAGGGTGAATCTACACTCATGGATCGGTGGAAATTTGTAAGAGAAACTTGCCACAAAATTGTTTCTAACAAAGAAAATTTTTGTTAAAGTTGTTTTTTACATTAACACCTCCCACCCATCCAGAAGAGGCAAAGTTTGAAAGAAGCCACATGTCGCAGACAAATAGTTCATATTTTGCTACTTCAAAGTTATGATCTGAATGGGCAGGGAGACGATCACTTGGTACGGCCCTAGCGACGAATTTCCCTTTCGTTTGTCTCGAGGCGCGCACACGATCATGTTCTATCTCATCTACACGGTCGTGTGGACTATAGTAGTAGGCTTTTGTCTATTCGTATAACACCACACGGAGAGTTGGGCAGTAATTAATTACATGAGTATTTAATTACATCTTCAATTACACGTGCAAAAGTGAACTATACTTACTAGACTGCGGATCTTTGCAATTATCAATTACAATTACACGTGCAATTGTTAAATAATTGTAATTATAATTGAAATTACATTTTGCCCAAGTCTGACTCCACACAATCAGATTTTGCAACAACTTTAACAGCTTATATCTCAACAACTATTTTATTTCTGCAATTTCAAATTACAGTAATTGGTAAGTAATTGTAATTATAATTGAAATTACATTTTGCCCAACTCTGACTCCACACAATCAAATTTTGCAACAACTTTAACAGCTTGTATCTCAACAACTATTTGTTTGCGACATATAGCTCCTTTCAAACTTTATCTCTTCTCGATGAGTAGAAGGTATTGATGTAAAAGCAAACTTAAACAACAATTTTCTTTGTTGTAAACGATCTTGCGGCAAGTTTCTCTTACAAATGTCCCCTAGATCCAGAGGTGTAGATTCACCCCTACGTCGGATGACCATTACTTTTTATACACCCTGTGTACGTCAATGTTAACTGCAGTTGGCGTTGCTCTGCTGTTGTAGTAGTTGCGATGGTTGTACCAACATTATATATATACATATATATGAATTATCCAAAATCAATATATATATTTATATTTGTTATACACAGAGTTCGGCAAAAATTTTATTTAAATAAAAATTTCGAATAAAGTGGCTTTAAAAACCACTTGGAAAAAACCCACTTTATTCTAAATGTTTAATTAAATAAAATTTTCGCTCAACTCTGATTGTATATATATATATACTTTTTTTTTTATATATGCGATCTATAAACGTGTATCGATTAATTTGGTTGATGCGCTCTGCTTGTGTCGTCACGGTAAGTGCTGTATTTGTTTCGCCGCCACATCGCTTTCGTCTTTCGTTCTTTTCTATTTTATTTCTCTCTCTCTCTCTCTGTCTCTCTCTCTCTGAATCTCTATTTGTTTTTATTATTTCGTGGCTTGTTCTTGCATCCGCGTGACTAGCGTGCTCGCGCGCGCGCTCAATGTACTTCCAGCCGGAAATAGAGCGCGAAAAAAAAGAAAAGAAAAGAGAATATAAAAGAACCAGATAAAAAACAGTTCCGCCGTTTCTTCCGGCAGAAAGAGAACGAGGTTGCCACGTAGATATCTGGTAAACGACGGTCCCAAAAGGGAATCCTGTGTTTTCAGCTTCGTTTTCGCCTTCTCTGCTTTCCATGGAGCCTCCCGGCCGAAGGGAAATACTGCTCCAGCTATAGAACTTAGGCTAGCCTGCGTGCGTCTGGTAGTTGTAGAAGCAGTGCAAGTAGAGAGCACACTGTAGATTAACGTAGAGAACGTAGATGACGGGTGAAGAAATATCGTAGGCGTCTGCAATTCACCCTTCAAACAAACCACCCCCGTCCCACAATTCCTATATCTCTTCTTCTTCTTCTTCTTGTTTTTTTTTTACTGTCCTCACGATTAGCTACGCCCCCCCCGCTCTGTCCGTACATTCAGAATACACGCACGAGGAGGCTCGAAAAGTACACGTCCTCACTATGTTTCCCCGTGTCGGGTTACAGTTTCCGGTAGCGATTCTTCTTGCCAGGGGTCATCGATAAACGGGCTTAAACTTCACCTGAAGAAACCAGATATTTTTAACTTTTTGAAATATGATCCTGCAAACTTTTGTCGAGGAAATACTGAAAATCCAAGTTTAATGTTAGGAATCCACCGGTTCAAAAGTTATGCTTTATGAAAAATCGTGTGTTTCTTCAGGTGAAGTTCAGCTCAAGTCCCGAATCAATGCAGGTAGAAACAAATTGGAATTTAAATGGAACACTTGGTCTGGATTAAAGTGGGCCCAGCCATCGAAGTGTGAATCTGAAATTATAAACTTGTGCAAGTGGTTGTAACAATTTGATTTGTACAAGTGCTGAGTGAACAGCAAATGCAAGAATAACGAAGGCAGATTTAATAATCTCTCCCAGAGATGTAAAAGCTGCAGAGGGAAGTTTAATTTCCAGGTCCACATTGGACTGGTTCGGTTACTTCCGAACTAAGGGGGTGACATCCCCCGCCGGGCAAGAATCGCTGCCGGTCTCTGTGCAACGCAGAGAGCCCATCTTACAATTGCGTCTCATCGAACGTTTGTCCGCGGAGCTTAGTCTGCTCTGTCTCTCTCCGCGAGAGAGTTTTCTGTGTCCGCGTGCGCGGAGTCCGCTCGGAAGTTTTCTCGGTCGTTCGAGTCGGTGTTCGAAGTTTGTAAAAACTTTCGCTGAGACGGAAACTCCGGGGTGCTCGTTACGAGTCTCGTCTGGAAGGAACGTCGGGGCCGGAAGGATCCCTGTAGCAATAGCCGACGTTCGAGAAGAGACTTCTCGGGCGAGCCGTGGCTTCTTTTCGACTTGATCGAGGTAAGAACACTTATTGTTTGATGAGAAAACGTCGAAGTTGCTGTGAGCCTCCGGCTTTGCTGTTTGTTAACGTGTTGCGTGCGGACTTCTAGCTATATCTCATTCTCAACCTTCACTTTGCTAACGAACTCGCCAGAAAACGTTCAACGTTCCTGCGTTTTACATTTTCTGTTGCGCTTACATGATTTAATCCTTCGCACTCGTAGCTACTTTAACTCGGAAATTAAACATTCCTTCCTGGAACGATTCTTTTCTATATACAGGTTTTGCATTACAAATTTACCCGTTTGTAAGTCAAATTCAACCTTCTGGAAATAAAGTATTTCTATGAACGTTTTTGGAATAAAAATCAAATCAAGATTTTATTTATTGCAAAGATATGTGTGCGGTGTATGTGTACATAAAATACTTATTTAAAAGTAATTAAGAATACCGTGTCTAGATCTAGCTTATAATTGTTTTCCTGTAGCAGCTGCTGGTAACTTAACATACATATTCATGTAATAATTGTACATAACAATTTGTAGAGTGGCAACAGAGTTATTAATTACAGCTACCAAATAATCATTATCTGAAAAACTTCTTAAAGACACTTTTCCAAGTGTCATTCATTTTAAATTGCCTTAATGGGTGAAATGGATTTGCAAAAGGTTGAATTTGACTTTCAAGAGGTTGGAATTGATTTTCAAAAGGGTGACATTGGTTTTCGAAAGGGTGAAATTGATTTTCGAAAGGATGAATTTGGAGTGCAAAACCTATATTAATTTTTTCCTTTGTATGATCGTGAAATTTATATAATACCTCATACAATACTTAAATGTTTAGTAATTGATTAGTATACTCCGAATCTTTATGCATTTATAGCAGAATTGAGTAGATGAAATTGAAAATTGTAGGAAAATTTTAAGAATTGAAGATGTCACTATATGATTTCTCATCTATTAAAATTATTGAGGGAAGTAATAACATTCAATTAATTTTGTATTTCTTGCACAATCGTTGCAGACAATTTTTATATATATATATATTTTACATAAAAATCCGCAGTCTATTAATATAACGTAAACAATATTTTGAATAATGGTACAGCCATTTTTAGTGGAGCCTCAGAGTCACCATTCGAGTGCTAAGGGTTAATTTTCTAATTATTATTCAGTAATACGTTTCTTTCATAGGAATTCAGTCGGTAAGACGAATGCTAAAACTCTTTTACACCTCATAGAAGGTGTTTGGAAAATTATTGGGACAGAACGCCGTGCGCAATTTGTTAACGACAAAAATATTCGAAAATTGTACGAGACTTTTGTTGTCAGTTTTGAGACGGCGAAAGTGTAGGGAAGTTTGCAAGGGACGTCTACCGAAAAAGTGCCGTTTAAAAGGGCCCTTGGCAGACACCCCAGTGAAACACGTGACGAGCACCCTAGAACTTTGATGGTCGGCTGAGAGGTTTTTCGACCTTTTCGCATATACACCTCGCGCGCTTTCAGTGAACATGCTTCAAGTAGCAATCGATGTCCATTTTGTAGCCAGTGTTACGTGATACTCGAACATTCAAAAGACAAAACACGCATTGTTCCGTGTGCCGCGTGAACGTTGCGTAACTTCTATTATTGATCGTGCCATTCGATGAACTTTAAATCGGTGAATACCCGTCGAATAGTAAGTTATGGCTTAAAGTGATTTATTTTGAACTTGACGTAAATTAAATGATTCAGTCTTGACTATTAGCTTGTAAATAACTGAACTGAACTAAGTAACGAGATTCATTATCACGTTAGTCGTCTTCAAAATTTCTTTGAATCCGATTTCCACAAATTTACCTCAATTTACGCGGAACTTTTACCTAAATTTACGCGGAAAGGAACGAAAACATTAGGAGTAGTGTGGCCTCTGGAATTTTATCAAGTTTACAGATTCAATTTACTTGATTCTTTATTCGTATACGTTTACGTAAATGGAGGGACGGGTGTATAAAGAAATTCCATTGAAATATATGGGCTTTGCACTCCAAATTCACCTTTTTAAAAACCAATTTTTCACCTATTAAGAATACTTAAAATTAATTATTTATGTATTTAGATTAAATTATATATTTATTTAGACACGCGTGAACGCTGTCATTACTGCAAGGGAAACATAAGACTCGATACACCTCTGCTCATAATTATGAAAGCGTCTAAGTCATATATTTCTTGTTTCGAGATATTTAATGGAAAACTATATTAACACTAAACGAATTCTCGTGAATTGGAGTGCAAAAGACCTGTAGTAATTTTTATAAATCACTTCCAAGGATATTCTAATGAGAAATTCTAGTAAGAAACATTACCCAACACAGACGATTAATAATACTTAACCCTATCGATATGTAAAAGGTAACAATTCTTAGACTGCATAGACCATCATTCATTTCAAAATTCCTCTGCATGAAGCTCAGACACGTGTAGCTGCGTTAGAAATTGCAGGTCACCGAAACTGGACTTGTAATTTCATTTCAAATGTAGTTGATCATTCCTTACGGTCTCTGGTAACGAAACGTCGGAACAGGAAAGCCAAAGGTACCAACTAAAATTCGATAAGCTACGGTTAGCGTAAGTCGGGAGGAAATCGGCAGAAAATTCGCAAAAATCGGCAGCTACTTGATGCATGTTTAAATGGTTCGTACCTAATTACGAGAGCATAAAAAAAAAAAACTGAGAAACCGAGGACGAGAGACGAAAATCAGACGAAACGCCACGCACCAGAAACGCGACGACCAGAAACTATCCAAAGAAACGAACGTTCGAGGCCAAGAGGATGACGCGGACGTCTCTGTCTCTTTCTTGACCCCTGCATGAAACCGACTAGGATCGGGCCAGAGCGATACGGACGAGGCGATGGCGACGGCAGCTCTTCTGCGGAACAAGCCGAGCCCCGGCTCCACGACCCTGGAGGACGTCCTTGACTCCCTCCTCGGGCTGCCATCCGCGTCGCGAACCCCGAGTCCTGGGCCAGGACCAGTTACGACTGGCGCATCCGCCTCCATGCGGCATCGAACGAACGTCGGACAGGCGAATGCGAAAGCCGGGAAGAGCTGCAGCGACCTACGCCAAGACCTCCAAGGTAGGAGGACTATGTAAGTTTTCGTTCTGAGGCGGATCCTCTCGAGGGACTCGAGAGTGCGATCAAAAAAAAAAGAAAAGAAACAAAACAAACCTAATCTCTATTCTCCCACGAGCTCTATATGTGTACGTATCTCCTGCTCGCGTGTCTCCATCCTCGCGTCTACAACTCGTCGCTTACCCCCACCCACCCCTTCCGCCACCCTGTCAGATGTTAACAAGGAGTCACTCTGTGTGAGCCAGCAATTTTTAATTGGTGACTTTTTGAACGAACAAACTGGAGATCCTTATTTCACTACGTCTATTTACTATCCGTGGCTGGAAAGAGGACAAGTGAGATGGCACGGGTCCCATGAAAATCACCGACACAAATTTCCCCGACACGGTTTTTCACTGACAACTGACAACATTTCATCGACTCCAGATTTGACCGACAAGGTGCTTCTCTTTCTTGCACTGTAGTGTATGTTGTATTCCGTTAATTAGTATTTTATTTGTAAGATACAACGGAACCTAGACGAAAACACGTTAGTTAAGTTAATATTTTCTTAAATCATTTTTCTTATTTAAATGTGCGTATCAAATCCGCAGTCTATAAGTAACCAATCAAATCAACGTTCCCTCCAGCTGTCTTCTTCCCAGCCACGAACAGTACATGTATCTCAGGAGTACTCGGGACGTGTTCTTTTGAGTACACGTGTAACCCTTTCAACCTTTTTATTGTACCTATTCAACCCTATTTTATTCTACATTCTAACAAATTGCTTGCACGTTGATTGTAGTTCCTCAGATTTCTTAACTTACACTTGTCCAGTTTTAAATATTAATTCTGACATGTGAAATATATCGACTGAATCTTCACTGTTTAATTTTCTCTGTTTCAATGAATTACTGCGATTTTGTGCAACTTTTATGATTGTTAGTTTAACAAGAATTCATTGGGTTTGAGCATATTCTGAAAAGTTTGTTGCATGCAGAATACAGAATAGTGTAAGGATAAACTGAAATGATCATTAACGTGTATAAATAGTGGGAAGTGTTTATCGTACATTCTAATTGACCCAATCGAAATTCTCAGAATGAACCAATAGGAACACAATATAAACATTTCAATGAAGTTCACAGTAGGTTACACGGATTTCTCTTTGACTCCAGTTTCTCTAAATTCAAAATTTTCTTCGTTAAACTGATAATTTGATCAGACTGTGAAAAAACGTAAAATCGAATTTTCTTAACTAAAATTTCCATTTCACTACATCGTAAAGAAATATAAGCAAAAATGAATTAATCCATTTGGTTGCAACCCGAATATTTTCAATAGCCATAAATGCTTAATGATCCGCAGTCCACTATTAGGTGTAGAAATTAATTCGGTGCCTTGATATTAACTTATTTATAACTCTGGTTTTGAATGGAAATAATCGCCCGCCATTTTGTAACGTTTAAGTACCATCACTTGCAGTTATGAAGCATTTGAGGTCTAGTCAAAACAAAAACTATTAGTAAGCAAGATGGCGGCGTCTGACAAGACTTCAGAGCTGGGGAAAATAGTATTTTAAATAGTAAATTATAAGTAATCCTATTTATTTTAAAGTATGCGTATAATTTGAAAATAAAATATTTTATTTGACGTAGTAATTTTTGAAAACAGTATTTTATTTTAAGAAGAACCGCATATGTTTATACGGTTTCTCAGAGTACTATAACAATGCAAAAAGTAAAATTTTTATTTTGTATTTTAGATTGTTAAAATAGTAACATTTTATTTTCTGAATCAAACTGTTGAAATAATAGTATTTGAAATATTTGTTTCGCCAAATATTGCCCACCTCTGCAAGACTCACATACGGCACTGTATGTATACTGTTTGCCTTTCAATTAAAGAAAGATGCTTCCGAAGCCGCTGAAATGGTTCGTTCTGCTTTGATTTTGATGAATGAATTGAATTCTGCTTGAACTTTCATTTATTCCGATCACTTAGAATTCCGAGCATTTATTTCCAAACATTGGAAAAGAGGTGCAAAAAAGTATCGACGAATTCATTGCATCAAAACCGCCATCTTTTTCCCGTCAAGGAATTCGACAGTTGCCTGAAAGATGGATCAAAGTCATCAAAAATAATGGAGGCTATTTCGAAAAATAACAGATGTATAATTACATTATAAATAAATACTTGTTTTAAAAAGGCACCGAATTAATTTCTACACCTAATAAATTACACAAACGTGTAATAGCCATTGAGACGGTCAGTGATCCGCATCGATTAGGTAATTGTTCTTCGCGTCGTACGGAAAGGACTAAAAATTTAATATACATGCAACAGTCTCGCACGGGAAATTAATAATTCATGAATGAAATGGATCTAGAGCATCCGTTGAAAATTCATAAGATGTAATTTGAATACAACTGCGCGATGATAATCTGCGGAAGTATCCGCTTTTGAAACCTCCGGAGAATCTCTCGGTTATTTCCACGCCGCGATTCGATAACACTTCTCAGCCGCAGTGGACGCGTGACAATTAAACAATTCGCACCATGTAATTTTGCCAGACATTTTCTGCCATGTTGGTAATTTGTCGCGGAATTTCGCTGATCAGCAAGCGTGAAATTTCCATGTTAACATCTGAATCGTGGAACCGCCATGTGCGTCTTTGTCGTTCCCAATTTATGCGCTCCGATTGTGTTTCTCTTCGCCTCGTCGCCATTCATCCCTCACAAGCACTCCTTCCGTCACTCTATCTATCTATCTCTCTTTCTCTCTCTCTTACTTTCTCCGAGTTTTCCTAGCGCCAATTATATTCGACGATCGTTCGATCCCCTCTCATTTCGTCATTGCAAAGGACGGTGTCCGTGTTTCGCGCGCATTTTCAGGTAAATTGCATGCTACGTGTGATGAAACTTTTAGCGAAACATTTCAAACGAACAACACATCTCTTGCATTCCATTCGTAACAGATTAGATGTAGAAACTGAGTCGAAATTGAACCTTGATACTGCACCCTGAACTAGCGATGGGATCAAGTTCAACATGTACTCACGAATCCGAGTCAATTTCAATAATTCATTTCATAAGTTTAGATTACTAGTTAAAAGCAATAATGTTTCAATGACTATATGTGATAAGTATTCATTTTATACAAACTGATATCGAACCTTGGAATGAGCACTTACAAGTTTCGAAAAGATACTTATAAATACTTCGATGTTGAAAGGAATCGAATCTTCCACAAGTAGTACTCGAATCTTGGAAATCAGAACTGCATAGTAGGTTTTAAGCACTTTCTTTATTAAATTCGTAACTATTTAAGAATAATATTTTATTTGTGCAATACTTGGTTTTATCCTACTTCTTTCTTTATCGATGATATTTCCTGCTTTTGAAAACGCTCTTTCTGAAGGTACAGAAGTGGCCATTATACAAAGATCATAACGTGCAATTTTTGATAAAATCGAGTACTTCATTGAATTTTTACGCCAAAATAATAACGGGTCTTCTTTGCGTTCTAAATATTGTGATTTTAGGTAATTTTCCACTTCTAACACAGCAGACGATGAAAAAATAATTATTAGAAAAATCAGAGAATTTCCGGTACGATATTTATAAAAGTTTCGAATCTGTTCGACCAAGATTCGAATATACTTGTATTATCTCCGTTTACCAAAGTACTTGTAAAAGGCTCGAAACTGTGTGGTATAGGTTCGAGTATGCTTAGGAGTACTATTTCTGTTTTTCGAAGTACTTATAGAGAGTTCGAATTCAAGCAAAGTTCATACCTGTTCGCGACGTGCTTGATCCCACCCCTACCCTTAAACTTCGCAAGGTAATGCTTCAGATTTTTGGAAGGAATTTTTATATGAATAAAATTAAATTTGTTCGTTTACTTTTTATCCCAAATTTATTAAAAACGAGGCTATTTATATGAAATTCATTTGTCATCATTTGTATTACTAGACCTTACCTTGCGAGGGTTAAGCACTAGAAATATGGAACAAAATATTATAAATTTTAGTAAACGATTCAGATTTTATTTCAAATATCTACGTGCACAAATAACTACGTTTAGTGTGTACATGTAGTTTAGTCTGTAAAAGTTGATTTTTATAAATAGGCTTGGCTGAACTTCGCCTGACGAAACCAGAAATTTTAACTTTTTTAAATGCAATATTGTAGATTTTGATGAGAAAATACCGAAAATCCAAGTTTCAATGTTTGGAATTCATTGGTTCCATATTCCAGTAGAAAATCCATTCCAATAAATTCGTTCGTTCATTATAACCGAGTTTGCATTTCGATACAGTGTATTGGTTCAGTTTATCGGATACAGACAACCGGATTGCTGGTCTTTGTGCACGTTAACATTTTAAACAAAACATTCCTGATACAAATTCAAGTTACAGTAGAAATAAATACTTGCATTGAAAACACTGTGGCATTTATTTTCCGACTGCACAAAGTCCGCGATCCGCTTCACAGCAGATCGAAACACCATACAGAAAGTCAGAAATAGAACACTGAAACGTTGACACCGTTGCATGGAATGATGGGCCAGGAAATTTCGTTCGACCTTCTCGCATCCGTAGACGCGACATCTTGAGTGACGTCGACGTTGAGTAATCTCTCGATATATGTGGATGAGACGAGACCAATATTTTGCGAAAAAGTGACACCGCTTTTTTGTTCTTGATTATTTCTTATGCAACTTTCGCTAAACTCATCTGGGACATTTTTCCGATTCAAATCAGACCAAACGCGGCGGTGAAAGATTAAGAGACAGTGTTTGTACACGATGTAAGTACCGTTTCGAACCCGAATTTTCCACATACAGTGAACCACGAAAGTATTTGAACGCACTTTAAAACAGTATAACTTGTAAGCAGTTTGTAAGCAATTAGAAGCATTGGTTTACTAAATGATCAGCAAGAAAGATTTTCCAGAAATTACAATTTACAAGGTTGCATGCAAAAATAAAAAAGCATTTTTTAAAACTTTTTTAATTGGGGCCTAAATGAAAATTTAAAATATATGTTTTGTAGAGCTATGTTAGTTATACACTGAAAATTTTATCAACATCGATTAACGTACCCAAGGGCTACAAGTGGTTTCTGCTTAAAATCCACGGATTCTTACATCTTTCGATGCGTGTCGTTTTTTTCTGCGTTAACCGATTTCGATGAAATTTTCACTACGTGTATAACTAACATAGATCTCTACAAAACGTATATTTTAAATTTTGATTACGGGCTTTAATAAAAGAGTTATAAATGGTGCCTCCTTTACTTTCTCATGAAATTCTTAGCAATTGAAATTTTTTCAAAATCTTTTCTGCATATCATTTGGTAAATCGATTCTTCTAATTGTTCAAAAAAAGTCAGGTCATTTGTTTTTCACTGCGTTCAAACACTTTCGTGGTTCACTGTATGTCTCCGTACCAAGAAACGATGAAGATTCGTTCGCCAGACATCTCGTCGACAGATCCGAGAGGGTTGAAGCGTATTTCCGATCACACGGATGCCATTTTGCGATCCCGAGTCTCCCTCCTCGGGCATCGCCCTACCTCATACGTCAGCCACGATCGACGATCGACACAAACGCAAACGAAAAATCGGGAGGAAAGAACGCGAACGTCGTCGGTCGGCGAAAGAAGAAAGAAAAACCGCGGCTCGCGACATGTTTCCCCCCGTTCCGTAATTTTTGTTCATTTCTTCAGTTCCACTTACGTTGTTTTACACCTTTGCAGAGAAGAGTCACGGCGTCTGAAGTTCGGGGAGGCGGAATCGTAGCAGTATCTCGCCTCCTCCGAATACAGACGTCTCGATCCGAGGCTTATCGATCAGAGACGAATTTAGCGGTGCCGAAACTAGCCGTTCTGGGACCCGGAGAGCTAATTACATTTATGTGACGACCGAACCGCCGCAAAACTCCGAAGACGCGAACGATTTAAAAGTCCGAGCACATTCGTAAGGCAATTTTTCAAAGTTCTCGTCCTTCGTTTCAGTCTGTTCTCTTTATATTCTTCTTAGTTCGCTTTCTTTTTCTGGAACCATTAATAAGGCTCACAGTTGATTTTTTCTATTGTGTGTACTTTTTTTTCTTTTTTTTTTTTTTATTCGTCAAATTCGTATTTGGGTTTTGATTTTGCACCAACGAGCTTAAAGCCACTCGGGAGGGTGATTGTTCAAGATGAAACAAAAGGAAATCCGTTTCCGTTTTCACGCACATTAACTGATTCACGACCACCGTCAGTAGAAATTGGGTAATTTAACGGAATTACTAACACTGGCTGTCACTGGGAACTGTCACGGTAATCATTCTCATTCCATACACACGACATCGCTTTACATCGTCACGTGCCGTTTCGCTTTTGTACGGTCCGTCGTACCGGTGTCGTTTGCGCAAACAACTTGAAGCCTATCGCTATAGGTTCTGCACTCCAAATCCACCGTTTTGCGAGTTAAATTCACTGTTTTGCCAATCAATTTCACTAACTGGTAAATACATGCTCCCTTATAAAAATGTATAAAAAAACAAGATTGATTTTATTTAGACTTTGAATGATATCTATGTATACCATCGTTTCTTACGAAATCAGTTTTATTATTTTTCTAATTGTAAAATAAAAAACCTGGAACCGGTCATTTTGACCGGTGTTGGTAGGTTTAGTGTTAAAGGTATTAGACAACTTTAAAAATGCTTTTATATGATTTTCAACCTATGGAACATATTAAGAGAGAAAATAAATTTCTATGTCACTCGGATTTGTTGTAATTCAGGTGGAAAATTTTCATTTTGCATAAAAATCTGCTGTTTACATTGTACATATGTAGAAAATGGCTACAATGAATATACGTATGGTATCTACACACAGGTTTCATACATTACAAAGTTAATGAATTCGTAATTACTTTTAAATAAGCATTTGATGTACATCTTTGCAATAAACAATTTTTTTTCAAAAACTTACTTAAAACTACTTTATTCGTAAAAGGGTGAAATTGATTTAAACAAGGGTGTACTTGACTTGCAAAAGAGTGAATTGTGAGTGCAAAACCTGTACAAAGTTAACGAATTGGTAATTACTTTTCGATAAGTATTTGATGGTGTACATCTTCGCAATAAATAAAATGTAGAATTTCTTAACAATTAGTTTGCTAATTTGCTTTGATTTGTTTTTGCATAAACTTACTTAAAAATACTTTATTTGTAAAAGTCTGATATTGATTTGCAAAAGGGTGAATTTGGAGTGCAAAACGTCGAGTTATTGGTAAAATGTCGTATTATTGTGCTTGGCTGCTCTGCTATTGTAGATATACTTCAAGATATTCGACAGGATGACGGAATTGATAAACAACTTTAACATCAATTTCTATGAAAATGCTGATGGCGATCAACTTTATTCGTATTGTGAATAAAAACTAAAGTATTATAATTATTGTAGTAGGTTCAATATTAACAGATTTTCAAACTCGAATTCATTTAAATTACGGCACATCGCACGCATTCATTTGTTTCCAATGCTTCTAAATACAATCTCTTCTCAAGACTTAATCATTTACACGTCTTCACTTTGAACATACATCGTCGTCGACTCCCCACAATGAACATTACGAATGAAACCGGAAGTGCTCCTACTTCCTCAACAGTAAAATCCAATGAATTCTTAAAACGAAAATGAAAAGTTCATTATCACTGCCGTTTCATTGTGGATGGATGTTCAAAGTGAAAAGTCTCGCCTTTAAGCAGCCAAGCCCAATAGGCAAGAGATGAACAGAGGAGTTCCGTGCGAAATCAGGTTGTCAAAGAATAATCGATGAAACTTACAAAGGGAACGAGCAGTATCAAAAAGAAATTGGCACCTTGCTGGATCGTGCTCGACACCATTCATCACGACCGCGTAAAGATCCGCAGTCTAACAGCCGAGTAGCACGCATGAAAATTAGCAAACTTGCAAACGATAATGACCCGGTACGAGGATCGCGAGAGCACATAGGTTGCACCGATGAGGCCCCGATAATATTGACGATCCGCGTGATTGCCGCCTGTCGCAGAGTCCGCTAGGAGCGTGATGGACGTGCATGGCGCGACGGAGGATCGCGGCTCGCACTACGCGGGTGAGCTGGTGCGACGGAAGAGCGAGGGCAGCGACACGATTCCGTCGAAGATGTCGACGATGCAGTCGAAAGGCGGTCGCCACCGCCGGATCTCGTTCGACAACAACCAGGACGCGAACGGTTTGGCGGCGGGTAGCGCCGCGGAGAAGATCGTCCGTTGCCGAAACAACAAGTGCAGCAACACGGCTACGCTGGCCGAGGCCAGGAAGACGTACAAGAGCTGCCACAACTGCACCTGCCTGTACTGTTCGAGGGAGTGCAGGAAGGCTCACTGGCAGCGTCACCGTCGGACCTGTCTGCACTCGCGAGCCGGCAGCCTGTGCAAGCAGGTGTTGTCATCAGCGAAGGAGGATCCGATCACGCTGAAGCACATCTCGGCATTGGCGAAGCGTGGCCATGCTTCACACGGTCGCGGCGCCGTCAAGTGCTTCTTCTCCAGCCCCGAGGCCGCGGAGAAGTTCATCTCGAACGGCTTCGTGGACCTCGGCAAGCCCACCTACATCAGATGGTCGGACCTGCTGGCCAGCGAGATGGGCGCGGACCTGTACGCGGAGGTGATCAGACTGTGCAAGTCCTACAACCCGGACACCCGGTTGGTGCTCTACGTGGCTGTCTGCGTGGTCAGCGAGGTGCCCACCAGCGGAGCTGTGAAATGGGAGAGACAGCTGGTGTCGAGGTGCGCGAAGATCCACCTGGATTCGGCCAGCAGGCACCACACGTCCTCGTCGTCCGCGTCGCCCCAGGGCAGACAGCAATCCACGTCGCCCTGCAACATCACCAGGGAGATGGAGTCCCCGGAGATGCTGGTGTTGACCTCCTTGCCCGGCAACAACGGGCAGAACACGCCGCAGAGGATCCGCGAGATCAGCTTCACGAACATACAGAGGCAACTGAAACTGAGAGGCGTCTCCCTCAGGAGACACTTCCCGCAGGTGTACAAGAAGCTGCGAGCCTACGTCGACGGCACCGTGGACAAGTTCGCGGCGGTCACCATCTACCCGCGAGACCAAGCGTCCGGGAAGAGCTTCATGTGCATCATCATGCTGGACGTGGAGCCCGAGCGCCTTCAGCTGCTTCCGACAGACTCGTCTAGGGTTAGAACGGTCGACATTAGCGTCGAGCAGGAATGAACGCTGAATAGATGCACCGTATCCGCTTGAACGATTTTTTACTATATTTAGTCGGATGTCGCCTGGCCCGAGAGTAAAAATGGTGACAAAGTGTTCTCGAGGGAGGAAGTCCTTTTGCGGTGCAGTCTGTGGGCGAAACAGCTGAAGAGGGACAGATCGACAGGAGTGGGACCCGTTCAATGATCCATACAGTCCGCGGGATTCAACGTGGATCATACTAGTCCAAGGACCAGACTGTCCGTCGCCGATTCTCTCACGCCTCGACTCAATCCCGGTTAGGTCTAAATTGTGTACTTATTGTTTCGCTCGGTGGCAGCTCGTACACGTTTGAGTCGCGCGGGGAGATCGTTCGTTTTTATCGGCTCGATGGTGTGTCGTTGCTCGTTTGCGACGATACTCTCCTCTCGATTATGGTCGATCAACGACTGCCGTCGGTGTTTCGTGGGCATTCGACGAACGTGTATCCCGGCGTCTATCAGTTCCGTTCGTAGACCTCGCCCGCGGACCTTAGAGTACTTCTATGATTGCTTACATAGATCAAAAGGAAATTCCTCGGTTTGGTTGTTGCTCTATCAGATGTTTATTGATTACCACGGTCGGCGAGGCTGTACAATTGGCCGGCGGTTCCTCGGTTTAATGCTCAAGATAATATGATCGCTGTTCTCAAAGTTTACGAGTCGTTTGGAAATATCGTTTGTTTCTCGAGAGTCCTGTGTTGAAGTAAGATGGACGTTCTAAAGCGAAATCTTTCACCAGTAGACTGCGGATCTTTGTGCATTTACATTGTCTAAGATTAATATCGTTCTCTCAATTCTTTCATTCATTCGAATCGCTTTGTCCTTCACTGTGATTTTTGTAAAAAAGACTCGCGATCTAGACGGACTGTGGACTTCAAATGAGTATCTTTATTGCGTTATAACGATATTAACGAATAATCTGCATTCATCGGTAGATCCGCAACAGAGTCGTGCAATTTTTTTAGAGTCGTTTACCTGTTAGCTCAATACTCTTTTTACGTAAACATTTGCTCATAATTATTCACGCATTCATTTCTTTCGAAGATGCGAAATCGATCCCTCGAAGGAGGTAACCGCCTAGCCGTGTGAAACGAATCAAACGCTCAGAACTCGACCGATCGTTTTCGAAAGTAACGACGAATAAGTATCTTGTTGTCCTTTCGTTCGGTTTAACGTAGTTACGGTTGTATATTTTGAATTTTATCGTATATATTATATATATATAAAAAGATTAAAAGGACGTCGTCGGATTGGCTCGATCGCGAGTGTTCTAGAGATCTATTGTAGTAGGATATCGAGTCAGTCCGACGACGTCGACAAAATGGCGCGAATCGCGACCCGGTTTCCCGGCTGTTCCCGGGAACCTCGTCGTGCAAAATAAAAAAAAAGAATAAGATACCAGAAACCCAAAAACCCAAACAGATTTTTGGTCCGTAAACCTAACAACTAGCGCCCAGTGTCCCCGAAAGTAGAGTTTCTACCGAATAACCGTCGAGCTCAAATCCAATTTAAAAAGAAACTATCGTTTTCACAGACGCGATCTTTGTGCCAAAGCGTAGACCGTATACTACTCGACGTCGAGAAAGTAATCTTGCGCGAACCGCGGTAGAAGGAGCGAATTTTTCTATTTAGGACGCACTTCGAATGTCTGATCTCGTGGACTAACCTCGTGGCCTGGAGGAACCTCTCCATTGCGACGCTCTTTTCGTCGAGCTCTCTGTTCCCGCAGAGGTTTTATTATTAACGCATTACGGTCCGTAACATTTTTTTTTTGAATAGCTATTTAAGAATAGCATAATTACATGAAAGTGGTCTAAGTCGAAATTTTAAAAAATGAGTTTGTCAGTGATTCCACATCACATTATTTTAAACTAAATTAATTAAACTAGATTAATGAATCCTAGATAGTGCCTGTTATTTCAACATTATATGGAATTTATTTAGTGTTGATATCCATTTTCTTTTTCACTTTCATAATTATGGGCACAACTGAGAAGATCCACTTCCTTTTGCTCGTTTTACGTCTGATACATATGTGAACATAGTCATTTGAGAATAAGTTGAACGGCTGGAAGAAAGGCGTGCGTTACAAAATGTCTGAAATCGACTTTTCAGAGAAAAGAAATGGACACTAGGTTCTATATTGTAGAATGTTGAATGTTGCTAACTTTCATTACTACGTGGAGCAACGAATCGTTTTTATCTCCTCCTGTAAGACGCCCCATTGTTTTACAGAATGTAACATACGCCCTTTTACTGGACACCTATTCAATTATTATTTTGGTCATTTAGATTATTTTTAATCTTTTTTTAAATGATTTGAAGTTGTTTAGAATCAGTAACGGATCGTAATGTGTTCTGGTTTGAAAAGTCGATGGATCTTTGAACAGAGTCTGCGGAATCTATAAAAAGTAATTCGCTTGGAACTTGTAATAAAACGAATATTATCGAGGATTCTTGGAAAATAACGAATTCTATGCCACATTGTCGCATACATCTTTTCTGAGATGAAATTGATTTACTAAACAAGTAATTATTTATACTTCTTATACTCGTATATACGTCTTATATTTGTTCAATTAATTTTTTTACTATTTTGTACAGTTTTTTGGAAAACATCACAAACACAATTCCAGTTTTTAAATTCTCAACAATATAGGTTTACTCTTAATAAGTTACAAATTAATCTTTTTCATTTACAAGTAAATTAGCGGTAAATATTTTCAAATTAGAGAAAAGGTGTTGTTTATATTTATGCAGTAAATGAATTCATATAGAGAATAATAATAATAATAATAATAACAACATCCTAAATGCAAAATCATATAATGCCCTCTCAGAGTTCTTTCAAAAACTAATTAAGAAGAATTTTAATCGTTCGTGCTTTCCTAGACCGATTGATTCCCTTTCAAGAATTAATAATAGTAATTATAACGTAACATAGTTTTGTCAGGTACGAACGCAAAAGGCTGATTTAATCAGGATAAAGAATGATAGTGCCAATTACAAAAACTGTGACGAACGCTCAAAAACATTCCTACTCGCGGTGTCGTTTTAAATACGTGTATCTCGATTAAACAATTTTTTACTATTGAAATCGACAAACTCTAAAAAATTTGTTCCGTAGTTATTCTACTATTGAGCTTTGATGCAACACTGCTTCGCCGCCATCTTGGTCGCAAAAAAAAGAACACCGCGAAGTAGAGTTTAGTGCCAACGGATAGTGATTTTTTATACTTCATTCCATCGACATCGCGTTAGATTAATAAAGGTACGAGTAATCAAAACGAACGTCAAATTAAACAAAAAAGAATTAATAGACTGCTGCCTAAAATACTAAACATTTAAAAATAATTATAACCAAATCCATCAGAAATGATTAAGCAGCTGTTATTGTTTGAAACATTTTAAAAGAAACGTTCTAATTATACTTGACAGCATTCGTTCAATATGGCGGACTCCCATGATTAAGATTAGACTGTTTAGGGCACAGAATGATCTCAAGACTACTGCCTTCATTGACAATAGGTCTAGCATTCTTTAATTTAACCCTTTGCACTCGGAGCTATTTGAACTCGAAAATGAAACATTTCTTCCGACTTAAAATATTTCCATTCTCTATGATTTTTTAAATTTGGTGGATCTGTATTAAATGTTAAGTAATTTGATTAGATACCAACATATCTAATGTGTGGTGTAAACTATATTTTAAATAATGGTACAGCAATTTTTAGTGGCGAAATCGAGTGCTAAGGGTTAAAACTGATGTTAATCGTTTAATACGTTAGTATTAAAAGAATTAACGTGTTAAAGTCTGATTTGACGTTTAGGTTAATCTAGAAGCGTTCGTACTGTACTAAATAAACGACACACGAGCTCCGAGTGTTAAAAACAAACTTACCTAAGCGCGATCGCCAGTTTACGAATTTGATATTTCTTCGTTACATATTACTGTTCTTTGATCCCTCGACGAAACTTTTATTCAACATCTCCATGGTCGACGACTCGATCGATGTTACGTCGTTGAAACTAGCAACTAATGACGTAGTGTACTTTTTAACTGGAATAATGTATACAGTACTTGCGTGTTTGTGGCCCCGTCGATTAGAATCCGATGACGATTAGTGTTTTTACCAATCCAATAGTTTGATTCGTTGGAACAATGTTTTGTATTGTTCTGACAAGTTGAAATTTTAGATATATACAAACAGCGTGTATGTATACAAACGTAGAATTGTTCTAGGTTATCTTTGGACTGCGGATGTTTATGCAATCTCAAAATTTTTGTAGGTAAATTTTAAGAAAGTAGAATTAAATAAAATCTTGTTTTCAGTAGTATGTATTTAGTAGCCTTTCTATCGAATTGGCAGATTTTCAGATGCCATAAATTCTAAATGCGTCAAGATCCGCAGTCTAGTTGTCATAAAGAAACTGGTGTCAAAGCAGCAATTTGTTCCGATTCGAAACTCTGATTGGACTGTACCGAATTCCTAGAAACTTCGTTAGACACAGTGTACTGAATTTTAGCGGATCGTTTACACGTCATAGTTGCATAAAATCCATGTGTGTAGTCGACGAGTCAGCATGATGCCACGAATGTTAGTCCACTGAATTGTCGATACATAGTTCCTTTTACCTAACCGTGTTACGACAGGAACATGATTATTTCGATGATCCTTCTAACGTGTTTCTAAAGTCATTTAATATAGTGTCTTATGAAAAAAAAGAACGAAGACGCAGAATAATTGTTACTCGTCTCACTCTTCGCGTGTTCCAAAAAGAAAAAACAAAAAAAAAACAATGATGTTGATAAGGGAACGAATCGGCTCGAATGATAAAAAAGGGATGATGCGTCGGTAATTGAAAATGATCAACAGCGAGAATTGTTAATGTCCTTATCGTTCGGTGGCGTGTAGGCGAAAAACTTTGAATCGCGGATCGACACGAATATTTCTATATTGCCTCCTTTCCCATTTAGATATTGTGTAACGTGATCGCGATGATCGAAAAGGACACGCGCTCTTGATCATCAACCATTTCCTTTTTGCCTTTCGTGAACAGAGGCAACGAGAGTTCGGGGAAAATGTGCTTCGATCTATTTATCAAAAGAAAGGAATGGGAGGAGAAAGAAGTCAAAGATAAACTAAACAAACAAACAAAAAAATAAACGAAACGCTGTTACAGCCAAGTATATTATAGCGCCACGAACAGATTCACGGGATTTCTTTTTATCAGGATCGATTTCTTGTCATCGGCGATCGGCTGCTCGATCGGAAAAACGAGGTTAGCCCCAGTGTCGCCAGATGAGGGGAGGGAGCACGAATCGAGGGGAAAAAAGTTACCCCTCTCTGCCAGTACCGGACACATGCACGACCAGTGATGAGATATTGTGCAAAATTTCTCACGCATACGCGTCCAAAACAGTAACGTATCTAGTATATTATGACGACGAGATAGTGGAGCCCTGGGGCAGTTATATTGGCGGGGAAGTTCCGATATTTTACGGGGTTTCCAATGTACCAATGTTCATGTACCCCACTTTATCGAGAATTTTACTTCGCTGAGGCTAGAATCGCCATGCATGCGCGAGAAATCTTGCACAATCTTTCACCACCGTACACGACCTTGCACACTTATACATAGAGCCGCCGTAGGTACAGGATATGCATAGGATGCAGTGTTCCAAGGTAACGGGGTATCTAGTGCCCACAAGTCACGTCACAGGGTCATTCAAAATGGTGGATAGCGATATAAAAGCGAGCTATAAAAGTATATTTATGCATTATTTTTTTTTTTTAAACATTTGGAAAAATGGTAAAAACTCTTTGCATAAAGAATTATAAGGAACGACTAGTATCCGTAAATGTTATGTTTAGGGGAGGCAGCTCAGATGACCTTGACCTGCACATATGTTGTCAAGGTCACTTTTTTGAGTTTTTTTATTAAAAAGATATGAACAAAAAAGTTTGAAAAATGTACCAGTTATTTTAACAGGTAAATGTTTTACATTCAATATCGCACATATATATTGTTCTTACTATTCTTTTTTTTGTAATAAAGTAAGTTGTGAGGAAATAAATATACAGATTTCATGTTATCAAAATCTACATTAAAATTTAACTTTTTCCAAATTATAATTGACAAAATGAGTTAGCTATATTTAAAATAATAAGAGTAAAGTAAAAATGAACGCGCGCGCGAGTAATAAAATCAAATATATATTACAGTTGCAGTTTTCATAAATATTTATACAGAATGAGATACGGCGACGATTCCCCTTTCCCCTCTAGGTACACTTTAGCTTCGTGGTACTGCGACTTCTCAACAGACTATAGCACTTCGCCCGCATCCGTCATCTGGTAGATGAAGTAATCTTGGAAGACGGCATGTTATCCAAAGCCGGATAGATAAGTACACTACTGTGCAAAAGGAAGAAGTACCCAATATAATTATAAGATATAATGACAAACAATATCTTTATGTAGAAATAATATTATACGATGATTGATTTATTGCATTTAAACTATTAGATAATCCTGTGTTTAGATTTGATTTTTTATGCCGGGTGCTTCTTTCTTTTGCACAGGAGTGTATATATGGTCTAAGTGCACGACAGTGACGAAACGCGTCACGTGGCCGTTCCGGATCACGGCGGAAGCGTGGGGGAATAGCATCGTGGAAGGGGAAGGTAGAGTGAGGACTCAAGTCCTGATCTGACGACACTGGTTAGCCCGGCGTGTAGTCACTCTGAAAAAAAACCTAACGTTAATTCGTTTCAACGTCTATTTATTGGTGCTACGAATGTGCTACCATTGTTTTCGCATCTGTGTATTGTCTCAATTTTTCAAAATAAAATGTTGATTTTATTACACCCGCTTGATATTCTCTATCCTGTATTTTGTAACTGTTATCGTCGAAGAAAATCAGTTGTACATGCATTCGATACTGTATTGTATTGAAATATACTATAGTCTATTACGAGTTGGATTCTGTTTTGGCTGACACAATTTCTCATGACTGCAATTTTGATATTTGATCAGTTTTTGTAACACGTAAATGAAATTGTAATGACAGTGAGAAGGTAAAATAATGAAAACTTTGTATGTTGTATTCAAATATACTAGGTAGTCCATTGTAAAAGTTGGATTGTATTTCAGCTGACATTTTTCATGATAATTTTTATATTCGATCTCCTTGTAATACATCAGTGAAATTGATTCAGTTGGATATGTGTTAAGTAAAAGTTGACATGTAACAGATTAACAATTTTTGGTTACTGAACTTTTGTGTTAATGTTATATTATTTATACAAAATAAACAATTATCTGTTAATTATGTTTAGTAAGACAACGAAAAACACATGGAAGATCATGGTGGAGTCATCTAGTAACGAAACTAGGCAATCATTTGTGCAAGTAGCTTCATCATTTAATCACAGGTGGCGCCAGACAATCTTTCTTTATGATGACTTATCTACTGTGGGAAAGCCAGTGGATTGAAGCGGTAAAAATTAAAAAATTGAAAATACGAACAGTGGAACAATTCCATTTACAATTTTGGCGAAACTTCCGAAAGTCGATTAAATCGGATTGAGCTAAAATGTTGCACATAGGTTTATTTTACATTAAAAACATGTTTCCCAAAGGGATTGTTGAAGACTCATTCGTAAGTCGTTTATTTTGCCATGATACGTTGAATAACACAGTCTGTGTTCTAGAAATGATTCACCTGTCATTGCTAAAAGTCCGCAGAGAGGCTCAGTGAAAAATCGTCCGGTGATTTATGAAAGTTTTTGATTTATTTGGCTCTGTACAGATTTGCTACAAATTTTATTATTGTTAATAATACCGTCGTACATTTGTAATGATCGGTAGGGCTATTACGCTTGCGTGTTTGTCCGACATACTGTATGATACCGTACACGAATGAAAATATCGCCGTGAACGCGTTGGAGTTCGGTATAACGCGAGCTAGAGCGTTCCTCTTATTATTGTTACTGGGAGAAAAGAATTTGATCTATCTGTGATCGGTATCGGTTTCTGAAGGAGACTTACGTTTACTTTTGCACCAGTATGTAAATTTAAAGACCTGCTGAGCGAGTACGAGGTTCAATAGTAGAAATCGGAAAACGAGAGTTGCATTTCGTTTCCGGTGACGGCGGCGGCGACGCAAAATACGCTTCCGAGTTCGATCGAGTTCTTTTTTTTTTTTGGAGATAACCGTTCTTGGTTAGGTACAACAGCTTCGCAATAATTTAGCGCGTGATAATTCGCTGCGGATAAGCACGGGTTCGAAGAGCAATATACATTCAATACAAACTTGCATGGTATTCAAGCTTTTACAATCGAAACGCCTCACGCGTCTCGTCACGTTTACAAAATCCTTGGATAAATACTGTGTCGTAGTTGGCGAAGTTAGCTAGAAATGTAATTCCTACCGCTCGAATCCTTATAACTTAACGAATTCGTATTTCGAATTATATTATTTATATATATATATTTATATATTTATATGCATATGTATAAACATAGTACAGACGAGACTGATCAATTATTCATATTACAATATTATTAATAGCGTTCTGACTATTATATTAAAATCATTGTACATGTACACGTGTCGTTGCCGATAAATCGTACCATCTTCGCTCATCTCTCATTTTATACAAGATAAAACGCCGGCACCGAGCACCGGTGAAAATGAATTATTAAATATAAATTACCATTCGCGCGGTTCGAGTCAATCGAACATCTCGTATTTAAAAGAAATAAGCTAATCCGACCAGCCAACTAGTTGGCCTAACTCTTAGTTAGACTCGCACTAACGTACGGAAACGAGAAGGGAGAAATAGAGTTCCTTAACATTCCTTGCCATTCGAACACATAAGATTATACAATAATCTTAACAATCAATACATATATTCGTACAGAGCGTTTGAGAAACTTCTGCAAAATTGTTATTAGCTATAAATATCATTTAGAAGTCTCGAAAGAAGACTGATTTTCTTGTATATCTTTGGATATAATGATTTGCCACAATGCTTTGTAAATTACAGTAGCTATTTACTTATTAATAGACTGTGGAAGTTTATGCAAATATATATTTTTGTATGGAAGGAGATAATTAACGTTAGAATGAAATTTCATAATTTCAGTGAAATCAAAAGTGGAGTAAGACTGTGTAGTAGCATCAGATCGAACCAGTGAGCTGAAATCATTGTTAGTAGTTATTAACAAATTGTCGATCGAGATCAAGGAAACAAATACAATAAGTTTTTAATTTTTGCCGATCATTGATGTCGCTGTTTCTCTTTTTTTCACTCGCTGTCCTCTTCTATGACCTAAGTTACTCCATACCGTCAATTAAGCCGTTAAATATGTTTAATCAGAAAAATGCCACAAATAAATTGATAAAAATCCCACAAAAAAAAAATGAAAAAAAAAAGAAATTTATTAATTGGATTAGTAGTGGTTCACACCGACATACCCGACCCGGTATCGGATTACGCGGATTATTCCCTGCAATGGAAGGGGTAGGAGAACTGGCTTAGATCGCGGGTTTACTGTATACATTGACAAAATTTGCGAAGAAGTCTCTCAAAATCTCTGTAAATGTAAGTGTATATACACAGGTTGGGTTGTACATTGGGCTGACTCTTTGTAAAGAAACATTGGTCAAGACGAAGCTTGTTACACAGGTAAAGAAAATTTTCATTGAAGAATGTAACGTGTGCTAATTAATTCGTATTCTTCAAATTAATTTGTTTGAATCATTTATCAAGGATTACTGAAAATGTGATTGCGCTTTATCAGCCCCATTTAGTTTACACAAAACGTTACTATTGTCTTAGATTCACAACAATGAGACTTACATGTAACACTTTCTAAAATAAAAGGAACAGTTTCAACAGATTACATATCAAAATTCATTTCTGCGCTTTCGACGTTTTTCCCATCTTGTACATACACAAACATTTATATCTGGAAAGTATATATATATATATATGCATATCTTATCAATATTCACCGTACCTCACCAACATCGATGCAAAATAAATCACAATCATATCCTTTCTGCTTAAAATTGGCAACTGTGATCCTCACCGTAACAATAGTTATAAGTTGTTATCATTAAGTTTCCTCCACTAAACACTAAAAAATATGAGTCCCCTCACTCGTTCGGTAATTACATAGTCCTTACTTATAGTAAACGGAGTATTTTGGTTTACGACACTTCGCTGTTGAGAACCTTGGTTCCTTCACGCATTGTCCGTGACAATGGAAGATCACTTGGAAACATAGAAAAGACCGGATACCTCTCGTTACACTCGTTGTATCTACCTAGCCGAGCAAGCAAAACGTTTTAAGGTACAAGTATTTTACAAAACTTATACGCCAGAAAATGAACAAAAAGATGTATCAGCTCTGCGACTTGACTTAGTTCCGTGTACGCAGTTTTCTCGTACCGGGTACATATACAGAGCACTTTTAATAAAACATTAGATCGGTGCATATAAAATGTCGTTTTTACGACTTCAAATTCACCCTTCCGCAAATCAATTTCATTGTTTCGCAAACCAATTTCACCGTTTTGCAAATCAAATTCAACCTTTTACAAATAGAGTATTTTTAACATGAGGTTTATGGAGGTCTAGAAACAACTATTTCACATAACATTTACAAGAAATAAATTTAGTAAATAATTCCTCAGGGAAGCATCTTTATAATCTTAATAATCGCAAATTAAGAATAATAAAACCCGTCATTTTGACGAGAAAGTTTGTGTAAAAAAAGAATAAAATCACATATAAATTAATTGTTAAGAAATTCAAAATTTTATTTATCGCGAAGACGTACATAAAGTACTTATTTAAAAGTAATTACCAATTCAGTAACTTTGTAATATATCAAAACTGTGTAGATATGTATATTCATTGTAGCCATTTTTTCTGTGTGTGTGTGTGTGTGTGATTGATAAATTAAAAAAATTAATATACATTTGTATTTATTGAAACGTATTGAGTCTTATGTTTACCTTGCAGTAATGACTTCTTCTGAACTCAAGGGAGATGCTTTCAAGTGTAATTAATTTTAAATATTCTTAATGGGTAAGATTGACTTGCAAAAGGTTGAATTTGGAGTGCAAAACCTATACTTAAAAAAATAACAACATAAAAGCTATTCAACGATTCATCGCCATGATATATCATGCTAAAGAGGAGATAGAGAAACTCATCGAATAAATTAAAAATAAACGAACTTCTAGAAAAACTGATTGCATATTATTGGAAAGTTTTGTATGTCTAACGATGTTTAACTATTAGTGCAACTACGAGTATTTTCATTTTCTTCGTGCACTTGACCCTTCGATCAGAAATAAATGTCTCGGAAACAAAGTTGTAGAGATTATCAAAATAACAAACTTGCGAAGCTTCGAAAACCATGTTTCATATGCAACAATCTAATAATTATACTACCGGCCATATGGTGTGCGTGGACGACAATACATTTTTCATCTTTAACACTATGTTTATGAAGTCTTGTATTTTCTTTTAAGAATTATCATTGACTTATTTTCCGGTTTTTGAGTATCAAGAATGTTACAAGTTTAATTATATATATTACTACTACGTTTCAAATTACATTTGTCGAAGCTTCTTAAGCGTACGGAATAAGTATGCGAGAGTAATAGTGACGTCTGATTGAACGGCGTTGAAAATATTTGAAATTCTACTGTCATGTTTTTTTTTCACGATTTCTGAAAGCAAATATTTGACTAAGTCGAATTTTTCTTATTCTACCAATTTAATCGAAGTAATTAAGAAGCTCGTCTATAGAAGTACATATCTTGAGAAGGTATAAGATACTTTCAAGTGTCAATTATGTATTAAAGATTGATCAAAATATTAAATTCAGTATATAATACTTAATATTATGTAATACACAGCAATTGAATTGCCCCTGACGAATGATTAGAAATTCGCGAACAGCTCTGAAAAAATACAAGAATGCAATCAGTGAAGAAATCCAAATCAGATTAGTCGTCCCCATAAATATATGACCAGTAGGAAATCAAGTGTCCAAACCAGAGAGTAAGGTTCGTTCCGTTACACGGTATTAGCATTAGCATGGAATGTGCCGATTAGGAAACATTTCCGCTACAACCGACATCGAGCACTGATAGGAAGTCGACGCCACCTTTAATGTGCGTACCTTCTTCTACGTCGTGTGTCCTCTACTACTCTACTATCCTCTGTACCTTCGTTGAATTTCGCTTAAATCTTCGAGAATCGGAAAGACATGTAGTTACATCTATCCCATAAGTTTCGATATTTTTCTTTGTAACAGAGAAACAAATCCAGAAGGTGCCTGTCGCATTGGAGAACTACACACGGTTATGTTCCTCAAAAGAATTCAAAATTTGCAGGAACCGTTGCAGGAAACATTACGAGGCATCTGCCTGGCTGAATTATGCGCGCAGGTTACTCGATCAGCACCTGGCTCTATGGAACATTTTCAGAGTCAGCAAATTGGGGGACGGGTCCGACTGGATTTCAGATGATAGCAACATTACCTATGGCGACTACGGATAGGAGGATATTCCCAGACCACAGGTTGCAAATGTACCATCTTAGAGGATGGAGGATCAGATCCTTTGGAGAAGCTGAGGGTAGTGTAAAGTAGTTGACCTACAAAGGCCACTATGCTTGAGGAGGTCCTGAGGAAGGCAATATGTAGGAGGACAAAGTCTGTTCCAAAAGATGCAACCCCCAAACGCAGGGGTAACGGGAGGATGCGAGTTTTCTTAGGACTGGTTGACTCCAAGAGGGTCCTAAATTAATGCTATTTGGCAGCTACAGCTATGCGTCGAACATCCCCCTCATCACTGCGTTTCTAGGATCTGTCTAAACCAGGGGTGGGCATTTTTGTCTCAATTGACAATGAAACAAGACCGTCCCCACCAGAGCGTCCACTATCCCCCACCAGCATCCGTCGTTACCATGGAAGGCGCGAATGAACAGGAGGTTGGTGGGGGAAGCAGGAGTTTGAGAGCCCCCCACCGTGCTCACCCCTGAGTCTAAACCTCAGAGACCACGAAAAGCATCGCATAACCCAGCCATCGAGGACAGGTGTACGCAAGAGATGTAATGACATTGGAGCAAGCCGGTCAGTGGCTATATGATGTGGTCTTCCTAACACTTTGATGTCCTCGAATTGGCCAACCGGAATCGAACATCCGTGAGAGTTTCTACCATTACTTCTCAATAGCATCTTCCCTCAATTCGATCTTTAACGACTGCAATAAATAAAGTATTCCTGGCTGACGGATTCCTAGAACCGTCCAAGAAATCCTAAATAGTTCTTAGTACTTCTTCAGTTACATATACACTATCAAATTGAGCCTGCGATTAACATAAAAAAAATAACTTCTGCGGTACGTTTTTTTTTCTTTTTTTTTTTCACGAAGAATCCTTTTTTTCTTCTCTCGAATAGAATCGTTCGCAACGAACAAACAAAAAAATAACCCTTATCGAAGGTGCCCAACGATGAGTAAACAAAATAATCGTTGTCGTGAAAATTACGTTTGTCCTTTGAACGGTACTACGTACTCTCTATCATCCTGCTGAAACTTAACAGAAAAACCATTGGAGCGCGCCTGATTCGCTGGTTTCCTGATGCTACTTTCACATCCGACGAGTCCTCTTCTGTTCACTTGCACCCAAACTTCGGACGAGTTTCTTGTGTCTTAAGCAAGAGACGTGGAAGTTTCGTTGATGAAAATGAATGTACGAAAGAGGGGGGTAGAAAGAAGGAGAGAAAAACTCGTCTGCCGTTTGTTTTAGCTGGCGGTCGCGGCGGATGACAGCGTAGTTGGTCACGCGAGATTCGTTTCTTGCTCGCCCCATCCTTCGCTGTCGCACTCGCTTTCCGATGCTGAATCGCTGTCACTGAACTCGACTGCAACGCGTCTCGCCAATATAGATGCGACGTCGTTCAACGCGTTCACGCGCTCCACTTCCTTTTGCTCGATCTTCTCCACCTTGCGCAGCTTGATCCCTAAAAATCACAAATGCAGTTTTAATCTATAGTCTTTAGCTTATACCGTACAATATCATAGACATTCCTGTAAATTTTTACAATATAACAAAAAAAGTACGGGATTGATAGCACGGTAAAATGATGCTCCAAATTCGAAACTACATGAGAAAAAATGTTTAAGTTTCAGGTCTAGACTAGAATTCTGATTAATCTAATTAGTATACTGTGGATTCGATGCATTTATGACAAAAATATTGAAGGACATCGATGTATTCGATTCAATTTTTATTTGGCTCCTGTGTCGTGCAATCAATGCGAACATTTATTTTACATAAAAACCCGCAGTCTACTAATTAGAATGTACTTACCGTCTCTAATTGCTTTAAGTAGATCGTTTCGTGGATCGACAAGGGGGATGTTCGGATTAATGGGCTTCCTCAATTGGCCGTCCACCATATTCTTCAGGGGTTTCAACTTGGGCCGGTTGGTCGCTATCAGTTTGGCGATATCGCCGTTGGTTAGGGGCACCTGTGGCGACGGTCCATTAGCAATAGGCGGTGGTGGTGGTGGCGGTGGCGGGGGTGGGATATTGCAGGGTGGAGAAATAGGTCTGGTGGGTGGTGCAGGATCCGGAGTCGGGGGCGGAGGCGGCAAATCTTGCGGCGCTGCTGGATCGGTTTCATCCGTTCCGATTTGCGTTAAATGATTTGGCGGAGTGGGCGTGGAGTGGTGACTGGGTAATGGACTGTTCGAACGACTTCCATTCCTGTTCAATAGATGCGATGGTATTGAGCCTGAAACATGCGTAAATGGAGTAGGTCAATGTCTCATATCTCAGTTCACTGCATTACTAAAACAATCTCTCAACACTAGAACTACCAGTAAAGTCAGAGTAGATCTTGATTCTGATTTCTTTCCATTATGGTCATTGAAATTATAATAATTTTCTTAATGAAGAAGCAAATATAGTAATTTTTAAGACGTTACGAACACACTTTGGATTACTTTACTACAGAGTTGTGCTAATTTAAATACATTGTAATTGAATTACGTAATTTCATTATATTGTATTTTATATACATAGTGTTTGAGTTACTTTGTAATTGCATTACATAATTCGAACGTTTCACTTAATTTAATTGCTAATTACGCGAATCACGAGTGTAATCGAAATACAATGTAATTGGAATACAATATAACGTAAATTACAAGTGAAGAACGTAATAAACAAGTTTATTTTTGACCGCAGAATACGAATTCATGAATAATAACATGTTTTTCTTATTCTTCTTATACAGGGTGGTCCGTTTAAATAAGGCCACCTAAATATCTCTTCAGGTTATTGTGATGCAAAAGATATTTGTTACGTAATGTGCATAGTGTCAATGGACCAAATATCTGGCAAGAATATTGTTTTCCAAAGGTCATTTTCTTCGGAGTTATCAAGGTCATCGATGTTTTCTGATACGTAACTACATTTTTTTTTTTATTGCATCGGGTAACTGATCGAAAAATACATTCAGGTATGTATAATAACATGACCTTGAAATGACCTTGATCTTCCAAAATTAAAGTTTTACCTTCAGATCAAGGTCAATGTCATGTTATTATACATATCTGACTGAATTTTTCCCTTATTTAAACGATGCAATAAAAAAAAATGTAGTTATGTATCAAAAAACATCGATGATCTTGACAACTCCGAAAAGAATGACCCTCGAAAAAAAATATTCGTGCCAGATATTTGGTCCGTTGACACCATGCACATTACGTAACGAATATTTTTTGCATCACAATAACCTGAAGAGATATTTAGGTGGCCTTATTTAGACGGACCGCCCTGTATATAATTCATAATTACACTGTACTTCGTAAATGTATTGCAATTGTAAAAGCGAATTACATTGTAATTTAATTGAATGAAGTGAGACTGAATTACCGTGTAATTATAATTCGTGAAATAATTCAATTGTAACTCAAGATTCAACACAACTCTGCTTTACTGCAACTATGTTTGAATCAGCCTCAGCTCGAAGATAATAAGTAGTATGACAGATTACCATTCATAGGAGGCGAAGACATCGTTTCACCAGGTGGTGGAGGTGGTGGAGGCAGAGTATCCCTACTGGTACTCATCGACCTTCCCCGTGTCGGCGTATTATTAGCAGAGGCGACAGTAGGGGTTGAATTGCTAGAAGTATTGCTTGGTGGCGCTGGCGGTGGCTGTGAAGGTCGCGATCTGCCGCTTCTGCTCGGTGTGCTTTGACTACTAGGGCTCTGGTAAGTCTCGCTACCCGCCTGTCCTTGTCCAGAACCATAGTGTGAGTACAGGTTGTCTTCGTAACCCTGAGCGACGTAATTTGCTGCCCTGTAATTAGACGAACGCCAATGAGTCTTCCTCTCGGTTCTCCATAAATAAAGCATCTCCATACACTACCGATCGATCTTCCGGGTCGCTAACATCTATCCTGTTACAAACGCTTATTAATAATACAGCGTCAAACTTATTTATACATCCTGATTTCAAATAAGACTATCGAGTGGGGAGCACTTCCAACAGTGCTTGAGAAATCAAATTTTTAATGAGGTATTGTGTATGAACTTTAATCAATAAAATATTTCCCATTTTGTTCGATGATCTTTTGCCATCTTTCTGGTACCTTCATAGTTCCTAAAACTTCTGGTCCTTATCGGAAAAAAACTGATCCAAAGGCGACTTCACTTTTGATTTGATTATCGTTCAAAGAGTTTTGAAAACTTCGAAATAAATGGTAATGAATAATTTTGCATGCGTTACCAAAGGTGTGTGTGGCCCAGCCTTATCATGGTGGAATCACTGCGTCGGTGATTTTCATGGGACCCACCAGAAAGATGGCAAAAGACCATCGAACAAAATGGATTATATTTTATTGATTAAAGTTCATTGCTTGAATAAACAAATTCGATTTTATTTATTTACCCAATAGTTTCCTGTATTGGTCTGTGGATGGCCAGTCCAGTTGCATGTACATAAATGTTACAAGCTGTTTTACAAACCTATAGTGATCGGAGGATGGAGGACTGTAGAGATGTTGTTCCTCAGGTGGGTAGCTTCGCCGAAGCTCGATGCTGTTGGGCCTGGGCGGCCGTTGTTCGGTCATCACCATGCCCAGCAACGATTCATCAGGGATGTTATGGGGTGCCCTGTACTGCACGGCCTGCGTTGGCATAATGTACTCCCCATGAACGAGGGCCAATTGTTTTTGCCTTTCTCTCGTGTTATGCGGTTGCCTTATGCGCTTCTTATGCCTGCCACCGCCTCCACCGCCACCCTCGTTCCGAGGCCTATGCGGCTGTGACGCAAAAAGATCCTTTGTTAAACGGTCGCCTCTATCGATTGTTGCGGCAAAAAGTGCAAGACAAGCTTAATTTCGTCAGTCAAGCATGACTCGATGGTTGATCCATTCGATTTCGATTATAGGAACACGCGTTGTCGGCGATTATTAATTACCACGGTGTCGCGTGGTCGTTGCTAGCGAAGACTTTAGGTCCGTATTGAAAATCTAAATTTTTCTTTGTCGCTCGTACTGATATACACCGACTGACAATGAGATACAATAATCGTCCATGCATATCACATGAATAGATGTATGTATATTACAATGTAAGCAGAGTTGGGCAGTAATTAATTCTTTTGTAATCGATTTCTGTAATCGATTATTTAATGTATTCTCATAGTAACTTTAATCAGTCAATCACACCGTTGAGATAAATCGGTAATCATGATTACTAGACTGTGGATCTTTATGTAAAATAAAAATTGTCTGCATCGATTGCAAGAAATAGAGGAGAAATCATATATTGACATAATCAATATTTAAAATTTTTCAACAATTTTGAATTTCATCTTCTCAATTTTGCTATAAATGCATAAAGATCCGCAGTTTAATTATTACCACCTGTAATTTGTAATCATTGCTCAGTATTTTTTTAATCTTCAACGATGAATTATATTTTATACAGATCAGTTATGTGTACGTTTATAAAGTTCTTCGCTACGATGATTCGTAATTGCCTTGTGCTGTACATTTCATGATTAATAATTAATAAAGCAATCGCGAACATTGATTACAACAACCGCTGATGCCTTCCTTATTCATATAGTAATCAGTAGCCACGATTGATAATAATTGGATTTCATATTAATCGTAATTTTCAATCATTAATCGGATTACGTTTTGCCCAACTCTAAATGTAAGAACAGTTGCTATCCTAATTGTATTTTTTCGATTTCATATAGGAATTCATTTTGAAAATTGAAACGGAACAGATACAAGTCGGCATGACGGTGCCAACTTGTGCCATTTACTTTTCGCAGGCATTCAATGTAAACTGATAGTTCCGAGATAGCAAGATCCATGGTAAACAGATAATGCTACTAGTGCTGTCGGTACTACGATAATTTTTACTATCTACAAGAATTGCGTAGTACGACGGTGACGTGTTACTCGCTTAGGAGAATAGTAAATGGATTTTCAATGTCGGTAAAAATTTAACGTAAGCGATAACAGTTTCTGAAGTAATAAAATTATGAAACATTTTTACTACTCACACTTCAGCAACGACAGTAAAGATGCTTTCGCAGCAATTTTGCTAAGGAATTCTTTGAAAATTTTACCAAGAACAGGATCAACCACCGAACATGAACGTTTGTAGGAAATAAAAACAGTTCCTCGAAACATCGTACACGAACAAGTACAAAACAAGTAGAACAACGGACAAACATTTGCGAGGGCGTTGTGTTGTTATGTTTTATTTCCTACGTATGAAGTACAACGAATCAGAAACGAAATGATAATCCTGAAATGACTCAAGATCATGGTGTTTCGTATCGATTGCAGAAGATGACATCGTGAGAATGATGATGAGAAACTTCTATCGAGTACATCCAAGAGTTGCATGAATGGCATAGAACGGCATTACAGGTGATATCGATAAAGTGATATGGTAAGAAGAGAAAATTAGTCGAGTTCAGACACAACTCGTTTGTAAGAAGGAGTCGTATCAAGGGTGCTTCCGTGTAGATTGAACATTATGTCAGATTCATGTCAATTCACTTGTCACACTAAATTCAAGGGTAACGTTTGTTTTAGTGAAAACAGAATCACCGGCAATATTTTCATTGACACCGTTTAATGAACTCGATCTACCATCAACTGCCATTAAAAATGTGTATTAAGCGGTCACTGTAATTTCAATAAGATGGAAGTCCAGACGGAAAGTTCGGTGTCAGCCACCGGTGACTGACATGGCGCTTTTCGATCGGACAGCTAATAACAGAGTAATCTCTACTGATCACGATTCGTGATTCACCCTGTACACATATTAAATAATTTAGAAAGTACGGAATTTTTTAACAGGGATTTTTATCGATAAATTCAGTAATAGTGCCTAAAGAAAAAGAGACGATAAAAAGATCACACAATCTGCTTGTAATCGTCATCTTGGTTACCGAAAGTGAGATAAAATGAGAAATAGTTAATAAACGATGTCAATGAGATCGAGCAACGTTCGGTCTACACAACGAAACTCTTTGCCAAGGACGAACATTAGAAGAATGCGATGTCGTTGGCTAGTCCTAGCGAGTAACTACAAAAATTGTCAAGCGAGCATCTAGCGCAATCTCTCTATCGTAGCGCAAAAAGGTTCGGTTAATGAAAAACCACAAAGAAGTGAGCTTGATTATGTATGAGTGAGTGGCTGGCGATCGATAAAAAGTTCATTAAAAAACTGGGTGGTAAGGGTAAGAAAAAAAAACTACAAAGATCCAAACCATCGACTTGCCTCTCTGAACGGTTCGGCATATTCAGACTCGGTCTATAATCAAGGGGACAGTTTCATTTGTTAGAATTGTAGCACAAGCTTAGTAGTAGTTTTAGAAAAAGAATAAAAAAAAGAGTAACATTTATTTGTATCGTGATCACTGTGCACCTCGAGAAAATGTAGCATATATATATCAAAACGTGTATTTCAAAAAAATTATATTATAAATCTGTTGAAGACAAAAAAAAAACTATGAAAATAGATCGTTTCGTATAATATACATAGAAGAGTAAATCGAGGTGCACGCACAGAGATGAGGAACTGAAATGATGTCCTCGTACCTTTTTCCCTCGATCGTGCAGCTTCTTTTCGGTGTCCTTCAGCATCTCCTGACTCCACAGGTCGAAGAAGTAGTTGGGATCCGTGTAGAACTTCAGACCGTCCTTACCGTCCTCCCTGAAAGACGTAAGTAGCGTATTATTCTATTATTCTCATATTTTTATTATCCCACTTATCTCCTATTGTCATTTCCTATTTTATTTTGCCATCTTCTATTTTATATCTTATTCTTAAGTACGTTCATTTTTTTAGTTTTACGTTTACAATCAACTATTTTTAGTCAGCAAATCTACATATCACAGTCCAACTTAAAAAAAAGTCTCCAAGTTATCTAATCGTAACGTCATAATCATAGATAACATCTCTCCTTATAGTAGAGTGCAAAGATTAGTAATTGTAACGTTGAAGTCGTAAATAGAATTTTTACTACATGTTTTGCACTCCTAATACACCCTTTCGTCTTATAACAATTATCTTCTACAGCAAGATGACATTTTTAAAATCGCTCCAAACGTCTCGGACTTTTTGAGAAGCTGGAACGATCGGTTTACTAGATCAGCGCTCGCATTTACTTACTCGCGACGGCCGAGTTTCGAAGGCTACGCCCCCTCGACCGGGCCGCGCGTCTCGCTTCCCGAGGCGGCCCTAGTTCTCCTAGGCGGCACGAATAGCGAGTACGGAACGCGCCAGAGGCGGCGTAGCCTTCGAAACTCCGTCGCGAGTAAGTAAATCCGAGCGCTGTACTAGATGACATGGAAAATCAATTTCGAAAAAAATTGCAATTAAAAATATCTTCCGTCATCTCAACTTCCCAAGAATGTCCAATTTCAGTACTGAAATACTGGAAATCCACTGGCAGGTGTCCATTCAGTGAACAGATCAGCCTAAGTGACTTTCAGTCCCGAAGTTCCCGCATGCATCGCGTCATTACTGTAATTCTAAGGTTGAAGCGCTAAGTGAAATTTGTAAGGATGCACAAATACCTGTAAACGTTAAGTTTATCGAGAGGAGGTGGCGTGTCACATTGATGGTAGGTCTCCAGCATCGCCGTGGGCATCGTGTCCCTCGAGACAACCTGCTGGTCGAACACCACCGAGCTCTTGAACGCCTTCCTCATGTGTATGTCTTGCAGGGACACTGGAAGACGATGATGTTGTATTATTAATTCTATGGAATCAGTTTCAATTATCTTACTAATAACACTAATTGGCGTGTTAGGTAGGTTCGACCCCCTGTACAATTATCCAACGTACCTTCCTCCACGTTGCTGTCCAGTTGGGTAACCTTCACGGCTAGCCGGTCTATCCTAGCCTGCAACGAGTTCGCCCGATCGCTTAATCCGTGAGCTTCCTTCGCAAGCTCGCCGAATAAATCTTCAGCGTGCCTGGACAGACTGGACAGTTGCCTAATAGTATTGGCCAAAGTGCCATTGGTTACAGCCTCTAGCTCCGATGGCAGCGGAAAGTTCTCGGGTATGGTGCCACGCGCCACCAGCACCGGTTCTACCAAGCGCTTTGGCAGCGGCATCTTCTAGGTCTCGAAGGTTTCTAGGCTTCGCGGATGGATCACTTACCACTCTCTCTAGACCTGCAACAGACAATTTACGACAAAGTTTGTTAGTAGGAGTCAACATATAGATATTTTCATTTTTTAGAAGTACAGTCAAGTCTTAATCTAAAATATTCTAAACAAATCAAACATCCAAGAAGCTCGAGCTGCCCTGGTCGCCGAGCAGTGGGTATGTGCGTCTGTGTGAACCTCTACTAAAATCCAATCACATAACTTCTTTTCTCTATTTCTCATTAATTGGCATTCTTCTGATTGAAATGACACTAGACACGATATAATTTAAACTGAACGATTTAGTTGACAGTAATTACGATTTTTCTTAGATCAAGGCTTTACCATACTGTATCCTCAGTTTCAATCCCTTGTTATACAATATTCGTCATGGCAACAATGGTTAGAGACACTTTAATGCTTAGTTATTGATAATGGACAATTTTATTTCAACTTCTTTTCTAGCAGAATTTTGTTAACATTCTAAGTATGAACGAATTTTTATGAATTTTGTCGTGTACGGACTGCAATTTCTCATTATTTGGCATTTTTCTGATTGAAATGACACTAGACACGATATAATTTCAACTGAGTGGTTTAGTTGACAGTATTTATGATTTTTCTTAGATCAAGGCTTTACTGTGTCCTCAGTTCCAACCCCTTGCTGTAACCTTCGTCGTGGCAACAATGGTTAGAGACACTTTAATACTTAATTATTGATAACGGACAATATCATTCCAACTTGTTTATGAATTTCGTCGTGTACGGACTGCGAGCAAACATTTTCGTGCAGTTTCGAAAATGTAAGGCTATCCACACAATGTGTAGCGGTGAAACCACGAGCCTCTCAATTATCGGAGAATTATCGGTGCACCGTGTATATCGATTCATTGCGACAACCTCGTGACAGAACGTTCGGTACGATCGCACACGTGGGAACGTAATTTGCAACGGAGTAGACAGACGAGTGCAAAGACGACACTCGACGCTCTTTGTGAGAACACGTCCCCGGCTACATCGAGGCTGTTAACGGGATGAATATTCGATCTGTCGATGATCCCTTTAATCCCACCGCATACAATTCGTCGCTATCTTTTCGCTCTGCGGCATCCGAGATTTTACAAATTAATTTCGCCGCTTTCATAACGAACCCGTACCGAAAGACTCGACATGACTCGGGAATATTTCAACCGCAGTTGACTTTGCATCTGTCGTCATTTAGAATATCCGAGAGGAAAAAATTTCGACCTGGTTCCATTCAAAAAATGCTTTCACGTGTACAACAATGATAGAACAAATTAAAAAAATGATTAAGTTAACTTTATTCTAAGTAAAAATAAAATTTTGTTCAGTTTTCTGTTCTCCTGCTATAGGTAGACTGCGGATTTTGATAGCGAATAAAAATTTTCCAAATCAATTGCAAGAAACATGAAGTAAATAAAAATGCTGAATTCTTTTCTTCAGAGTTTTGTATCTTATTTTATAAGCAAAAATTGGTCAATTAATTTTACATTCGCATGTTCAAGCAAGTATCATCGCGTTAATTTTTTTCTTCAGGAATGTGGACAAGAATATGGCGTGTGAGCAGCTCGTAGTAAATGATGAAACGGGGCGTTTATCTTATTGGATGAGTAAGTGTTGTTGCAGGAAGTCGCTGCTACTTCTGCTAACCACAATCTCTTATTTTACTTTGACATCACCAATTTGTGTATCGTTCATTTCGTGTAAAATATTCTCTCGTGTTGTTTTCAGCGACGAATAAATTGCTTCGGAACTAGTTCACTTTATGAATTATTTAAAAAGGAAATACTAAATAAATTTTCTAACTTTGTTCGTAGAAAATATTTTGTAGGCAATATTTTCTAATATGTCTTTTCTGCAATGAAAATTGAAATGTATTCAGAAAAAAGTACAGACATTTTCCTGGTTGTTTACATCGCATGAGCAATAGCAATTTGTAATCCAACGGCGCCACCGGCATCTAAATGTTCCACTGTCTTCGGAACGAGACTAATTTATTCTGTAAACTCTCGCGCGTTACGTGTCTCCGCGATGCATCAGCTAAAATAAATATGATGCCCGCAATGTTAATTACGCAACCGCAGTGTGCGAGTGATAGAACACGTGGATATTATCAGTATTTTGTCAACCACAAGAGATATACAAAATGAATGGCCTCTTCCCTCGTTAGTTTCCTTGTGCAACTAGCAATGTGAAGTGGTGAATAAGTTAAAAGAATTAAAATACAAGTTTTTGTATTAAAAAACACATACAAACAATTTTTATTTTGCATAAAAATCCGAAAGAATTTTTTCTTTACAAAGTATGCTTGACAATATTAAATTATTGCCACTGAATCTTTTGTATAATTTTAATTCTTGTTAAACTTGTCAGGTCTTTTATGTGTGAATGAATCTTATGCATTTATGAAAAAAATAAATAATGATTACCATTATTCAAAATATTGTTCACATCATTAAATATGACGGTATCTAATCAGTTACTAAACATTTAGGTATTGTTGTATTATACCAATTTCATATCCGTAAAATTTCAAAAATCTTAGGGAATGGAAATGTTAAATTTTCCAGTTAAAATTGCTCCGAGCGCAAAGGGTTAAATTATAAAAATTATTCGAAGGAGATTGGAAAACTTCTGTTTCTCTTGTTACTTACACTTTTCATTTTGAAAAGATCCACAGACCTTATAAATCAAGTACATATTCAGAATATTACAAAACGGAAAATTCCAAGAACAGGTTAAACTTGTATTTTCGTTAGAATTTCACGCATCTAAGCAGAAATGCACTTCGAACGGCAACGATCTGAAACTCTGCAGAAAAAAAAATGTAGCAAGAGTTCTAATCTGTTTGCCACTAAGCCAACGGAACCCCGAGCAGATCGAATAAATTTCACTCGACTCCCATTTCCGTGAAGCAATCGACCGCGCTCGCAGACATTCGCATACCACTCGCGACTGATGAAATAAACTCTTCATAAATTGTAGTCTCTGTGCAACAGAGTCTAGGAGCGAGGGATTTGCATAAACATTCAGGGTCAATTTACGACTGGATCGGCCGGCGGAGCGTGGAGGAGAGACACAGCAACGCAGAAGAAGCGGAGTTCGCGGAGACATGCGATCGTTCGTGTCCGCAGAGCAGATTTTTCGAGAGTTTGCACCGAGAGATGCTAGATTTGTCGATAGTGCACTTTTCAATCTAGGGAACGAATTCTAACGAGTGCAACGACTGCGGCCTCGCCTTGACTCCTTTCCTTTCCTTACGTGCTCCCTCCGTCGCGATCCCATTGGCCCCGATTAACTTGCCCCGGTTGTTGGCTCTTATCGTTCGCCACGGCTCTCTTCAGGGTCAATACGCGACGATAATTAGCTGCTTAGGGCCGGCCACGCGTGGAACACGGGTGCGACCCCTGCGTGCAACCAAGAACGTGCACGCCGATCAGAATGTTACTTTTTAAACAAGACATTAGCTCAAACCGCCTCTCGAAAAATTGCTCACCGTCACGGAATGGAAACGTTAGCTTCGTACGTTCGTTTCAATGTACAGTAAAGTCTTGATTTAAGAAAAACCCTCGGGCCCATGCTGTTCCCTCGATCGTGTAGCTCCCCCATTTTCTGCGACCTTTATGTATAGGTTACGTTTACATTAATAAGATTTTTAGCGATTTTGATCATAATACAGTAAAGTCGCGTTTACTGTCCGCGATCGGGTACCCGATCAATCTCGGGTAAAACTTCTTTATTTTCATCATTTTTTATGAGACTTTCACCAACTTATTTCTGACATTTTTCTGATTAAAACAACACCAAGTACGATATAATTTCAACTGTATTTAGTGGTTTAATCGACGATTAAAGTTTCGGGCGCAAGGAAGGACAGCGTATGGGAAAGAAAGAGACGCGGACAGTCGCTGTCGCCGGCACAGTTCAAAGGCCCGCGTGTTCGCTGTCCTTCCTTGCGCCCAAAACTTTCATCGTCGATTAAACCACTAAATCCAATTGAAATTATACCGTGTTTGGTGTTGTTCTAATCAGAAAAATGCCAGACTAAAATACTGGACTAACAGGAGACGCAGTCATAAAAATATAATGTCGGTATGCGATTACTGTCCGTGCTGAACACAGGCTGTTGGACAGTAAACGCGACTTTTCTATAAATAGTGGGGGATCAAATTATAGTGACACTGCGAGAAAGACATTTTTTGAACCGTGCGATGATTATAAATCGTACAACTAGTTTCCTCAATTATTCCAGCAAGCTAAAACAGTGACGATCGATCAAATATTTCATTTTCAATGGCGAATCGTCTGAGAATTCGGTCTGAATAGAGGCAAGAATCCTTCGTTCCGAACGAGCAGATCTTCGCACACGTGGCAGCCAGTGCGAATCGATAAAATGACAAAGGAGAGGCCTGCTAGAAGCAAGAACCATTTGAAATATCTGACAGGGTCAATGATACGACCATGACCAGACGTCGTCGGCAACGTCGTTGTCGTGGTCGTCGGTAACGACATGGAGGACGACGGACGTCGCTGCTACCGGGAAAGGTACCGCTACTATGCCACTGACTTCTAATTACCAATTAGTAAACACAAGTCGGCCGACTTATCCTCCTTTAGCGGATGTTGCACCTGCGATGAAGATCGCGATATGTACCGTGTTCAGCTTAAGCCTAATTCTTCTTTTTATTAACATTGATCTGGATACGCTGAATTATATTCAGTTCGAGATTAAGGGCAGTTAAGACGGAAGGATATAACAGGATAGCGGATTGGAATTCGCCTTAAATGACTATGGAATAATGTTTAACAATTTATTTGTAATGAAATGTTCGATCAAGTAGAACGATTTGTGTTTAACATTTTATTTCTTGTAAAATGAAGAAGATCCGGCGGTAATTCAAGTTTTATGCAAAATTTATATTTCACAAAATAAGACAACGTCTCTCACGAGAATTTATTGTAACTATTAATCGGTGCAGAGCCGATCATTATAGTTTTAATAGTCAGGATATCAATCATATTGTTTAGCAATGTAACCTCTTCGATTTACAGCGATCTAAGCTAATTCATCAACTGCGTAAAATTAAACTTCAATTACCCTTAATATTAAAGCTTGTTTTCTCATTTTTAATTTCTTAAAAAAACTGTAAACTACGAATTTAATTTGATTTAATGTAAACTATATGTATGTATGAATATTATTATACTGTAATTTACTTCAGTGCAGTGGAAATAGATCTCAGTTGAGATCTGAAATGCTTAAAATTAAAAAAAAAAAAACTATCTCTTACAAAGAGCTACGAATAGTTGTAATAAAACATATAGACTTTAAAGTTTCGAAAACGTATAATGATGGCCCACCCCAGGCGCTCATAGTAATATGCAATGAACAAAGTACTTTTAATTAGTGGGGCCGTGGGTAAACTCAGCTTTATTCGTTCCCTCGTTAAACCACCCCCGCCTTTTGTGTCACTTATGAACGTGTAACAGAGTAAAAGGCTCAGGTGGCACCTGTTAGGGTTGGCCCTCCTCTTTTCCGTTTCCGATCCCTCTGTTTCCAGGAGTCGTTGCCTGGATACGTCCACGGACAAGAATATTGCGTCGCAGACATTTCCCTAATATTCCTCTTTTTTCCCCCTGCTACTCGATTCTTTCCCCTTTGAGACCCTATTCATGTCAGACTTTTATCATGTTCGCCAAACACCCTTTTGCGCATCATAATTACGACACTGCGGATTTTTACGCGGATATACACTTTTATGAATCCATAAAAATTGGAAAAGTTTCAGTTCATTAAGGGTCCCTTTGTGCTCTGGTATCGATAAAAAAAACTGGATGAACCTCAAACATTTAATATACGTAATGACTACCACTAAAATGCGAATTTGTCAATAAACAAACTTGCGCGAGGAAGTGATTGATTTCGAATCGTATAGTACAATATTAAAATAGTTATCGTCTTTTTTATAGCGTACTTAAACTTATGGCCACCACTGTATAGCATATACAATTTTCCACCTTGCAGTAGAGACAATGGGATGATCAATTTTAATGAACCTTTAACAAAGTATATAAAAGCTAATCTTTAATTATAGGCTCTGCAAATTAATCCATAAATTTGCACAACCACCCGCAGTATAGCAATTTATACAATTACGTCTAGTATAGTAAGTCTAGTATAAATAATGTCCATTGAAAACGATCATTGAACTTTTAAGTAACAGTTGTTCAACAATTTGATACACCTTGCGATGGTTATTTTTCCCGTAAATTGAAACACGTCCGCGTATCGATGATGTAACTCTAGCTGACACGGATAGTATTGCGTTTACGTGAATGGGACAACGAGAATATCGTCACTCACGGTTTATGGAGCCCTTCGGTCTCGAAGTCGCGTCGACATGTGGGCTGACATTTACATTTTACAATCGGGTATTATGGCCCCGGGAAGTAGAAAGTCTTTTGCGATGATTTCTTGTGATTGCGGGCTTGATCGTTCTCCACGGTTACCAATATTGTGCACGGAAACTTCGGAACATATATTCAGCAACCTTTTCTGTCCGGAATATTCATGCCCTAAATTATGAAAGTGATATAATTCAAAAAATTTAAAAGAAATGAGTTTATCACGAAATATATATTAATAAAATTGAAATATTTTAGTCACCTAAATATCTCCTTTATTTTTAATGGCACAACAAAAATATTTATGGCATAATTTAAATGGTATCTAAGGAGGAATTTTATAGAAGAACAATTTCTTTTGTCCGGTTATTTTTTCAGTTTTTTCAGTCATCGTTATTTTTTTATCGAGAAAACTTTTTTTTTTATTCCATCTTATAATGACTGAAAAAATACATTTGAATATGGTTAAGTCATTAACAAGATGGAATAAATAAAAAATAAGTTTCCCCCCGATAAAAAATAACGATGACCTTGAAAAAACTATGAAAAAATAACCGGACAAATAAAAATTGTTCTTCTATGATATTCCTCCTTCGATATCATTTAAATTATGCCATAAATATCTTTTTGTGCCATTAAAAATAAAGGCGATATTTATTATTTCCAACCTACTAAACATAATACGGAGTAAAATAAATTTCTATTTCACTACAGTTCATTGCGATTCAAGTAAAACATTTTTATTTTGTCGTATTTTAGTAATGATAAACCCAGAAATATTGCCTAAGATTTCAATAATTTTACGAAACGTAGAATTGTATGATACTGTATTTAACTTTCCTGATAAATAAATGCAACAGTGTATTTCTCTTTGTCTATAGGTAAAAAAAAATCCGTGGAATGCCATGAAAGTTAGACAAGGATGAAAATTGATGGGCCGGGGGATGTTTCGTTGCTGAAAAGTCTGTCGGTGTCAATTTTTACGAGGACTTTGAGCGAGGCTAATCGCTTTCACTTTTCGCAACGGGTTATATCTCTGTTCGAATCAAAACATATAGGAAACGTTACGTTGAATGGCACATCAGTCATCGTGCGACGCTAAGTGTTTCAATCGTACAGACTTCGAGAGCTCTTACAAACAATACAGGTATACACACCGTGGCGCGAACATTATAATCATATCGGCGAGAACCAGTTTCTACCCCGCCATATTTGTTTTCCATCGGATTAATCTCGCGATCTGAGTCGATTCGCCTCTCACCCACGCGAACACTTCTTTTGTGCCCTGCGGCAAACACAATGACTCACAACGTTTCCCTGATTTCCATCTAGAAAAATCATGTTCGACCGGTCGATCAAAGAAAATGCTAGCCTGCGGATGTTATGATCTATGGTTGAACTGTGTCAGAAGGGAAGACAATTTTCATGGAGAATCTGGTATCTTTCCTATATTTATAGCCGAAACTATTAAAATTTTAAGGTTAAGAATGTATTGTCGTTCTAGTTTTTTTTTTTATGGAACTATATAGATTATAAACACATTTTTTGATTTACTGAATCGTCAATTAAACAAGCAAATATGCTTCGAGTTATGTCATGTTTGGACTCATTTTAATCAGAATAATGTCACGCACATGTTAGCAATAGATTTATAAAAAAAATAATTAAAAACTAAAATAGTTTTTCATTGGCTTTCATTATTATCTTGTTCTTTTTCGCTATATTCTGGGATAGGCAGGATAAATTTTGTCACGAATTGTGCACGCCTCTTTCACATACACCGAGACGTTACTGTACTCCTTTCAAACCGAGATTTAGGGACTTGAAATCGAGTACGAATCTGTAGTTGATTTGCAATTTCGATGCCGATATTTCAACGTAACTGACGAACAGGAAGGGGCAACGATTCTAGTGAAACAGACTGGTAGATTATGCGAGTATTATATGAGTCACCGTACACCTAGCCCCCCTCGACCTTACACATCGTAGTATCTGCTTTTTCTGCCCGCTCCCACGCGTTTGGTGCCAAGTAGGGATTTACTGATTCAACGGTAACCGGCGAACGGAAGAGCCTCCATGTTCGGGTTAATGAAAAATACACCATTGGTGTGACGTTTACGCTGAAAACGGGGAACGTTCTCATCGATCTCAGAAACAAGACACCGCGGGAAATACGGTAAGAATTCCGCGGATAATTGCAACCAGCTACATTGTACTGTGGGACAGTCGACGCTGCATCCGAACCCACAGTTCGCGCGAATTTTCGAATGCCATACTTTCACCTCGAGAAGCATCGACGCACAGGCTTGCAAAATTAATCAATACATTAATTATCATGATTTCTTCAGGGAAAATCATGTAACAATAAATCTGGGAGTAAGAAGAATTATGAATTTCTTTAAGGTTTTTTCACAGGTTTATGCTGCATCAACTAACGCAGCAGCTGTTCATTTCATTGATTCCCCGAAACTGAGTAATTGAACAAAAACTGAGGACAAGCAGCATTTCACACACAGGAAAATTAATAAATACTCTCTGTCGACAACTTCAGAAAACTGTTAACTCCTGCACCTTTGATTTATTGCTGTACTTTCCAACATTTGTGAAATAGTGAATCGTAACTAACTAGGAACGTTTCATAAATACACATCGGAAACTTGCAGTCAGCAGAATTCCAATTTCAAGATGTAACCGACGATCCCAAGATTAACGACTTATCTCGCGTCGCGATAGGATCGCGAAGAATTAAATTAGAAACTTCTTACCGAGCGCAGTAAAAGGATCTCTTCATTCAAAGTCTAGTGAATGGGAATTCGACCCAATTCTCCAGATCGCCTTGCGCAAGATAAGCAACATTTAAAGGCCACTATTACAAGCTCATCCCAGCTACTACTCTTTACTATTACCATTCCCGTCCATTAGAATACCAGATGAAGAAGAGTGCACTTTCTTTTCTGTATTTATGAATTTCCGCGAAAGAAATTCGTGTTCCATGCCGTGAATAATTAATTAGAGGAGCTTCCACAATAATAAAGCAGTAAACCTACGAATTCTTGAAACTCGCTACCATTTGCATTTTATGATGATTAAAAAGAAAACATATTTTCCTGTTTTTTTTATTTATAAATTGATATAATTTTGTCACTAACTATTTTGCAGATCGAGTCTAAAGAATTTTCTCCATGTGATATATATTCCATGCCAAATCGATCATTTTGTGCAAGCACCATCGTCGATTTTGTTCTAAATAAAATATGTTGTAGTCCATGTGAAATTATGGGGGGTTTAAGTCATCATTTTGCCGGTTCCGAATTTTTTTAGAAATCGCAGGCCTTCGAAGTTTGCAATTTTTGCCCATTTTGGCGAAAACGGATCTCACTTACGAATTTTTATCTCAGGCACTGTTTGTCCGATTGAGCTACATTTTTTTTTTGTATTCGGGAAGGATTGGACTATTACAAAATAATTTTTTCGACCTCGACAATCAACTTTATAATGTCGAAAAACTTGTGATGGTGGTGGTGAAATTTGATCTACAACGTATTTCATTTAGAACAAAATCGACGGTGGTGCCCGCAAAAAGTGATCGATTAGGCATGAAATTTCTAAAAATTTTGTTGGAAAAATCAACAGAATTTTGTCACTAATTATTTTTCAGATCGGTTCTAAGGAACATATTCAAAATGATTTTGATCGGTCAACTTCGACGTTACATCAGAGAAATGGTTCGTTTAATTACGGTCAAATATGGAGGTAAACGTTGCATAAAAAATTGCATAAGCTTTTACGAAACCTTAGTTAGTCGGACAGGAGCAAAAAGCATCGCGGGAATGCGAGGCGCCAAGTTCGAGAATCTGGTGTAATAATTCGTGCGACACACGAAAATGTTGTCGAACAGGTTCCAGTTATTATATCATTCGTTTTATTTGCGAACGAGATGGGTCCGCGGCGGTCGATCGCGTAGGCGTTTTAATTCTGGATCGGATTTTCGCCGGCAAATTAAATCGCGACGGAATTGACACGGTTTGCAAAAACGATTTCTCGCCGTTTGGTTACCGGGCCCGGACAGATTGCGAGTCTAATCTCTTGATCGGACTGCGTGACCGCGCTTTTACGTTCGCGTCACCCTGCGAGAACGATATCTCTGATAAAAGATACTAACGGGGTTGATAACAGCGCACCTCCTCAATATTTGAAGAGGTTGCACAATCCTTTGATAGAAAACTTCGAGAAATACCTGATTCATTCCAGCATTTCCGCTGACGGCAAAAATGATTTTTTTTCGTGCGATTAATATTTTATAGACGTACTTATTAAATTGATTAGACTGCGGATTTCGTGCCAAGAATGTGCGTCAAATGAATAAAATTTAAAATAGTTGAAGGATATCAATATACTCCCTCTGTCACATAAAAATAGCAGCTGTTGATGAATCTAATTTGTCCCATAATAATAGTAGCAAAAGAAAATATATAACGCAACATTTATTATGAAAAAACTAGGTTACATGAAACAATAAATTAAAAATATTGCTCCTAATTTTTATTTTGAGTGTTCACATAGAGTTTATGGATTTTTCAATAATTTCGTTACTGCATTTTAAACTTCTAGGTAGGATCCCCTGGCTGCGGAGCTTTGCTTTCCCTATGTGCGCGAGCTTAAAATTATTGGAGCCATCGTTTTTTTTCATCTTACTTTTACAATGGGTTGATATATTCAACTGAAATAAAACAAATAGTTATAATTCGTAATATGTAATTAAGTTAATTTAAAAATTGAAAGATGTGTCAAAATAAATGGCAGATGTCATGAAACATTGATTTTGATTGAAGGCTTCGCAATTTTGCGCTACAATATAATTCCCATTTAAATATTCACTTGCTACTATTATTATGAGACAGAGGAAGTACTATTTACTATATATAATCGTATGAATCGTACAGTAAAGTCTTGATCTGAGAAAAACCCTCGGGTCCGGGCTGTTTCTTAGATTGTACAGTTCCCGTTTTGTCGATCAAGACCATTACCGTATAGAGATCTGCAGTGTCACTATCTGCAGTGCCACAAACACTAGCGATATGTAATAACTCTCACTGCCATAGGCTCGAGCACAGTGAACAATAACCGCATACATTATTTAAATTTACTTAACACGCATTAGCAAGTGGCAATGACTTGGCTCCGTCGTCGTTTAATCGTGTCCACGTTCAACTCGATTCATTCTGGCTCGCACGTGTGTGCCTATGAAAACCGAACCTGCACATGCTGTCCATATGGTCATGCGACCATGCGACCGTCCATACGAGAAACCCATATACCCGGCTCAGAAATACCGTTCACCTACCGGAGTCTCTCGTCATATACATTTCACCGAGCTGTGGGAGAAGCAGACGAAGTTTATAAACACGTTATAGTGTTTCAAGAGACGTAGTAGCACGTTACTGGCCGAGAAAGTGTTAACAAGATTTTCATCCCCCACTTCAAGGTCTTCATCCCCTTGTCAGCCAATGAAAAAGAAAACATGTTTAATCCTCGATGCTGAGAATCATTAATTCAAAATTCACCGCTTCACCAGTCAAATTCAACCTTTTGCAAATAAATCTCACCCAGGGACCAAAAATAACAGTTATTCTAAAAATCATTAATAAAAAGATGATTATTATTGAAATTTAAGATAATCTACACAAAATATAAAGAAAAAATTCGAAGAACAAAATTATTTTAAAATATCGATTTTTATACTTTTATTTTTATACAAAATCTATTTGTTAACTGTCTTTGATATATAATTGATTGTCTACTATTTGAAAGTTGTACTATTTCATATTAGCTATTCCAAATTTCCTTCATCAATAACTGTTATGAGCGATCGAAATAAATTTTTCTCAACGATAACATTTACCAACAAGACAAACAATTTTCAGTTACTTATAATCCTTATTTGTAACTACATACGATTTTAGTCGATGAAATACTTATTATTCCATGACTGTTTTCTTTTTGGTTATAACAGTTATGTGATACCTGATTTCATCTCTCTCTCCATTAAGAATATTTATAATTATTTATTTATGTAGACACTAAATCAAGTAGAGAAGCATCCTCTTATTCTTTCTGAAGGAAACGGAGCCGTCGCGGCTACCAATTTTGTCATTTCATTCGGAACAAAGCGCGCAGGCTAATTCAGCATGAAACAAGCAGCGCTAATGAATACAGGCGCATTGATTCGAAAGATTGATACCACGCCCACCGAGTCGAGGGGCTAATTATCGAAAACAATGACCTATTACAGAAGCGTCCCGTTCGATTCGCAGGTCCGCGAAGGGTTTCGCAAGGTGTTTGCTCGGTCGACTGTATCGCGGATCGACAAATAGCTGGCGTTGCGACTCAATTGTCCGAAGAGGGAGGCAAAACGCGGCGCGGAGAGGCTTCAGGAATGTCACCGCGGTGGAAACGTGGAATTCCAGGCGTGTGTGCGTGCAACGTTCACCGTTCACGGTCCCACGTCGTCGTAGATTCGATTCGAGGCACGCGTGTCGTTCGGCTGATATTGCAAAATCGCTGCACGTTGGCCATTAGCATAAGCTCTTTGTTAACCGCGACGCCGGTTAACCGGACGCATCTTTCGATTATCCCACAGACCGTGTCGCCTCGATTAGCTTACGCTACTTATATACTAGAACGCGGATATTTCCAACAACGCGTTTGCCGAGAAGATGGAAAAAAAGCGCCGACATGTGGGAACGAACGTAATCACGGAAAAGTTGATAACGAACCTCGGCCCATTATGCTCCCCATAAATGGACAAGAGTTAACGCAATTTTACCTTGAGTACAGTCCGACCCTAACCGCCGCCGCGCAATACTAATGAAATTCCCGGCTCGGTGTACAGGGTGGCTTCGAGTTAATGATGCAATTACCAGGGGATGGGCGGAGTTGAAAAATTATGTTAAAAATAATCCGCGATACTTTGTAGTAAATTCTATTATGCAAGGTATTTCACCAAACTTGACCACCTTAAATATCTTTGTTGTTTTTAAAGATACGTCAAATGTCTGAAGGACAAAGTTGAATGGTAAAATGGGGCTCTTTATTTTTTTAAATGGAATTTCCTATTTTTTTATACCATAGATCGATAGAGCATCAAATTCTGAGTATAAAAGTGACCTCCATATATCTTAAACCTAATAGTTATCGAGATATTATCGAAACAATTTTCTTTCTTCTTTGTGGATAATATCTCGTTAACTGTGTATTAGGTTTAGGACATACGAAGGTCAACACTTTTATACTCAAAATTTGATACTCTATCGATCTATGGTATAAAAATTAGGACAGTCCATTTTAAAAAATGAAGGTGATATATCTAAAAAAAATTACATAAGAACAAAAATTTTTTGGTATCGTATGAGCCCCATTTTACCATTCAACTTTGTCCTTCAGACATTTGACGTATCTTTAAAACCAACAAAGATATTTAAGGTGGTCAAGTTTGGTGAAATACCCGGTATACATAGAAAATTATATTCTAAATTTTTCACACACATTTAAATGCATCGCTATTCAATATTTCTAGATTATTTTAGTTAGATTTTGTTCATTTTCAGCCTCAATGGCCCTGGAGAAGACACGGTTTCTAATTTCATGACACTCTATCTATGATACTCAATTTTTACATTAACTTTACATCCCCCAATTTTTCGCTTTTAACTCATTTAATAAAAATCCTACATGGTCAAGACTTTTTATATTTGTTGTTCCTTAACTAATTATTAACATGACAATAAAAAAAAAAGGTTATTCAAATGTTGTTCAAGAGGGGCCACGGGCTACAAAAGTTTAGGAACCACTGCTCTATTACATACAGTGAATAGGTCACAGAAAATAGTGGAACCACACGATCTAAGAAACAGCACGGACCTGAGGATTTTCCTTAGAACAAGACACGACTGTAATAAGCTTACGATTGGTGAAATGATGACAGACCTTCCCCGAAATCTAATGAAACGAAAGCACAAATCGATTTTACTCGATTTCAAGCGTTCTTCTGCTCTATATAGGACTCCAAGTCACCACTTGATCCCCGATAATATCAGTGTTTGTGGAATAGGTCAGACAGACGTTGCGTGGCTTCGAAGAGAGCCCAAATTGGATTGAACGAAATGTTTTTCAGGCGAAGCACTTTATTGGACAGAGACGCATTTCCTTTTACAAAGGGGTGAAATTGATTTACAAAAAGGTAAAACTGATTCGCATGAGGTTGACTCGTAAAAGGGTGAATTTAGAGTGCGAAATCTTTGTTAGGTTAAGGGTTAAGTTGCGACCGCTTGTGTTTTATCTGGAAATCGGAGCTTTTGCAGTGGCCCGGGGAAAAGCGTTTTCCAAGAGAAAGAGAACGGTAAAAATGTCAGTTTGCGGGCGAATCTGTGCGCGAGAACGAGGTGAACGTCATTTTGTCGGAACTGGTGGAACACAGTGTCCCGGATTACCTGGCCAAGTAGCACGTATACGTAAGTTGGCGCAGTACCACGACCTAAATTTCCCGTTCGTTAAATATTTCACGTTGCAGTCACGAGCGACCGGGCGCGGAGGCAATAACCGACGAAAAGCAGATACACATACTACAGCAACACATATGTACCGTCTCTTGGCGCTAACGTGCCGACGATTCCGGCTTGTTGCCCGATAACGATACCTGACCGTGTGGCACGCGGCCTCGATAAAACGCTATTTCCGACATTTACAGAAGCCACTCGACCCCCGACACCGCTATCCCCCGGCATTTCGTCGGCTTTATTTATGAGATCCACCGCAGCGGCGATAATCGAGCACATTCGAGACAGATATTGAATATCGCAGTACCTCGCCGCTGTTGTACCTGCAGAATTTAATCTCGAAACGTGACCGCAGTAGAATCGGTCAGCGCTTACGATGAGCCTGTATTGTGCTTGGCGAGCTTGCTTCGAGATTAACCCCTTTACCCGGTGATCTATCTCGCGACTACAGTGATTAGAACATTTTAGTTCGTAATACTCAAAGTGTCAGACATTGATGTCCAAATGCTTGCCTATATTTTTTTTAATAACTGTACAGTGTGTGTGTCTCACTTAACTGTGACCCACAGAATGTTTTCTTTCATTTCGACAAAGTAAACAAATTTTTTTATATGTAATTTTTTTGAAATGATTTTCTCGTAGCTTTCAAGGTTATCGATGTTGTTGCTTTTTTAAATAACTGTACAGGGTGTCCCGGGATTTTCCGGCCAAACTACGGGAGCGTGTTCTATTGTACAAGAGGAAATAAGCAAAAAATGTTATTTGAAGTTCTCAGATTTTACTTCGCGAAGGTTGTTGATGTTTACTATCTTGGAGTGGTTCAACATCAGTGTCGCTTTTACCACAACACCTGTTAGATCAAGAAATCGTGGTGAAAACACTCTTTGCATTTTCAAGGAATCGTGGTGAAAATGCCAAGAGTGTTCTCACCACGATTTCTTGATCTAACAGGTTTTGTGGTAAAAGAGTAACGTTGAATCACTCCAAGATAGTAAACGTGATAACTATCAACGAATAAGATAAACATGTTCATACGCTGCGAAGTAATATCCGCCGTTGAGAAAACCCGTGGGACACCTTGTATAATATATATGAATGTGTTGTATTTATATCTTCGTGATGCATCGCGTAGCTCATAAAAAAATATGTCCTCAAATTTCGTTTGCAAGGAGAATTCATGATCAATCCGTCTCGGTATTCAAGTTTGCTAGCAAAAAGGTTTAATCAACAAGTAATACAATGCAGTCCCATTTTTATTAAATTCGTTGATTTGATTACTTGTGGTGACTCCTTCGAAAAGATAATAAATAATTATTTATGATATCCACACAGTGAATTAGAATGAGAAAGAGCAATTAGTTGACTACCCGATGTGAAAAGAAATTTTTTCGAAAATAGCAATTGATCGGAGTTGTAGAAAAAATATTAAAAGTTGTATTTTCAACTTTTTCATGTGGGCCTACATTGAAAATATAAAAAGTACGTTTTGTAGGTCTGTGTAAATTATATGCAATGTGGAAGTTTCATCGAAATCGTTCGATGTCGGTAAAAAACGACAGGCATTGAAAGATGTAAGAATTCTTAGATATGGATTTAGATTTAGACGAAATTTTCAGGATATGTTTAATTCACACAGATCTACAAAACGTATTTTTTAAATTTTCAATACAGGTACACATAAAAAAATTGAGAATTTCTTTTCACATCCTGTAGTAAACTAATTGCTCTGGCTTCCCAGAAAAGTTCAAACAATATTAAAAAAGTTATCGTCTTTTTCAGAGCGTCCGAATATTAATCCGAGTAACTGTATGTTCACGTGATGAATCAAATTGATTTCGGTTATTTCAAAGTTCACGGTTGCCCGATGGTAGTAAAAGCTCGGGGACAGGATGTAAACACGTATGGGGCGTTACAGTCTAGTCAATACTACGAGGGTAGGTAGTAACGTTTTGACAGGACGATAGTGCCTTAAAAGAAAGTTTGTTATGACATGCACCAATTCTGTCTCCATGTTCCCAATTCGGAGCCACGACAGCTCTATAAACGATGCCATTTATGCTTTGGAATCGTGCTCTGCCTGCCGGTGGTCACGCGATGCTCGTGAAAGGTTTCTTCTTACGAAGTCATGGATATGCGATCGAGTAATAGCTTTACTAAATTCCTTTATAATAATTAAATATATCTGGTTCCTGGACAGCGCAATGCGTACTGTAGAAAAAATACGCAACAATGAACAATAGGAACATGAAACATTATTTTAAACGATAACATATACAGTGGGTGTACGAAGTATCCGTACACATTTTAAAAACGAATAACTTTTTCAAGATTGCACCTAACAGCTTGAGTATTTTTTTTTCAGACGTCAGAAGGCTTAGTTTGCTAGCTAATGTGTAAATAATTTGTTTTTCAATTTTTTATCTGTGCCTGTAATGAATATTTAAAACATGTATTTTTTAAATCTAAGTTAGTTGTATACTTGTACCAAAATCAGCAAAAATTAGACTGTGCGAAATCTTTCTGTAGTAATAATTTTTTAGTAGATATAAATGATACAATACTTATTAATTTGTCTAACAAAAATTCTATTTAAATTGACTCTTTTCACTAATTCCCCTAAATGATGATTTCGTACATGACCTTTTAACTAATCGCAATTTCAGCAGATTGTGTATTTTTTTTTAATGAAATATAAAAATGATCGCTTTGAACAGTGTTTTTTAAAAATAAATAGACTTATTTACCGGCAATGTAATTCCAGTATGATCGCGTTGTCGTGTCGATGAACTACGCTCAGGTAGCTGATCTCTCTATATTTAGGTCGCCGATAGAGGAAGGATATGAGTCGTTGAGGTTACTAACAACAGGTTGAATAAATTATACCGATGGGTACGCGTTAGCAGAGCATCAAGCAAATCTTCCCATCAAGTATTTATACTACGCGTTCTGCTTGTGTCTTCTGCGCGCGCAGAAAAATGTCACGAGAGCTGTGATTTAAGAGGTTCCACGCGAATGCATTTCCATTTCTGATGACTAAACTGTTTTGCCAGCGTCCCTGCACGGTTATTATATTTTACATAATACCATAATGAAACGGTCAAATTGGAATAATACTCATAACCACCAGTATTCTTGCAGGAACATTTATGCAAAAAAATAATACAGTCATAATGTTATACAAAATTTTAGTGGAACCCAAATATAACATATTTAAATTAAATAAATATGCTCAATTAATAAAATCCATTCGTATAATTACAGAATACAAAAGATTTGTTACATTGTTACTGTGTGTTGAAATATGTTTTGGGAAACAAAATTAATCTATTATTTAATGAAGAAAGATTAATTTTGTTTCTCAAAACGTACTTCAACATGCCCCCTCAAAATTAAATCTATTGTTGAATGAAGAAATGCCAATATGTTTTGAGAAACAAAATTAATCTTTTTTCATTAAATAATACATTTTATTTTGAGGGGAAATATGTGTTGAGAAACAGAATTAATCTATTATTCCACACGAGGAACGACCGATTCAATATCAGTTTATTTCAATTTGTTTATGAAACCGTTGGTTGTTTGTTCATAGTATCGTTCAATTTTCTAGCCCGAATGATCCTCACTTGACGTGTTACATTCAAATCGTAAAGACGTGGTTTGCTTGTGCTTTTCTCTTTATTGAATAAACTCCGTTGAGTCAATTTATACAAAGTGTGCGATTTATTTAATTACATAATCTAATAGTTTCAAAATAATATTTGTAACTGGAGGGGATGCTGTTAATCAAATTATACTGGCGAAGATTTTATACAATCTTCTCTTTACGAATAAAACTGAAGAATTAAAAAAATAAGTGTTTCGAACTTTTTCTCGAAAGTTATTATATTATCTCCTATGTGTGCCAGCGATAGACACTTTTGCTTTCAAGAGGCGTTACAGGAATTATGTTTGGATAGTACGTATGTATACTGTTATACATAGAAGCGATCTCTTAATCTTTGCATTGCAAGTTCATTACCCTGAATTCCTCGGCACAGTGTAAGTGAAAGTTACTCGCGAAAACATCTGTACTCGGGTTACTGCGCCAAGAAGACGTCTGAAGTGTACGGACGGACGCCCTTGAGAACACCCGGTTCTCATTAGCGGTTAGTTACAATTACCGAACGAAAAGTTCATTAAATTTCACGCCTAAGAAGCTCCTGACCTCCCCGCGATGTCAAGGAAACCCTTTAATTCTCTGTGACCCTTTCCGTAGCGAACTCGGATTCGTGTGCAACGTGAATTTGCAAGGAAAAAGGAACCGGAACTATCAACAAAAATAAAATGTTATTTATTATGCACGACAGTGTCATAAAGTGAGGATTTTTGACAAAAATGTCAAATTATACAAAAGTGGAAGAATTTGAGGGTATTGTTATATTATTTTCGACTTATTAATATAATTAATAGAGGAAATAAATTTCCATCCAACCCTCTTACAGTTAATTTAGCCAATTGTTATTTTATAAAAATATTTTATGGAAAACACTGAACTTAAGTGTATAGGAAACGTGAAAACAATTCATTGCTCACTTCCACAATTGAAGTTTTTTTAATTGAAATGACAGATAATAATATCCACTAATTAGAATGCATCTCGTTAACTGCGAACACACAATTGGCAGATGTAACATGTGTTCTTCTTTTCTCGAAATGTGGGTGGTAACGTCGTTCGTTGCTGGACATTGCTGCAGGCGTCAATATTTACGTACACCGTTAGCTTGGCTCAATCGATGTGCTTGCTACAATGATGTACTATGAATCGATAGAAAATTCTGAGAACAATCAGGCACAGACAATGCTTTTCGCTATGAATAGAAACGGTGAACAATAAGCCCGACAAACTATCAGATGCATTTATTATAGACATGTTTAATTATTCAATACATTTACAACCATTTTCAATACACATTCTATGTATTTTTTAGCCTGAAATGTCCATGCTGTTTTCATTGGTAAAAGAGTCGATGCGTTTCAATTGTTTAATAAAACCAGTGTCCGACACCAGGGGCGAATACCCTTTGTGGAATCTGAGCGGAGAATTCGTTTTGGAAAATCGTTGAAAATACGTTCGATGCATCGAGGAACCCGAGTGTTTCACGTTTCATTAAAAAGTCAGCGGAACAGCCGATCGATCGGGGCAGCGTGTTTTCGTTGAAAGGAAATAGGTCTGTCGCGAACATTGTTCACCCCAGGGCGGACGTTAAATTGGCAGAAACGTGTATCGGGGTGTAATGCGTCGGTTCTTTCGATAACAGAACTCTGCTGCCCCTCTTTGTAATAAAAGGGGAAGCGAATGACGTCATTCGCCTATCCACAACTACCACAGAGATACGATTCCGCGATCGTGAGCCTAACACGCGTTATCATCCAGGCCGTAGAAGAACAACGCTCGGACATGTTACGCACGCGTTTACACCCCTGCATTATAAACAGTTCGCGAACGGTTACAAGCAATTTTTTTTTCTCGAGTCTCACGGCGATTAAAAATAATCACTATTTATTATCCGACTAATTAGAGTGGAACCAGTACCACCAGCAAAACGTTATTCGAGTAACCAAGATTTTTAGTAATAGAAGGCTGCCATGAATTTTCCGCTGTCTCAGAATTTAATTACTTCCTCGATCCACTGTTTTACTTCCTAATTGTCTCTTTGTCACGCGGTGGCATTCTCTTTTCAGCGCCGACTTTCCTGTGGAACTTCTCTGATGACTATACTTCCTCGTAACTGTCAAGAGACTGTACTAAATAGTAGCGAAAGAGGGCATTGTTGTTCAATTTTGCTTTGTATCGTTTATTTATTAAGGTCGCGTTAACTACTGGATCATCAGTTTACATGGTACAATGGTGGGCACAAGGGTGTATTTTACTTGCAAAAGCGTGAATTTGGAGTGCAGAACCTGTATAATAGGTTAAAAAGAATATACAGTGGGTGTAAAAGGTATTCGAACGCCGTTTACAATAGAATAACTTTTTTATAATTGTACCAAACGACCTAATTTTTTCATAATCAATTAGAAGCATTCGTTTACGAAATGATATGCTAAAAAGATTACCCAAAAATTATAATTTACAAGGTTACATGCACAAATAAAAGAAAGCATTTTTTAAAACTTTTTTATTTGGGCCCTTAAAGAAAATTTCAAATACATTATGTTTTTTAGATCTATAGTAGTTACGCACGCTGAATACTTTTTACACCCACTGTAACAGTATTTTTTAAATAATCCCGATTATCGATCGTAAATTGAAAGTATTTTTAAATTACAACCAGTCATTTTTGTCACAAATTCATGAAAAATCCACTGTCTACATCTAACACATAAAAAAACTCAAGCCGTCTGGTGCAATTTAGAAAATGTTATTCGTTCTTAAGCGGTGCACGAATACTTCTTGCACCGACTGTGTTTCGCACGATTCGAATAATAATCGACGTTGCAACGTAGAAGACAGAACCGTTCTCCCAATATCGTAGAACAAACTGCAACTCTGTCGTCCACGGTTGCGAACGCAATCGATATTCGATGCGCGTGTGTCGCAGGGGGGAAACAGCAAAAAAGCATTTCTTAACAGTTCGGTAGTAGGCCCGCATGCAATATTGATCAAGCCGGTTGGTAAATTGGACCAAGAACTGGGTGGTCGTTGTTGGTCAGGCGTGAAGCGGTTTCTCTTCTGATCGTGAGTCACCCAGAACCAACCCAAACTCTGCTTTATTGCTCGGCACAACATCCAGAGCTATTCGTGTGCCACACTTCTCGTGCACACTGTGTGCTACCGATCTCATCTACAAACAAAAACACGAGTTTTCGTGCGAATTCGAAGTTCGACGAATGCTCCTCGTAAATTCATATTTACTCCCCTGTTATCTGGAATCTACACGCCGTTCTACGGCATCACGCGAACAACGGATTCTTACAATTTTCATTATTTTTATATGAGACTTTCGCCAACTTATATGCCTGACATTTTTCTTATTAATAAAAGTATTGGCAGAGAGAGGGTACCTTTTTCCCCTTCAATTCGTGCTCCCACCCCTCGTCACAAAGGTCACAAAAAAATAATACAATTACCAAGGATAGTTGTTCCAGATATCCCAGGCGGTTGTCCTAAATTGTCCAGAAGCAAGTTTAATTGCGTCAAGCAATATTGCTCCCCTAAACTGATTTATGCAACGTTCATCGACAGTTCGTGGGACAAAGGTGCGATGACAACGAGATAATGAACACAGACTCCCTGCTCGATATGCTTCATTATTTGGGTTAACATCCATTTTGCGCACGCGGTCGACTCAGGCTATCTACGAAGACCGTTCTGCATTAGCCACGTCCATATATGAAGCTCATTACGAGGAGCGTTTCGCTAGCAGGACACCGGACTAAGTTAATTAAGTATTCAAATGAGTGTACGACTAACATTTTGTAACGACTACAGCACGTAATACTGTCTCGTTTTAACGATGGGCTCGGATCGTGAAAAAATTATAGCGTACAGATCGTATCTGCAATTCAAATGGGCCCCGCCGCTAAGTGATTCTTAATTCGTTTTTAATTTCTGGCTCGTCCACGCACGTGCCCCACGGTGCAACAATTTTCGTTGTATATTTTCGTTAATCGATGCCGGCTCGTTTTATTGGAGACATTAAACGGAGTGTCCCGTCGGAAAGCGATTTCACCGTGTTGTCTGTAATTAAGTTCTACGACCGGCAATTAGTAGCTACTTTATAGCAATTATAAGGATTCTCTCCCTTTTACATTCACATTTTACTGTTCCTTGATTTTACAAGGGTCACGAGGTCCACAAATGCCTTGCAGAAGCCTGCTAACTCTTTTTCCCGTCTGTTTTTGCCGACTTTTAAAAGTCGGAATCGTGAGGAACATTTTAGATCAAGTTTTTCTTTTAGGACGAAATTAAATTCTGTTCTCTTTTAATTAATATTTAAGAAAAACACGTGCATTAATGAAAGTAAACTTTTTATGCGACCTTCGCCAACTTATTTGTGGTATTTTTTTTTTTTATTAAAACGACAGGTCGCGAAGAAATAGTAGAACTACACGATCTAAGAAATTTCTTTTTTTTTTTAAGAGAGGTTGTGCTACCTTTTCCACTAGTATCAACTATACCGAACAATCTGCATCGAGTTAAACTCACGATCTCTCACTTATCTAAACCACTCGACGGTAATGATTCAGCGACGACAGGTTACCTGACAAGATCGAAATGGGGACAGAGTGTTTGCTTAGCGAGCGAGTTAAATATACTCGTAGGTCGCTCGCACTTTTATGTTATTTTGCTGCTAGACCGGTCGATTATACTTGACTTACTGTTTACTATCCGCGCCATCTTTTCGAACGTATATTCCACGGTACGATTTCTATCGTAATTTCTACCGATATCTACCGTAATTTGCATTACCCGGCAGCATGCAGCTATTTTTATAAAGCTGCGACAGCGACATACTGCCGAATAATGCAAATTACGCCTCGTAAACTGAAAAGTAGGACTTTTAAAGCCGATTTTTACACTATCGAGAAATAGTAGAAGGCGCATCTCGCACCCTTGCAATCCTGGAAAGAAGAGAACACGTCCTTAATCTGGCGATGCTTAGCAGAATAAGTCGTGCGATAGAGATTTAGAATTCGATCTGGCGTATCGCGCAGCTTCCCACGGCAAAAAGCGAGAAAACGGCCGGCACGGAAGGCTTTCAGAAACAAAGGCAACAAATAGCGGGAAACAGGAGTAGTGCCGCAGTTCTTCCAATAAATTGTTCGTCGGGTTGCATGCGAACGAATCCGTGGTAGCGCAAGTCCCATTGACCTAAGTCTATCTCGAACAGAAAAGGCGACAACGACGTGACGTTGCTTTTTGGTATAGTGTTACACCGGGTACGGTAGCATGATCCTAAACCGCACTATCTCGACGAGCGTAGTCGGACACGTTTCTTTCGGTGTTCCGCAGGAGGACAGCAAGGTTAACCAATCTGTAACCGGTTCGTGACATTCGATTCCCTCGATTAACCGCGTCGATTCGGATACCGCGGAGTGCAGGCTCTCTCTGTCCACTGCTGTCCGTGTGTTATCTTTGCGGATTTTCTGCCTGCGACATGCTCGGTCGTTCGCGTGCACGCTCGGTACACGTTACGTGAGACCGACCGGAAACGTCCACGCATGTGGTAGATCCGCTTAAGCGGGGAATTATACAGTGAAGGTGGACGTTGCGCGATCGTAGGGTCAAGTTAGCCCCGGACCCTACGTACTACGTACCGAGCCGCCGGCACTTAAGCACTTGAGTGTCCGGGTTGCCACGGTCAATTTTCTGCCTACGTTCGATTGACTGGTCAACCATGCTTGCGCGAAAGACAATAGGGTGGGGCGACACTGAAAGCACCGTTTTAAACACAAACATGAAACTCTAATACTCGGTTCGATCGCTGCTGCCGCCGCACTGTAGTCCAGCAGCACGTTTCTTGTGCAAATTACAACAAATTACAACAGAGCCTTTTTTTTTCTCTTAAATGAGAACGTTTCGAAACCTCGAAATTAAAAAATAATGTAATAGTTTATAATCTATGGCTGTTGCATCAACGGCAAGCAGCAGGAGAGAGAGAGAGCCGAATAAAAAAAAACTTTTTAAAAACCACGCTTATATTAAAATGCACTAAAAAATTATTTTCTCCTTTGTATAGTGTATTTTAATATAAGCGTGGTTTTTAAAAAGTTTTTTTTACAAGACCGTATATATACACACACACACGTTGCGCGTGCGCGATACGGACGCAACAATGAGAGAGGGAGGGTACATCATATCACCGTGATTCCCCTCATCTGGTAGCACTGTATGTTACACGTTGCGCGACTGCGCGACCAATCTACGGTCTTAGTGGGAGACGTTGGAGTATGCTCATGGTGGTGGAATGGGTTAGTGGAAGGGGAAAAGGAAGAGAGTAATTCAGAGTAAGACAGTGGCGACACTGGTTGGAACGCGTAGTGGAGTAGGGAGCGTTGGCGCGCGGAGTGGGGATCGCTGAACGCGATGACGTACTACTGAGCGTCGTGTGGAAAGGTGCGACGGTTAATATTGTAAGCTGTTGTTCATGTTGCGCCACCCGGTATATTGTTAACGTTATTTACAAGCGACTCGTTGCTAATGAAAAAACGAACGAAATGAACGTCAAACAGTCTCGTCAGACCCGTCGCCGGAAAAAGACGTTTAAAATAAAGATGATCCATTATCACGGCATTTATCGTTTTAATCCCGACCATCCTTTACAATATTAAAATTATTTTCTTTTCTCCTAGACGCACAGTTTTTTTTTAAATCTGTTTTTTAACATTGCATTGTCATCCAGTTCGGAGCTATGTTTAAAGTTTCGAGTCTCTGGCTCATCGAGAAGTGGTTTAAAATTCGTTTTCAAGATTTGACGCACACAACGACAACTCGGCAAGCTAACATAAGCGTGGTAAAAATCGAATTCTCTCTTGAATGATTTGAAGATGTTAAAAAGAACACGCCAACATTCTGAAATCCTCGGTTCTCTTCAGGAGCAAAGAATCTGCGAGATTTTTCATCGACTGGCTGGGAGACCTTGCAGGCAGTATCTGCTGCCCGGTATGCAGCAGCGAGCAGCAGTCAATCCAATTCATAAAGAAACTTGTCTCCGCGGCCGCTTCTTCCCCGATTGCTCGGACAAAGAACGAAAAAGGAAAAAAAAAGGAAGTGGAAGCGGGTGCGCTGGAGGCGGTCAGAAGCGACCGGAATGGAAACTGGCGAATGGACGGCGGTTCAGCGCGTCAAAGGGACAAAAGGCAGAAGTCCCCCGCGCAACGATACCGTTGAAAGAGTTCAAAGGTAGGCGAACAAAACGGGGAAGAATTCGCGGACGGTGGCGTAAGATATCGGGTAACGTTTGTCATGCTGTGTAAGAAGACGTCGACCTCGTGGACACGCTACCGTGGACTGGTCTTATGCATCAGGGACCACCGTCAACGGCTACCCGCGATGGACAAGCGTAGTGACTTTGGAAACGCCTCGGGGAGCCGAGCTAAAGCACCTCGGGCCGTCAGAGGTCCATTTCCAGGCAGCAACATTGTAACGCCGATGTGGACAACAAGAGCTCTTTAGGGGACGCTGCTGGGGGCTACATTTCAGTACACTTCAGTCGAGTTCAGTATCGACGATAGAAGACTATCCTTCTCTCTTTCGCTGTAGGATTCGTGGTTTTGCTACTTTAGATTTCCGGGAAGCTAGGACAGTAGCCTAGGGAAATGCTGTAACAGCTGATCAACACAGCCAACAAAGTTTGCGAACTCCATTATCTCTTCCTTCCTCCAGGCAATATGTCCGAGGGATTTTTCTGTGAAGTGCATCGAGTTCAGATTGTCCCAGAGGAGTGACTATACCGGACTACATACACAGGGTCGATCAAAACACGTGGTACAGATGGGGACAATAGCGCGGAATGAGACGAAAATCAGGAGCAAGTCGAATAAAACGGCGCGCGAACCGTTTATTCAATATTTGCGAAGTATGTGTTCGGTTGACACAAGGAACCATTGATCGTGTAGGAGTGGAATCCATTCGACGACTCCATGAGCCATCTGGTAGGTATGCGGCCCAGATTGATCTTTAACCCTCCAGGGACGTCAGTACACCATACTGACTCTGCCGAATGTTTATAAATTTATTAGTCACGCTATACGTCTCCGTAATTTATTATCTACTTTCTAGAGTTAACCGCAGATTTCTTTAATTCTTCCTCGTTTTCGTCAGATTTTGAGCGTCGTACTGACTTCGCTCCCGCGACAGTGGACGAACGGTGTAACAAAACGCACGACAAATTTAATCCGGGGAGCAGCCGACATCGCTGTTCACGGCGGAACGGTTCGAAAGAGCAAGAGACCGTTTCCGCCACGAGATTCGTGGCCGGTCGTTGGCCGATGCAAAAACATCATCAACGAGAGAGGCGGCCGAGTAGTGGCCTTTGCCAAGTCCGTCGGGGGGAAAAAGGGAGCCCCCGAAGGGATGATGGTAGCCGTCGTCCCGCAATAATGTCAGACTCTTCTCCGTTTTATTGCGCACGGAGTGACTGACTACTGGAGCATTGATCGACGGATGCGGCAAAGCCGCAATTAGTGCGCCGCGCGGAGCAACCCGGTCGGATCGAGATGATTAGCGGAAGCGTCGCTGAAAAGGAAAGGTGTCACGCAGCCGCGACAGGTGTTGATACACTGCTAGACGGTTTTTAGTGTCTAATAATTGCTTGGGAAATTCTGCCGCAATTCGAAACAATGTCCTCGGATTATGTGCTAATCGCATTGTTGACAATTTCATGATTGTCTGGCGAGATACGATCGGAACGCCGTTCGTCAGTCGTTTCTTATCCGAGATGAGCACAACCAACAGTTTACCAAATGACCAATTTAGGTGGAAAAAATATATTCTTCTGTGGGAATGTTTACTGAGCCTAATTATACCCATAACAATTCATTTAATAGCGATTTAAGCATAGAAATCAGAAGGTGAAAACTCCGAACCGTAATAAAAAATGTTTAACTTAATGTTCACAAAGTTTGTTCGTAAAATAAGATCGAAACGTTGAAATAAAGATATTGTGAAAATTTGCAAATATTGGTTATATTTAACAATCGATCGAACCAGTGCGCTGAAATCATTGAAAATCTTGTTAGCAACAATTTCCGATCGACACAAGGAAACATTTGTTCGTAAAGTCCGCTACAATAATTGCTAGAAGTGATCTTTGTAGAAAGTATTTTATTAGAAAGCTGGGGTGTTTTCTAAACTTTCGGAGTTGAAAGTCGTCTCTACACGTGCTACGAGACAGAAACGAAAAGTTATATTTCCATATGGCAAGAAAGCAATTTTTCGAAATGTTTCAAGCGAGATGCTACTTTACTAGAAAGTTGAAAGCAGACAGTTTCTTTCCATTACGCCAGAGAGCAATATGTTTCAGGGCCTCCGAAAGTCGCAACGCTAGGAGGCAGCGTTCCGCCGAGCAGTTCGCGAATCCGCCACAATAGCAAGGTGCACCCGTCCCATAGTAAACTGCACAAGGTCAACGACTCTGGCCGGTTACCAAAATTAACCCTCGGCGCGCACCGGGTCCTCATAATCGTCGGTTTTCCGATTTTCCAACAAAGCTCCGTTGCCATCGGGAGGATGAAACTTCGGAACTAGCTACCCTCAGATTTCGATCATTTTTTACTCTCTGTAGCCTAAAAATCGATACTTTGAACAACTTCGCATAATAGCAGCGATACAGCTAATAGAATAAGTTTTTCAAAATTGGACAATTAGAAGTATTGGTTTAGTAATTATTAGGTGTGCAAAAAAATAAGTTCTTTCCCCTTTTTTCCAAATTCAATATTTTATTACATTTTATGTACGTAAATAAAGTCTGGTGACTCCGAATCTTTCTGCCAATTCTTCTTGCGTCTGTGTCGCATATTCGTTGAGCAATTCCTCTAACTCACCGTCATCAAACTTTCTCGGTGCACCTGAACGATCGTCGTTTTCCAAACTAAAATTTCCGATTTTAAATCTTTGGTATCATCATTCTCTTCCAGTGCCACACAAACCATTTCAGTAGCTTCAACAGCTGATTTCTTGAGCTCGCACGTCATACAGCTTGAAATTGTTGCATAGGACTGGAAACTCCCAGAGCGCTCATCACGACTCTTTTTAGAACTAAAAGGAGGCTCTCTTAGATGGCACCAAAATCGGGGAGTAATTCGAATTCAGTCAGAAGTTCTGATCGTAGAAAAAAAGGGGGAAGGAACTTATTTGCCCACCTAATACTTGAAATAATTACAAATGATAATAATTATAAATTACTTGAACTAATAATAATTACATGAATAAATAAAAGAAAGCATCATGTTGAACCTGCCGTGTTGAATTTCTTATTTTTTGTGTCAGATTCGTTATCAGCGGCCTAGAAAACTCTAATCACCAAGTTGGAGAAAATGTTGAATTTCCGCCAGAAAAATTGGGTTACCGAGGAAACTGATTCGAGAGGCCGTTTTTCCACGGGGCTCGATCAACGTCAAGGTATCCACCCACGCCGCGAAGTCTACGACCAGTCTGACCACTTATCGACATGTGTAAAGCGCACCTTGAACGGGACCAGCGCGGCGACGACTTTATCCGACGGGCTGATTCATCGCGTCTCGTTTGCCGATAAATTAACGTCGCGCAAAGTCGACGTCTTATCGCGGCCTCTCTTACCGAAATTGGTGGATCGTAGGATGTGCCTGGCGAGCCGATAACGATAAACGCGTTCGCAATCGCGAATGTGACGCAGTTTCGGGAAACCTCTGCCCACGGACTGTCGCAAAAATGTTCCTGGTCCGAACAGTTTCACGTTCGAGAACGCGATTACGATGGAAATGAATCGGTTTACACCATATTTGAGATTAAACGATAAAAATGATGACGTAGCAGACCAGGAACTGACGCAACTTGAAACCTCTGTAAAAACTCTATAAAAATTTTCTCGTAAAAGAGGCTGTCACAGATTTCAAGATTTCATGAATTTTTAAGGTATCGTTAAAAGAGGAAGCTTCAATCTTTGAATCTGTGGTGGTTTCAGTGATGGAAGAAAATGTTCAAAGTTTTCACGGACTCGAGAACATAATGAAAAAATATCTTAGGATAAATCATAATTTTTTACGAAATTATCATAGTTTAAATATGGGCAATTTTTCGAGGACGTCAAGTATTGTACTTCTCGGATCGAATGTGATTTTCTAGAACGAGACCAGGTAGAAAATAAATTGAACGCAATTTAGAACGTGACGGATTAAACGTTTTCCAGATACGTGATACCATTTAGATTGTCCCTGGTGTGTATATGATTTTTTTGCAGTTTCACCTGGATAGACCCGCGTTCCAGTTACCGGGATCAGTAGCAGTGAAAGAAAACCATGAAACGCGATGAATCCGAGTCCCGTATCAAAAGATTCCCTGAACGCGCACGCCGAACCGTTTTCTTTTCCTCGGCGATCGTAATCAGCGTAAGCGTTTCCCGTTATCGTTCGCGCAGAGGTGTGCGATCGGTTTTTATCGAGCATGAAACAAGCCGTATTAACGTTCGAGCGCGTTCCTGCTGAATGATGTTCGGCTCGCGATTTATAAAAGCTCAGTCGGCATACAGGTCGAGTTAACGACTGCTCGGTTTGCATGCAGCGGCATCAGCTTCTCCCATAAACCTTAATTGCGATTGAGGGTCTTCAACATCGGCCGGACACGTGGATTAAGGTGCAACCATACAAGCCGTGCTCGTTGCAAAATAACAGCGGGCGGCTAGGAAGCATTTATTAACGCAACGATGTGGCATAATAAACAGCCGCAAAAATCACGAGCAAGATCAGGAGCACCATATTACCATTTCCAAGGTACTGTTTTAATTACTCCAAATTTTTATAAATTTACCTTGAAATAGCTTCCTCAATTATTTTATCACTCATTGTTTTTATTGTATCATAATATAAAACAAAATAATATAAACTTTACTAATTAAAATGGAACTACCGGATGAGTCAAAATGATTTTTGCTCCTTATTTGTTTTTTTAGAAATATTAAAATAATGAATATGTTTTCTTGAGAAGCTTTTTTAGTGAACTTCTCTATTGAGAATATTTATAAATGCAATTTTTTCATTATTATAAGGCAATGTATGCCAACTGCGTTTATAAAATTTCTAACACATTTCCGAATAATTTTTTCTTCTGCATTGATCTCGGAAATGCATATTTCTTTTTGAATGTTGAGACAGAGCTTTTTCAAAACATAATCATTCAATTTATCATTGAGGAAGTTTAACAAATTTTCGGGTAAAGTCAAAATAGTCCCTGGGATGATAATACACATGCTGCTGATAATATTTGCTGTTAATAAACACAATATTTTACGTATAAAAATAAGGAACAGCATTTTTGCACTTCCTCATAGGAAGCTGTGAAATGGAAGTGAATGTTTCAAATTTTATTTTATTATAAAAATCTGAAAATGTGGAAGAGACGTAATGCGAACGTGATTTCTAGAACGATGCCCAGAAAACGATTTTCCTGCTCTGCCGTTATGTCATAGGCCGATAAGCTAGCCGATATTGGAAACCTATAATGTATCGTTGCACGGCTGCGTTCGAAACGCGGCCCGCTATTGTTAAACGTAAAAATAGTGTGAATTACACGTTACACGGCTCGCGACGAGTACAATTTCCAGCTCCGATGCACGCTGCTGACGGAAGAGTTCCGGCCACTTCAATGTTTATTACTCGACTAGGGTAGTTTTTCTGCAAGCTTACATTTGATTCACTGAATCAAAGTCCGCTCTCTTAACGATTCGTTCGACGGGATATCTCGAATAAGAGAAGATTCTTAAAAACCTGATTATTGAAAATAAAAATGACTTGGGAAATTAAGGTTTCTCGAAAAATTGTGCACTTTTACGTTCGGATGGTAACAATGTCGTAACTCGGTTGCGGATTTTATGCATTTAGAGTAAGAGTGAAATATTTCATGGGAAATGAGTTTTTACAATTTCGCACAAAGTTTTTGCCGCAACAGTAAGTCAACCCATTAGCCGAATTAATGCAAGCACGCGAGCTTCGCGCGACGTCTCGCGAAACTGATGCGCCGGGGGTGGAATATAAAGATAAACGAAGGGAAGAGAGAGAGAGAGAACGGTTGCAGTATCTCATTTGGTGCGATGATCTCGAGGGTACTGGGGAAGGAAAACGAAGAAACTGGATTGAACAGGTAGGATGAAGGGAGAGCGAGAATAATGAGAAAGAAAAATGAATCGCGTGCAAGCAAAAGCGTCGGACATTGCAATTTCGCTTCGAATATGATTAGATTCGTCATTTTTCTACGGGAAGTAATCATTATGACGATACTGCCGATACTCCGAGAGCAATATTCCAAATGCTAAGCTATTTGCGTAAACCAGTTCCATATTTCTAAGTAGCCAGCGAGTTTGGTAAAGATGAAATTAAACATTAGCTCTTGAAGATTAAATTATTATTACAAGATGCCCCAACTGATTGTACATGTATGGTATGCTGTATGTTGGACTGTTGTCAAGGAAACAGAGACAGAAAAGGTGAAGAAAGGACTGGCTAGCCGCCAGGTCAACGCGAAAGTGCTACGCAACGTTCGACAGACGCTTCTGTTATTGAGCTGCATGATTGCAGCTGCATCATCGATCCGCCGATCATAGAAGCACAGATTACAAAAGCTGATGTCAGTGCTGCGGCTGCAGCAACATGCTGGGATGCATAGCTAGCGTATGTGCCGCGATTAACCAGTTTAATCTAGGTCAGTGGCAATACCATATTAGACTGAGTCATTAATCATTTTGCAACATAGATGCCGGCACTAATTTTTACCTTCCTCTTAACGGTGCCGTTTATTAAGGATCGTCTCGCAATACGATAAATAGACCGAGGATAATTGTGACCGTAATTATGAAAGTGGTCCAAGTCAAAATTTAAGAAATTAATGAGTTTATTAATCACTTCAATGTAATTTTTACGATATTGGCAAAAATCAACCGTTAGACAGTTTAGTGTTAATATCCTTTTCCTTTGAATAGCTCGAAACAACAAATGTATAACTTATGTAGACCACTTTCGTAATTGTGGGCACAATTATACAAGTGTTCTATCAAATTCAATCAGTTCTATCAAAAAATAGTAGAACTACACGATCTAAGATCAAATTCAATCAGTTCT
>CM052319.1:11875445-11895336 GCA_028455605.1 Lasioglossum malachurum
CGCTCTAAGAAAAACGAATATCCCCTCCACTCCAGGGTATGCCTCGCGAGGGATTAGGCGAACAAGTTTATATTGTTTGAGCCAAACATTTCGGTAATGAACCGAGTCAATGTGTACAATTAAAATTAGAATGAAGTCAGCAAGTGGTTACATGTATAGTGCACGGTGAATCTTGAAAACGTGTCTGACGCTGTGACCCGATTTCTTGGATACCGGACGACTGAAAACGCGGTCAGGTATTATTCCGCGCAGAATATTGTGTAACCGGCACGTAATAGCATCTTCTGCTAATTTAATACAGGGCAAAGACACCGTGGCGGAGGCGTGTACATTTCTCATCCCTGTGCGTACACAGATTGCAATGAAAACGAATGGCCAGAAAGTGAATGTTTCTCACGAAAACGTATTGCAACGACGTGAACAGCCACAAAAATCGACAGTAATGCTGCAACTGTATATTTAAGTAGGAATTATACAGTAGGAAAATTAAAGAATTGCGAGGCATTTTCTATTCGTAACGAACGCCTCGATAAGTTCTGAATGAATTGGATTACGTATGCATGTTGCGTCGCACATACTGGATTGTATATCGTACTAATTATCTTAATGATTTATGAAAACAATTCACGGAATAAGACAATGAAACAGTTCACAGTGGAGGTGTTGTTAACGATAACATGTTATCGGTACGTTAAATTTAACTTGCAGAAGATGCGTTTTGAGGCGTTACAGTGATTCACGAACATCAAACATTAACTAAATAATTTTAATTTAGCTATTACAAATTTTATTAGAATAACTTTGTATATATGGATCAAAATGGAACGCATTAAAATGAATAGAAAACAAATTATAGATAAAAATTAAAACAAGCGCCAAAAAAAAATGGAATTTTTGTTCAAATGAATGAATAACAATATCCATTTGGTACTCTTTTTTGGTCAAAAGTGTACGATTAAAGAACATTGCGAGCAACATTCTTGCAACGTACTGCTTACGTTGCCAAGGTTTCAGGGTAGCAATGGCGATGGTGCGACCGGTTTTTTCTTTCTTTGCTGGAACCGGTCAAATGATCATTCTAGATTCTATTATGAGTGAATTCTCTTCTGTCTATTATCCTCGTCGGGGGCAGTATTCAAGGACGCTCGCGCGCATTAAATGTTAATGATTATCAGCTCAACAAAAGCTGAAAGGGGTCTTGGACTTGGAGAGAAACACATTCTCGCAATGTGTAATTTAGCACGCGTATATTATCTGCAATATACACACACGGTATTTTATTATCTTCATCATTTTTATTCGACATGAACCCTCCTCTCATAAATTATTTCACGCATCTATTCGAATCTACAATGTATATGCTAACGATGCAATTGAATATGGAAAATATAGAAAATTTTATAAATAAAGCGCAGACTGATTTCGTCTCATTTAAATGTTCTTCTTAAATCAGGTCACGGATCGAAACAGTTGCGCAGAGAATTTTTTCCATAAATTATACGTAATTGCTCCTTTGGAACGATCTTCTTTACATTACATCCGCATTCTTATCCCGCGTTATGAATCGACTTACCCCTGTTATTGAAAACTATTAGGTCATCACAAAAACAAGTATGGGTTCCATTAACTTAAACTGTTTCGCCTAGTTTGGAATAAATTGCTTTTTCGACGTAGTCGCGCGATATAATATTTATTTGAAAGGAGACCAGTGGTCGAGCGAGGCACACTCGAAAATTGTGGTGCGAGGAGTGAAAAAGTTGTCGGGCTGGTGTGACACCGGATCGTCGGAAGAAATTCAACCGCTTGTAGACTGAACAAGAAAGAAGAAACTGCGCCGAAGAAGCAACAGGAGCGGTGCCGGGCGAGCGAACGAGGCTGAACGCTCGGCTAACTCGCTAATTAACAATTACATCGAACGAGGCGATAGCGGTAAACAGTATAAATCGATAGCCGCCATTTTCCTCCGGCGATGCCACCGCTGATCCTTCCACCGAAAGTTACTTCTTCGATTTTGTCAGACCTACTGAAAATTAAACATAAACTCCATACGTTCCGCCTTGCATTTGTGCATTAGGTAGGAATTTTAAACAATTCTTTTAGTTTTCTCTGAATCACGATCTAAGGAAATTGCCTATCCCCGCCACTGCGGGACACACCCCGCGAGGGGCCCAGAAGCTCGAGCTTAGTTTTCATTATTTTTTATGGGACTCAACCAACTTGTGGCATTTTTCTGATCACATATAATAACACTAAACGCTGTATTTAAGGGTTTAACACTAAACCTACCGACCCTTAAAAGTAACTGGTACATGTTCCTTTATAAAAACGACAAGATTGATTTTATTTAGACTTTGTGCGGCTCCTAATATAATACGTGCTCTACTAAAGATATCTACACAATCATTTTCATTATTTCAATAATTGTCAAATAAAAATTTTGACCGGTGGTGGTAGATTCAATGGTTTAATTGACGGGTTGTTTTTCGGCGAGGCCAGAAAAAAATAGTAGAACTGCACGATCTAAGAAACAGCACGGACCTGAGGGTTTTTCAGCTGCTTTCTTGACCCGTAATCGAATTCGCTGTGCCGCGTTGGGCATATACGACCCACGCTGAACTTTCCGTTCAGGCCGTTTGGAATTCTCATTGAAAAACGAACCATGAGTTTGTTAAAATAATTCCTTAAAAATTTAATTTATTACTTTGTTGTCTAATGCATATTAAATTCTACACTCATTTCTTGATAATTATGGTTTTGTACTATTGAAAAATTGTAAGGCATACGTCAAAAGCGTCAAAAGCTTTATTGAATCGTAAAATCGGTCCCGCACGGAACGCGTTAATTGCCAAGAATTGAAAATTCACCAGTAAAACAATTTGCTCTCACGTTACAGGAAGTGCATGCCATAAAATGTTTACGAGATCCTTTCTCGGAACATTTCGTTTCCGAAGTGTAGGGAATAGCGATGCAAACGCGTCGATTGCGCAATGCACTTCGGCGGATCGTGGCAGCGACTTCTGCCGTTAACAAGTGAATTGTTCCCCCCCGTTACGTCTCGGTATTCCGGCGGCGAGGAAAGGGGAACTGTCACGACCGTTGCACGACCGTTGCGCGACCGACGTCGTCGCGGGCCCGACAATGCGACGCGGTTTTTCTCGAAAAATAGAAAGTAGCGAGAGCCGGCGGCCGGCCGAGTCGCGAACACGCTGGATTCCGCGGCCAATCGCTCAACCGTACCTTCAACAACTATTCTTGTACCATTTGCCGGTGCACCGTTACGTCGTAAACAGCCTGCGAAGGGTCAACATTCGCATCGTGCAGAGCGCACCTGTTCCATTCTTGTTTCTCGTCGTACGATTTTCCGAGCCGCACGCGCCGAAATCCCGAGAAAAGCCCGGCCGAGACCCGAAAATGTGATCCGCACGATTACGAACCGCACCGCGTCGGCTTTGCCAGCTGTCTGGCTATTAAATGCGGGCCATTAATTAGTGGGAAGTTAGTTTGTCTCGTTTGAGAAGCGTTTGTTTCATAGCGATGGTTATACATATTTTATTTCGTCTATCCATGCGATGTGTCGAAATTAAATTTCATGATCATTTAATATAAGTACACCGGGTGAGTCATTTAAAGTGAAACGGGCTAGGAAATGAAGCATTTTGGAGAAAAATGTTTCAGACAAAAGCTGTATGGTTTCACGGGGGACATAAAATGGTGTCATTCCTTTGACGTCATCTTCAATTTCTTAAACAGAACTCCCTATTTTTTTATTGCTATTTTATATTCTTGTAGCTTGTTGGAAGCTTTCCAAAACACTATAATTTTTTCCTTAAATATTTTTCAAGTTATAATGCTTGAAAGCGACAGTTAATCCTTGCCACATTTTATCATAACCTACGGAAACAACTTTGCAAATCGTGTTAATTTTTATCACATTGGATTCATCGACACGCACGCACACAAAGAGGTGTAAATCGTAAATCCGACCATGCAACCTTCACGCGGTACACTTTGAGTAATACATACTAATGCAGGCGGTGTCACTTTCAAGCCTTATAACTTGTAACTTGATAAAATATTTAAGGAAAAAATATTTTAGTACATATAGTGTTTTGGAAAGCTCTTAATACAAGCTACAAGAATATGCAATAAAAAATAGGGAGTTCTGTTTAAAAAATTGAAGATGACCTTCACGTGATTTTCAGACTACTATCCAAGGTCAAATGAATGACACCATTTGATGTCCCCCTTGAAACCATACAACTTTTGTCTAAAAGACTCACCCGGTACATGAGATCAGAAAAAAACGCATGGGAAAATTGCATCAAATTTTACTGACTTATTAATATTTTTCAATGAATAAATTAAATAAAACTGGCTCTTAGACTGCGCATTTCATATATTTATAACTATTCTGAAATTCGAAATGTTATCCATTAGATCTTCGTTGCTAAAATCAGTTTTATTCGATCATAGCGTTAGCACCACCGCGTCTCATGAGAGAGCTGCGCGAGTTACTTACTTTATCGTTAATAATTTCCCACGAGGAACAGGAATTATATATTTACTGTGAGCATATATATCTATCTGGAGATCAATATTCGTAACCCCAAAATAGTGTCCCCCTTCGATTGGTATTAACTGAGGAATATTTGTGCCTATTAAATCCAATTTGGAGGCTTGATCACGTGTCTGACCCCGTGTTATAAAATTGATGTTAACTTTGACTACTTTATTTTCTTGATTAAAATAAATATTTACAGATGAATCAACTTTTTCCCCTTTCATCGAGTCAAATATGCTACATGTTCACTTATAAAAATGACAAGATTGATTTTGATACAATTATTTTTTTGTAAAATCACTTTTATTATTTCAATGATTGGTACAGTTACCCCCTATTGCATTGAATAATAAATAGAATATTTCTAAGCTAAATTAAAAAATGAATTCAGCCTTAGGTGCGTCAACTCGACCCGAAGCGAAAGGTTAATCGTTTCTAGCTACAAACCGTGAGCATGTGGAATCGCATCGCGATGGATCATCTCCTCGAACGATAGAAAGTAAGAGTTATATCACTATACGAATACCAATCGCCGTGGTGAAACTCCATTGTGTTATTCAAGTCTAGCCAATTCTAAAATCTATTACTAAAAACTACACAAATCATTCCCCAGTAAAAATTTCAAAAATTGCAATAAAAAATCCTTTGATTTCCCATTAAATTATAAGATACGAACTATTCTCAGAAACTAAGTTCGTTTGAATGTCTTGGATGAAAAATTTTCATTTTGTGAAGCCAGTTGCTTTTAACTTTTTATTCCATATCTCAGCAATCCAGCTATGTACCGCGATTCAATGAGAAGAACTTTATTCCTCTCGATATTTCGTGCATTTATTTGAATACATATTTCGTTAGGTTGCTTTAAACTTCACTGAAATTCAATCTCGCCTGAATATAAAGTAGTATTCAAGCAACAGAACCAAGTGATGATCAACTTCGTTCCTACCGCTGACTTAAACGAAATTATAAGTACATACTTCGGAGGTATTTTCTATTTGCTCTGTTTTACCTTGCCTCTGCCTCGCTTTTTACTTACCTACTATTATTGAACCTAACTTCAAAGGAGTAGCGTCACCTTTCCTTGCACTAGCTTTCCTTTGCTCTAGAAACCAATCATGTTAAAAGCAATTTCGACCCTTCTTGCTGCGTTTCTCCTCGCTTTCAAGCGAAACTGGCAAGGAAATATTGCAACATTTTTTCGGAAATATTAAACCTGTGAAAGTAACTCTAGGAAACTGTAAAATTATTTTCAGGAAAGAACCCGAGAATCTGAGATTAGGTTTAATATATACAAATATTTATACAAAAAAAGATTTCATATTTTAGTGCTGTATAGAATATACTGTGTGTGTAAAAAGTATTCGTACGCCTTTTAAAATAGAATAACTTTTTTATAATTGTGCCAAACGACCCCTGAAATTATTACATATAATCAATTAGAAGCATTGGTTTATGAAATAAAATGCAAAAAAGATTTTCCAAATAATTATAATTTACAAGGTTACATACAAAAAAAGACATTTTTAAAAACTTTTTTATTTGGGCCCTCAATGAAAATTTAAAATTATATATGCTTTGTAGATCTATGTTAGTTGTACAAATACTGAGAGAGAGAAAATTTCATAAAATCTGAAAGGTTCTGTGGTTTTTAAGCAGAAACTGATCAAAAGTCGTGTGAAACTACGATTTTCACCATTTGTATTTCGATTTCGATGAAATTTTCAGCATGTGTGTAACTACTATAGATCTACAAAACATATATTTTAAATTTTCTTTAATGGCCCAAATAAAAAAGTTTTCAAAATGTCTTTTTTATTTTTGCATGTAACCTTGTAAATTATAATTATTTGGAAAATCTTTTTTGCGTATCATTTCGTAAACCAATGCTTCTAATTGATTATAAAAAATCAGGGGGTCATTTGGTACAATTATAAAAAAGTTATTCTATTTTAAAAGGCGTACGAATACTTTTTACACTCACTGTACATATTTTCGGCTGTTGAACTAAATAAAATAATTCGGTGTCCAGTTTTAAGTGGTACCTTGTATATCTACGAATTAGTGAATTTTCACTTCATGCTTACTGTTAAAAAAAAATGTTACTCTTGTAAACAATACTGTGGTTCTGTATAAATTTACTGTAGCTTCTCGATTACTCGCAGAGCCTAATTTATAAACATCTGTGTGTGTCGTGTTACATTTCATTAATATTTCGCAACATTGCCGTTACCTCAAATTGCTATTAATCTATCAATCACCGCCGATCCATGAACGATATTAATTACTTTCAATAATTCCGTGATGTGTGTTGAAGTTTACATTACACTCGGTAAATGTCCCAACGCTTGTGAACGATGCTGTACGATATATTGTGAATCACCGAAGGACAGGGTAGCTATTATTATTCGGTTACCATGTTACGTGCCGTAAATCACTGGTTAATATGAACTCGTGACGTCCGTTGCTTTAATACGCCACGCACCAAATCAGTATAATAGACTTTCGAGTGTGTGAAAGCGAATCGGGAACTGAATCGAGTGAAAGAGGGTTGTCGGAGCTGCGAAAAACACGGGAGCGTGATGGAATTTGTTGCTTCACACAACACGATTAAACAAATCCAACCGTCCCCGTTTAGTCGCCACAACATTTATATTCCATCGCATCCTCAATCGAATGAGTACGATACGTCCTCGAGTTCCATTTGGTGCCATTTCGGGGAACGGGATGGAATGCACAGTTTTTCGATTATAAATACAGTTTCGTTTATTCTTGGATGCTCTTGTGCAATTGTACATCGCCCTTTTGCAAATCAATTTCACCCATTAAAAATATTTACAATTAATCATTTATTTATTCAGATTAAATTATATTTTTTTGTTAAATTGAGTTAGACACACGTGAACGGCGTCATTACTGCGTATCTCGTATTAAAATAACATTTAACTTGTTTTATAGTAACTGGTTTCTCTACCCTTGTGCCCTTAAACTCATTTTACACAGGTTATAGAAGTACAGTACCTATTAGATCTAAAGAAAACCAGTAACTGCACGATCTAAGAAAAACGAATACCCCTCCACTGCGGGCCTCTACACGTGCTGTCCTTTTCCGGCGAGGTCACAGAAAAATAGTAGAACTACACGATCTAAGAAACAGCTACTAAAGAAGCATTTTGTTTTGAACACTGTATCGAACTAAAAGCATCTTGCGACGCCTCTCTCCGAAGATCTTTCAAAAAACCAGGGAGGAACACAATCGTTGCAAGACACGAGAGCATAATGCGTCCGTCTATACGCGTTTAGGGTTGCAAATACGGTGCAAAGGGGATGTGCGCGGAAAGCGAGCAGGATTTTTATCCGAGGAGTGGGGGGGGAGGAACGAGCCCGCGAGTTATCATCGGTCTCTTCAATCTTAATCGTTTCACCGATAAAACAAACGGCTCCGAAGAGGGAAATCGCGTCGTCCAGGGGTGCCATATGCATAAATGCATCGCGGATGCAATTCCTCGGATACGCCGCCGAACATACGCTCTCTCTCCGGCCGGAACGCGTTCGAGCCTTGACGATTTTAAAGGATTAATGCGCGCCGCGCGGTGCCTCGTCGTTTGCACTCATGAATAAAGAAATATCTCGACGGGTACTCCACCCATAAAACGCGCGCAGTTATTTTAAATTCGTTCTCCCGCACGGGTCGCGTGCTCGAACACGTGTTCGAGTGTACGCCTCGGTTCGCTCGATAGTATACGATTTTTCCCTTTCAGCGGTGCGGCCTTCTCGATGCCGTTCACGAAATGCGCCGCTGCCCGACGGGCTGCGGATGTTTACGCCATTGCCATTTATTCGTGGACGGTTTCCACATTATCCACTTCTTTTTTATTATAATTAACCCCTTGCCGTAACATTTTGTTTATCTGAATGGATAGTTTAACGTGTACTATCGATGAATAAAATGAAAAAAATTATTTAGAATGTAAATATTCCAGATCGCGGAGAAATTGTCTTGATGCTAAAATAATTTCGAGTGCAAAGAATCAACAATTATACATGTTTTCTATATTATAATTGTTCTTACACAACAACTTGACATAGTACATACATAGTGAGCAACGAAATTATTGCATCCGCGCAGATTCTACGAATCAGATTTATATTTTCTGCTTACACAATTGTTAGAATGATCTCAGCCAAGGTTTACAACGTTTGTTCTGAATCACTCTGTGTTCTAATTTTCCAGATTCCTGAGTTTATGCAGTTTCTTTATTACCGGCAGGAATAATAACATTCTGAATTATATGAGGTATTTATTACGTCTGTATGTACGTTACAATGTACTCTCGAAGCTCGGATTATTCTTTAAAATTTGAATATTTTCGCTCGGCGATCGCGTATGATAGCGTCGGCGAATCTGTTTACCTTCTCAATAGTGGCACAGAAAAAGTATCGCGAACAATGGCGACACGGTACAATAGTGAGAAAACCCAACTTCACGGGAGTCTAGTTTGTTGCGAGAGAAGTAGTTCGTACGCGTGGAATAATTAGTGCGCGGGGCGTGCTTCTTTAATTAATCTTCTTTGCACCTTGTTATCAAGCCTCCGTCTCGAATTCGTTAAATTAATTTATCAATGTAGTACTTGTACGTCTTAAGAGCATTTCATGTTCAACAGAATAATCAATAAATTCTAGCGTAGTTAATCATTACGAAACAAGATAAAAATAATTTTTAATAATTATTACATCGATTTTTAAGCTTGATAATTACCTATTAATTACATAATACTAATTATAGTAGTGGTAATAATGAGTCACCCCAGTAACTGCTATATGTAATATCGATTAACGCTTTTATTGATTATCATCGTGTTAATGGTTATCCTCAGAATGATTCATGATTGTCACCATAATGACTGACAATAGCCTAACGACCTAATCGTTGATTTCAATCATTATCATAATGATGATTACAATGATGAATGTATGTACATATTTAAGATTGAATAATTTTTTATATTCGCGATGATCGAAAGAACTATCAACGATGTCAATGATTGTCATCATAATGACTGAAGACAGCAATAGTTCCAACAATGATTTTGGTAATTATAACGATGATGATTAAGGATTTCAACGGTGACTGTACATATATAAAATTGAATTTAACGCCTAATTATAGTAATAATCACAATAACATTGATTAATACTCCTTATTACGATCATGATATCAATGATTTTTAATATTCATTACAGACAAGACTATCAACGATTACGCCTACTTGCAATGATTATTAGTTTCCGATGTTTATCGCGACCGTCGTTGCCAACCCTAATGACTATCACTGGAAAAACCACCGATTCCCACGACCGTAATCATTCCCATCTTGAAGTATCATAAAGCACCACCGCAATGATTGCGTGGTGCTCGGTAACCATAATCATTATTCATTAATTCGATTACATTTTGCTGAACCGGAGTTTCTAACTCGAGGTCTGTACCGATACAGAGACCCTCGTTATCGATCACCAGTGCCTAGCGGCTAATTGCGCATCGTAAATTTGATTAAACGACCGAATTATGAATGCTACCTTATACGCTGCGCAAAACGAATTCGCGGAGCGGTAGAACGCGACACGCACGCCGGGGAAGACCTATCGGGAAAAGATGATCCTAGATTAGCAGCTAACCGGCGAGGTAAGTTCCCTATATCGGATTTCTCGGCGGTGCGATGGTGTGCAGAAAACGTTTAAAATGTCAACAAGGTCGAAACGTCGGACCGGGTTAATTGGCGCATGAATGTCACGGCGGATTTTAATCGCTAAGCGACATGCGGCACGAGATCACGAAAGACGCGCGCCGAGAGATGCGATAAATTCAAGGTAAAGTTCGTATCAATGGAACCAACCTTAAACCCCCCCGATATTATACCCCCGGCGAAGCCTCTACTTCACACATACGCGTTCCATTAGAATCGCGATGCGATAAGCGCACCACCAAGGCTCACGTACAAAAATCACTGATATACATCAAACATTCGAATAAAAAAGGTGACAAACGTACCAAAAAAAAAAAGGAGAAGCAAGTGTCAACAGTGGTCGATCGATAATGCTGACGCATACACGTTCCGTACGATCTAACGGTCCATTGATAAATCATTGAAGGTCAAACGGCGGTTCGCATACACAGGCGAATACAGAGAAAATAAAGGATAGCCATGAAAAGTAGAACTTACGGTTTACTCGTTAGAGCTGGTTCGCAGCTCGCGAAGACCGCGGGTAACGTATCTTCCCAGAGAGATTGTCGGCGATCACAGTCGTCCCTTGGTCTCCGATCTTTCGGTGCACAAACTACAGATCGTTGAACACACGAGAGACACGCGTGATCCGCGAAAAACGGAATAATCTCCGGCGCGGTGGCAGCTTCTCTCCACTCGGACAAGGAGATCGAGACATATAACGGAGTGCTTCTCTTACCACTGTCACTGGAAACTTGTTACTCGAACCGTGACCGGTCGAACTGCGATCGCACACAATTTTGATTTAGGGATAGGTAAGAGGAAAAAACCGGAGGAAATTTTTCCCAGTTACTGCGAGCTAGCCGTTGGGAAAACCACCCCCTGCAGAACCGGCGCCCCAACAGCCATGTGCCGCCCTAAACCTCCGCCCATTGGCTCGAACTGAAATGTTCTGCGATCCCCGGTGTGTCTCTCGAACCGTTTTAATTCCACGTGAATCGTGCGCGATCGGAACACGGCTTCTCGATGCGTAAACGGTCGTCGTGGTCGTCGGTCGTCGTCCGGTGTATCTCCGTTACGTTATCATGAACGACAACTCTGCACGAGCCATCCCTGCGGGAGCTCACCGAGAAGGGGGAATGGGAAAAGGCCAACTGACAAGACGTCACGTCTCCCGGGAGCGCTTCGATCTCTCGGAACTCACCATATCCACCGCACAGCTGCCCGCGTGTCCGCGCATAACACCGATCAACGCGCTAGGGCCCGCGGACAGCCCCTGGTCCAGATCGTCGTGCAACAGAAACGTGCAAATACGCCCCGCGAATGATTCATGCACCGTCTTCACCCGACTTCACCCGCGAATCGAGAAAATGGCGTTGTACACTCCCTCGCGGCCGCTCGCTCTAGCAATATGTACCTCAAGCTACGCTGATTCCCATCGTTTCTCGCCAGCGCTCGCCTCCCGGTGTGGCCTCGCCGGGAATTAACGCCCGCCAGAATTGAAATTCTCCACAGTGCAGTGGAGCAAAATTGGAAAATTAAATTCTTTGCCAATGAAAGGAAATTGTGCACGCGTCATTGGAAATATTTAGATGCTAGAGTAGGAAAATTTGCATTTTTAAGCAACCGTTGTTGTTTACTGATTCTATTGATTATCTGAGCCTAGAACCGTAATCACTACACTGCGGATCTTTATGGATTTATAGCAAAATTGTTGAAATATTTTTAACGTTGAATATGTCAATATATGATTTCTTCTCTATTAAGATCATGAAGGAAAGAAATAACATTCAATTTAGTTTCCATTTCTTCAAATAAAGTATTTTTAAGTAAGTTTTTGTGAAAAGATCAAATCAAATAAAAATTCTATTTATGGCAAAGATGTACATCAAATACTTATTTAAAAGTAATTACCAATTCATCAACTTTGTATGAATCAATAAATTTAAAAAGAAATTAACAAATTTCACGAAAAAAGAAAAAATTTATTTTTAACAAACTAACAAATTTAAAACGAAATTAACCATAAATGAACCATATGTAACGAAAGCTAAATGGTATTTAGACATATACAAACATCCACATATAAAATTCCGCAAAAAATTTTTAGCAAAAAATCAAGGTCACATTGATGAACAATGAACAGAGTTACTTTAAACTTGTGAATCGTATATGTATTTTCAAACTGAATCGTCACGAAAAATTTTGGAATGTTGCTGGAAGAAATTGTTATACGAACTCTGGGTTAATAAATTATTGTCACAATGTAATGTAATGTTTTCCTATGAACCTAACTCGTGGCGCCACTTACTAGGATGCTCTGTAAACGATGATAAAATGGAGTCTTTTACGAATTTATTCCAATGACACCGCGCGATGTTTTAGTTGAACATTGCACGACAGATAAATGTGCTGTTTATTGTTTTGTAAACTTGCAGTGATATATATTTCAGATTTATTGACAAGTTGTAAATAAATTTGTTATTTGAAAAGGATTTATTTTCATCATGGCTGATGAAGCGGAGCAAGTAAGGATATTTATTTGTTGTGATAAACTTGAATCTAACCTATTATAACCTAACATACAATTTTGTTTTAGGTCCCTGCGATAAATGTTAAGGAACCTTTAGATCTTATAAGATTAAGTCTCGATGAACGTATTTATGTTAAAATGAGGAACGAAAGAGAACTCAGAGGGAGATTACACGTAAATATTGTACTATGTACTAAAAATATATGTGTAAGTCATTTGTATGTATAATCAATGTTAATTTCAGGCTTATGATCAACATTTGAATATGGTGTTGGGAGAAGCAGAAGAAACTGTAACTACAGTAGAAATCGATGAAGAAACATACGAGGAGGTTTATCGTACCACGAAGAGAAATATATCTATGTTATTTGTTCGTGGCGATGGTGTAATATTGGTTTCTCCGCCTAGCATGAGGGCTCCGATATAAACTTTCAACTTCTATATGATATTTGTAAACATTACAAACGTATAATATAGATTTAAACTTAACGTTACTATAATACTACCACCTTTTTGTATCAGCGCTGAAAGAAAATGTGATATGAGATTCAAAAACAAAACGATCGATGAAGTACTATCAATAAGTTTGTGACAAAGGTATAAATATAGAGAAACAATAAATTTGAGATTGTATTAAAACAAGTATACAAGTTAGAAAATTGAAATGAAAATGATAAAAATGTTTGTACTGCATTACTTTGAGAAGTTCGAGTTTATTTGAATGATTATGTTTTAGCTCGTGATTTTAAAGTTGAATTATTAGTAAGAATTAAATTGTCAGGTCTCGGTGTAGTAGAATGGTCTGCTGGTTTTGGTATTTGTGCAGTCAGATCTGTTATCCTTTGGTCTTTGAACTTCATTAAAGATTCAAGATGAGTTACTTTTTGTTGAAGGGCATCGATAGTATCATTCTTTTCTTGTAATTCTTGCTTTAGTCGAACAAACACGTGACGTGGAACAGTTTTATTCGCGACCTCATCGAGGTCGAGTACCGATTTAACAATCTCTGTTTATGGAAAAACAAAATTCAAGTCAAACCAGTTTCTCTATGTGGTACAAATTTTTCTTTTACAATTATACCACCTACCTCCTTTTTCAGTATCCTCAAATGTCGAATACAGACCAGCTCTATCCGCGTTACAGTCTCTTAAAATTTTTATCCTCAAGTTGCTCAAAACATTTTCGATAACTCCCGGTTTCGCATTAGCTAATTGACCAATCACTTCTTTCTTTAGTTTCATATTTAGTTTAGACAAAACCTTACGATTCAGAGTACACCAATTTTCTACCTTTTTGGCAATGCTATTCCCAGATATGTAATTGTGTATATCAACGTGTTTAGGATAATATTTTTTTAACAATTCCGCCATAAAAACTAAAATTCAGTATGTATTTATAAAAGTTTAAAAGATATGATCTTGTGTGAGAAATATATTTTCTTGTACCTGCGTCGGAGAAATCTCGAGGAAGGTTCTTCTTCGGTTTTGAAAACGTCATTTGCTCGATCCAATTGTAAATTTCCTCGAGATTATCGTTAGTTTCTGATGCCACACTCATGTTTCTATTTGAATATCCACGAAAATAATATATAAAATGACTTCTTTATACAACAAAATTTACAGATGACGTTATATCCTTGTCAAATATTACATTTCGCCAATCTTCGAATTGCCAAATTTTATTAATAAAATAACGAAGGCTGCTGGACGTTTTACTGTGTGGGAATGTAACTTCACGCTGGTCTCGTGTGTTTCGAACTGTTTGTTTTGTAAATATCACTAGCATCTTTACACCAGACGGGGTAACTGATGTAAATGAAATGACGCTAAATTTGCTTATAGTCTAATCCGATTACATCGGACATGCACAATTAAACTTTATTCGATATTCTTCCAAAAAAATTGTTCTAATTTTATAAAAATTAAAATAGAAACAACAGAAAATTGAATGACATTCTGCGAGTCGCAAGAATTAGTTGGTAGTATTTTAAAATGTACACAATATTTAATAGATCACATCTATCATGTTTTTAATTGTTCTTCTAAATAATGCATAATTTTTTTTCATTATTTTCACAGACCAATAGATGTTCTTTGTCCTTTGTTTATGTCCCGCGCTTGTGACCTTTAAAATAATGGTTTGCAAAATTCACTGCTGAGTTTAGTGTAAACATAAAACCTATATATATATATAGGAGTTCGATAAAAACAATGCAAAGGCCGTTATTCGCTCTTGTCGGGACTACTGAGAGTAGTTGATATATTAAACATTTATTAAACATAGCCACATCAGTTTTTTACGATACAATTGCAGTTTTCATCCCCTAAGTAGACGCACAATAAAATATATTTCGTTCAATAAAACAACCGGACTGCGTTATTAATTTTTGTACAGGCCATATATATAGATATGACATTAAATATTTAGAAAATGGCTGGTTCAATTTTTTAGAATACTTTATAATTTTTTCGAAAAATAAAGGGACTTTTTGTCAGAACCTAGTGGATATTAAATATTTATAAAGTAGCCGGTTCAAGTTTTTCGAATACTATTTCGATTTTCATCTCCTAAGTTGGTACTGGTAATAAAAGTTTTCCCTCCAAATAAATTTTTGAGAGCGCCACAGCTTTGACGTGCAACAAGTGTCGCAGAATAGCAGATATGTATTATACTTCTTTGCCATGTAAAATTATCCTGCCAAAGATTAAAACGGTAAAAATTTCGTGGAATCGATGACGGAGTTTAACGTAAACAGGAGTACGTCACATGGGCCGAAGGTGGTGTAAAAGAGGGATTTCGAGTCTGCGTTCACGCGCGTGGTACGGCATTTATAGAAAAGGCGCACGCCCGGTGGTTTCGTCAGAAAGACTCGGAGGATTTGTGACGTCTCGCACGTCTTCAGTAACACGTTACACGAATGTGGAATCGAAACGGAAGATCGAAAACTCCAAAAATAATAAATTTCTTGGTCGGTTTTTCCAATCAACGAAAATCTAAACTGAGTATTGACACGCGCCGTTTTAAATTAATCTTATCGTAGAATCAAAATCAGGTGCACAAAGTTTCAAGTGATCAGTGATTTACAAGAAATCGCGGAGTTTGAAATGAAATATTCATTTATCGAGCTGCATCGTGAAATTCAAATATAAACAGATTTTTTAAAATATTCCTCGGCTTACGAAATTGTTAATGATCGATTAATTACCAGAGGAAGTCATGGCTGGAGAAAGTAGTTCTACAGGTGAGTGAATAAATTTTCTATATTTAGTATTGTATAATCACGTCACTGTGTTTATGTCGTTGTTTTTTCAAAAATAAGTAGAATTTCTTATATCTTTACATTTGAAATTTTTCCGTTCTCTTCTCGCTTTCCGAGATCAACTCCATGACCTTCAAATGTCCTTCGCCTTCAGATTTTCATACGGTGCTATGATATCGCTCTTTTCAAGGTTACGTTACTAGCAGAATACTAGTATTTATTAATAATAAGGGATATTGGTGTAGAGTATTGTAGAAAATAATTTTCGTTCATGGAATTGTTATGTTGCCTATAAAAAACAGAACATTATTCGACAACTGATGCTATATCTAATGCAAATTCTCATTTTATTTAGTAAGTTATAGATGCACGTGTTTTACAATGAAGAAGATTGCATTGACAAATTTAATTTAATAAGTTAAAAAATGAACTAACTAAAAAATTAAATAAACTTAGTAATTTTACAGATATATGTGGTTTGAAGGTAATTGGAAAATATTGCGCATTTTGAAAAATGAGTAATTCATTGAAATCGTTTGAAGTTTAAATTGTGGAATTCATAAAGCCGCGCGAGTTGATGCAACTCCGTTGCAATCGGAGTGACTAATTGTCGTCATCCTTGTGTCCTATATTATCAATTTTGAGAAATCGCTGTTGCTTTTAGAATGTCAAATATCGATAAGGAAAATCTATACTTGAATACTGATTGATGGGAGTGACTCTGGTGTGTAATTTTGAATTTCGTCACGAATATACTACCCATATAATATATTGATCAATTAACCCCTTTTCGTCGCGTCGATCATTCGGTTGTTAGTTATTTGATCAGGGAGATATTCTAGAACCACGTTTATGTGACCGCTGACCCATTTTTTGGACGAAGATAAACGCGCGTAATAAAAAACCACAGTATCCATCGCGTCAAGTGTTTGATATTAGCGTATAGCCATATGGATACATACTCAAGGAATTTTTAAACAGTTTGTCAACTATCAATCAGATATGGAATGTGTTAATAATGTTATCGGATGTAATCTTAAACAACTTTAGAATAAATTAAATATTACTGAATAATAATTTTCACACGTAATAATTAATGTAACAAATAATAATACGTATAACAAATTGATATTATTTGTCAAATCTTTGTAAACTTACAAATCTTCATAAATTATCATCAACAGTAAAATAGCAATTACTTATGATTTCTGCAAATCGCAAATGAATCATTTTAAAAAATTTCCTTCAATTTAGATAAATTACTTACAAGAAAGATTACTCAAATTATCATTTTGCTTCTTTTGATATCGGCTAATTATCTCTCCAGTAATACTTCCAACTAAGAATTGTCGAGTATTTTCTCTGATGCATGGTATCGTGTAATTTAATTATACATATACACTCAGTCCAATAAGTATTCGTACACCCTTTAAAACAGAATAACTTTTTTATAATTGTACCAAACGGTCTGATTATTTGTAGGCAGTTAGAAGCATTGGTTTACTAGATTATGTGTGCAAAAAAGATTTTCCAAAAATTACAATTGATCAGGTTACATACAAAAATAAACAAAGCAATTTTCAAAACTTTTTTATTTGGGTCCCTAATGAAAATTCAAAATATATGTTTCGTAGATCTACGTTAGTTATACACGTGCTGAAAATTTCATCGAAATCGGTCGATGCAGGAAAAACGGAAAGGCATCGAAAGATATGTGTATTTAATCTATTTCGATGAAATTTTCAGCAGGTGTGTAACTACTACACAGATCTACAAAACATATATTTTAAATTCTCATTTTTTAAGGGCCCAGGTAAAAAAGTTTTAAAAAGTGCCTTTTTCATTTTTGTATGCAACCTTGTAAATTGTAATTTTTAGAAAATATTTTTTGCACATCATTCAGTAAACCAATGCTTCTAATTGCTTACAAAACATCAGGTCATTTGGTATAATTATAAAAAAGTTATTCTGTTTTAAAGGATGTACGGAGACTTATTTTACCGAGTGTACATATTTCACTTTAATAATAGTAAAGGTTTTCAATGGAGGTTTGATTAATTTCTTATGAATCTCGTCACGAAGCAGGTAGATAATTGAACAGTTTATATGCACAATTGGTCACGTATACGTATGAACGCGCTATTTACACGTAATGCTTCACCTCGCCTGCAAGAAGACCCGAAAGGACAGGTAAAGTTGAAGACCTGAGAGCCCGTTCACCTGCCTTCATGCTGTTCGGCACGTCGCGTCGCGTCGTCCGATCTTCTGTTAGGATCCCACCGACTATACATATATACATTGGATCCACAAAATATCTGGAGATTGTACTGTTTTTTTAACGAAATTATCATATAGATGTTATTAACATATAGAATTTCTTTTCGAAAACTTAATTCACTAGCCGACTAAAAAACAAAATTGTAGAAAAATTGCAATTGGTAGGAATTGCTCTTTTTACAAGTTTTTAATATTCATTAAGAAAGTTAAACGTTATTTTTATATATATTTTTTCAGGCACCAAAGGTATCGTGTTGCCGGCACGGTACCTGATGGCAGTAATGGGTTCTATCGGGCTGGCAATTATCTATGGGTTCAAGGTCATCACAAGTGTGGCCATAGTAGTTATGGTAAATCATACCGCGGTAAGGCAATATACGTTGGATAAAAACGAGTCTGAATTTGCAACTGCACACACGGAAAGCGAGTGTCAGTACGATGATGGATCCCTTAATATGACGAAAAATGTCGTCGAGGTATAGAAATCTCTTTTTTTATGAAAAGTGTACAGTGAACCACGAAAGTACTTGAACGCACTTTAATGCAGTATTACTTTTTTATAATTGTACCAAACGATCTGGTGTTTTGAAAGCAATTAGAAGCATTGGTTTTATGGGTGTGCGAGATTCCCGAAAATGTTCGGGATTCCCATAAAATATCCGGGATTCCCGCAAAAAAAAAAGATTTGGGATTCCCGAGAATATACGAGATTCCCGACAATGTACGCGATATAGAATAATATTTGGGATTCCCGAAAGTGTCGTTATTCGCAATTGCTTTCTACAATATTACTAACATAAACATTCCTGACTAATAAGATATGTAATCTTCGAGAACACAATGGCTTTCGGATTTCGATAAAATTTCGAGTATGTGTATAACTAACATAGATCTACAAAACGCATATTTTAAATTTTTATTACGGGCTCTAATAAAAAAGTTATAAATGGTGCATCTTTTACTTTCTCATGTAATTCTTAGCAATTGCAGTTTTACCACGTTTTTTATTTTTTAAAATCTTTTTTGCATGTCATTTGGTAAATCAATTCTTCCAATTGCTAAAAAAAAGTCAGGTCGTTTGGTTTGATCATAAGAAAGTTATACTGTTTTAAAGTGCGGCAAATACTTTCGTGGTTCACTGTACTAACGTGCTGAATAAAATAAATGTCGATAGGAAATTAATACATATGTATGGTTCGTGTAGGATGGACCATTTGTGTGGAGCGAACCACTGCAAGGTCTGATTTTATCAGCGTACTTTTGGGGATACATGGTGTCCCTGATTCCGGGTGGCAGAATGGCTGAACTGTTATCCGCAAAATGGGTAATGAATGGATCGGTACTTTTAAACGTAGCGGCATCCATATTGACACCTGTTGCTGCGAGTCTCCACTACTCCCTTTTCATTGTGTGCAGGATTTTGCAAGGAATCGGCGGAGTTAGTATCAGAAACGATCTCCAACATCTCGAAATTTGTATAGAGGGTCGTACTATTTCGTACACGTTTTAAAAACGAATAACTCTTTCAAAATTGGTCC
>CM052319.1:11895436-11995330 GCA_028455605.1 Lasioglossum malachurum
TGTATACATATAAATGCGATTGAAATAATTACCGTGTAAAAAATGAACAGTTGTTTAAACAAAAGATTATCACTGATATTCTCTCTTTACATGACAAGACACATATTTATTGTACTAAAATTTTACAAATGTTACGTTAAATGTTATAATGTTAATTATGTAATTACAATACTATGTACATTTTATACACACGTTCTTTCATGTTATACAATTACTCACGTTCATCGTACTCGTTCTATTTTACAAAAATACATAGGACCCCAGTTATTTGCGAGTGTGGGAACAAGAAGATGACCATACTTCGAACCAATATTTGCGAATTCGAACAGACATTGTAGCGGTGATAAAGCTTCCGACATATCTCTGAAAAAAGTATATCGTATAAACAGTAAATACAATTAATAAAATTGTTGTTTAGAAGAAATGTAATATACACACTTTACTACCATAACAGAATCACTTTCTTCCCATGCCTTTTTCAATGCTACTTGTACGACACCATCATTTTGAACTGGACTTAAAGAACATGTTGAATAAACGACGATACCTCCAACTGTCACCAGTTTTAATGCATTTCTATTAACAAATAATAATAAAGATTCAATATGAAAATAATACAAGTAACTTGACACGTACACACAAGTACTAACGTTAAAATCTCGGACTGCAGCTGCGGAAGTTGTAACCTTTCCTTAATTCTGCCAGGTTTAAAAACATTATTTTCGTAAGCGTGTAAAGAATGTCTATCTGTTGTGCATGGTACGTCAACTAGAATCTGAAAAGTATGAACGTACATTTTATCCTGTTCGTCACTGAAAAAACAATTCGAAATTTCGCAAATATTAACACCTTATTATACAAATCTTGATCTTCGATTCCCCGAGCATCTCTGTTTGTTACGCAAAACATTTTTTCCATACTGGTATTATACAGATATTGTTTCGCAACAGTATGTATTTTATTTGCTCTAGACTCTGATGCATCATTAGCAATCACTATACGCGGCATGAGAGTTTGCAGGATGGTTAAAGCTTTGCCTCCTGGCGCAGCACACATGTCGAGCACAACGTCACCCATTTTAATGTCAAGAGCTAAAACAGGTAGCAAGGATCCACCATCGAACAAATAATAATCTAGAAAACAAGAGATTTATATTAATAGCAGTTCGATTCATATACGTACGGTGAGTGTACAAAGTATTTGTACACCTTTTAAAAACGAATAACTTTTTCAAAATTAGATCCAACAGCTTGAGTTTTTTTGAGACATTAGAAGGATTAGTTTACTAGCTACTAAATAATGATAATCTGAGGAAAAAATGTCGCAAACAAAAGTTAAATGGTATTTAGACATCTGCAAACATCAATGTATAAAATTGTTATGTAAATCATAATGTAAAATCAATGTATACAATGTATGAAATCGCAAACCCTAAATTCAAAGGTTTTTACATCTTACAATGCCTTTTTTCATGCGTCAACTGATTTCAATGAAACTTTGTACATCTATATAACTTACTTAGATTTACAAAATACATGTTTTAAACTTTTCCTTTGCAATATATATATATACATATTGCGACCAATAACAATTTTTAAAAAAAAATTATCTACACATTAGCTAGTAAACTAGTGTTTTTAACGTCTCAAAAAAACTCGAACTGTTGGGTACAATTTTGAAAAAGTTATTCATTTTTAAAAGGTGTACGAGTACTTTGTACACCCATTGTGCATATCTCCTAAGACAGTCCAGAAGATACAGACCTGAAACCCCAGTGGATCCTCTTTTAGGATATGGAAATATAGCATCGCTTTCTCGTTCAAAAGTGAACGGATGCAAGTGTTCTGGAAATGGTAAAGTAGACTCTTTAACAATATCTACTTTGAAGTCAGCTCCTTTATTATAAAATTTATAATAATCGGATTCTAGTACGTAGCCGTCCAAACCTGTAAAGTAAATTTATATTGGTAATATTTGAATATTTTTTCAAATTTAAACAAAAATAGTTCGAACTGACCCTTTAATTTCGTAGAAGGTACGTACTCATGCAGCATAGATTGATCAGAAGATGATTCAATAACACGACTAGTATCTATTTCAATCTCATTCAAATCAGCTTCTATAGATTGCAATTTTGTAGGCTGTAATGCGTCAGATTTTTGAATCAATGATTCTTCGTCTTCTTCTGAATTTAACGATTGCGACGAATAGGTATTGCCTTCGGGATAAAGTGATTCCATATCTGCTAATTGTGTGTTTTCTATAACAGTATCCATGGGATTTTGTACATTTTCCGATTGAATAGATTTAGTCTTTGGTTGATCCTTCATATCTTTTTTAAAAACATTGTACATAGATTTTAAATGTATTGCACCTAAGCACTGAAACAAATTTCAATTATAGATATTTTTAATTCGTTTCTATGAAAAAATACATACCTGTAATTCCAATTGTGCCCTTTCTGCATCACTAAAATTATTAATTACTGCTATATGTTTATTTTTCTTTATAAGTAACGAGGCTCGTATCTCTTCCCATTGTTTTCCAAAAACTGAGCCGTAATACTCGTCAAAGTGTTCTAGTGCTTTATCCTTAGGTAGTTTCTTCTTCTGCTGTATAGACTGTTGAAATATATTAGGTAAGTAATAATCGAACTTGATTCGACTAGTGAAACTTTTTCAATGTACCTGATCAATTAATTACAAAAAAGAGATGCAAAAAGTAACGAAACTAGGCGAAGAAAATAAATAGACAGACAACAAAAGAAAGTATTTCAAATTTTCGCACTCGTTCAACATGCTTGCAACCAGGTGAGAGGTGCACACAAACTTTCAATTTTAATTAGAAAATACAAACCCAATGATCGGGACCGTGCTTGCATCTGACGGATATCCTTATTATTCCCCTTAATTTCAATCTATCAAATAAATGCGCCATTTTTAATAATATAATATATAACTCTTTAAACAATCATAACTGTTTCAGGTTATACCGATGCACCAGTAACTGAAAACAGAAGCACGAGCATGAGGGCGGCAATGCTCGTTCCAATGTATCGTCACCAGATGGCATCACCGGTGCATTCGTTGTTGAAGGTACATTTTATATTTGAATTAAAAGATTGTTATTCATTATTGAGATTCCAGTTAATATAGATTATTTGCAGATACTATAAATTGTATATTTAGTACTTCCTGAAATTGAAGAATTAACGCTACAATCTGGTGCGGAAACGCGGAATTCAAGTTGAGAAGTCCTGTCTGGGTATCCTGCAGATGGAATCAACAAAATAAGTTTGTTCTCTGAAATTTATTCTCTGAATTTCAGTTTTTTAGCATTAACCCCTTCGGTAGCAGGATAAAAGCTTAGTAAGGAGTGCAGCAGCGAGGATGCAACACTTGCAGTGAGCAAGATGTCGAGTTCCAAGACTTTCAGAATCATAGTTTCCACGAAACTAGTGCAGAGGAATTGGTGAAGTAAGCAGTTAATTTTGATGTTTCATTCAAAAGTAACAAACTTAAAGTTTAATGTAATATTTAATGTAATGTGAAAGATGTTAAGTTTTTGTGCCTGATATCTTAGAATATATCCAGCTTGCATCCTACATACTACATTTAATATTTTTCTAAAGCATTCAATCTTTATTCCAGATGTAGCCAGGTCTACGCCAAAGTCTGTGACGCAGAATTTATCTTTATTCCCCCACTGGCTCATCGAGGGTGTGCAAGGCAGACCATGTCATGACTCCCTTGTTGGGTTCTCAGTACCATGTCTCGTGACATTGAGGGAGTCGGAGGAACTCTGACAAATGATAGACCTAATTATTCAGGTATTATACATCGGCGATACATACAACAATAAGATCAGGTCATAAACATATGTACACCTTTATTGTTACTCTTGAATAATAATACTATTACAGGAGAGGGCTGATCCTACATAGAAAGATGAATCGAGGACGTAGAATAAAATTTGTTTCACGCAAGGCTTATTTTCAAGAAAATCCGGTTCTACTTCTTACGATTTTCAAAGTCGATTTTCTCAAAAACAGAGCCCCATATGAAACAATTTAATTCAATATTTTTTACTTCTTTTTTCACGTAGAGTCACCCTCTTCTCGATTGTACCAGCAGTTACCGACCAGCCTGCATACGTGCCATTACCGCTTGGCTTTCGCCGAAAGATTGGCGAAAACGGTGAAAACCGATTTCGTACATCGGCGCGCGTCCAAAGGACACAGACCATGTGCACTCATGAGGACGGCCCTCGTACACCGAGCCAACTCCGTGGGATGGCGTTGTTGTTCCCATAACGCTACATCGTGAATCTTTTAAACGCAAGAAGTGGTCGACGTCGATTAACCGTTAGCGAGAACGGTGTAAAAGAAGAAGGGCGTGAACCGGCGTGAACTGCAGACACAGGTGAAGCAGGACAACCGACGAATCCACCCGTTACGGTACTACCGGTACTACTTGACTTAATGTTGGACGTCACGTCTTTTTTCTCTCCTCTCTTACTCTCTCTCCCTCTCTTTCTTTCTCTCTCTCTTTCTCTCTGCCTCTCCCTCTCCCTCGCGGCTCAAACACTTATTTCTGCGTAGACCTTTCTTTTCCTACTTTGCCGACTTTCTTTATCGCGAGCCGGGGCTACCCGTCGGTGAAAACAAACCGAAACAGGTACACGCGTGTACATATCGCAGGGAGATGCGTGTATCGAGAGCTACATCATTATCAGATAGGAGAGCACGACAAGGAAGCGACACGTATTTGTCGTGACATCGAGATGAGAAACGTGCCGAGCAAGATGGAGCGAACGGGGGATGGTGGGGGTCGGGAACGGACACATCTTTGCGCTCCCCTCTTGCGAAGGCGCTGGTGCGCTATGAAACGTGGCTGTTTCGAAAGTTTCAACTCGGAACAACCTATTTTAGATGCCTATAAACCGTTCCTCGACTTTGAGATTGTTTTGGGCGGCGGGTAGCGAGCCCTCTGTACCTGAACAATGGGATCTCTGGATATGCCCTGCCTCCTAGAGATTTTTCCTAGTGATTTACGATACGCTAAACAACGGAATCCCATCGTTCCCCGAAGTGTCCGACCCGTGGACACCGTAGATCATCGTTACGGAATCGTTCCTCCCTCGGACCGCGACTCCTTTGACCGTCGCGTCGTACACGGGAGATCGGTGGTGATGGCGGTCGTAAAAATAATTTCGCCTGATCCATATTTCGTGTCAACAATGCAAGAGGCCCCGAGAAGGAGGAGGAGGAGGAGGAGTGGAGCGAGGTCCGACGGCGATAATCTTGTTACCCTCGAAACGCGTACAACATACATACATATACCCGGTGAAAGTCTCCACTGTACGGTAGACGGGAGTTCAGTGTTCTCGAGGGGAACGAAACGAGAACGTCGCGCAGGAGATCAGCTCTTTTGCTTCGTGGAGATCAGCTAGTCCATGGGGTGCGGTAAACCCTATTGGCCCCGGCGCGTGTGTGTACGTACACGCACAGAGTACAGACACACGGCCGACACGGTACACACATGTCCGCACGGCGGTGGATACACACGTGTACACATAGACACGGTACATGTGTGTCCCGTTGGTTTGGCGTATATGTGTGTGTGTGTCCTCCCCTCTCCCCTCCCATTGTCACACGCATACAGAAAACTCTTCCTCTCGATGAATCTCGACGACCCGAATCGCTCGACGGCGAGGCTGGTTTCGTGGATCTCTTCATGAGAGGCACGTCGTACGCGATTTGTCGGGGCACGGGGTGTGACGGGGACTCGAGGCATCGTAAAGGCAATGCACTGTAAGGAGCTCACGACGACTATACCCTCCTCCCATCCCCGCGCCGCCGTCCTCCCTCTCGATCTTTTGCCACCGTCCCTTTCTCTCCCTTCTTTCTTCGCCCCCTCTCTCCCTACCCCTCTCTCTTTCTTTCCCTCGTTCCGTCTCTCTCTCTCTGTCGCTCTTATCAGAGACTCGACTGCACGACCTCACTCATACTCTCTCATTCTATTGCTCGCTCGACTGATCTCTCGAGGAGGGCGCGTTAGGGCGCTCTCGGCCCGGCTGCTCCGCGCGCATCTTTAAACGTTTCTTGATCCGTGCGTACCCGAAATTTCATCGACACCGAACCGAATTCGCTGCTTCACCTTGTCCCCTCAGCCCCTCCACCCTCCCTCTCCCTCCCCCACCGTTATCTTTAACCGTTTCGTATCTCGCTTCGCCAACCCCGTAATAAAACGGTGTCATCGGCGATCGTCGAAGTAAAACAACGAGAGAGGGCAAAGGACTCGGAAGTTGCGACATCCGGTACACAATACCGCCGCTTCCTGTCTCCCGTGACCCTTGATCCCCGCTCTAGCCCACGTGACCCCGCGCTTCACGTGCGTAATTTTCATTAAACACACGTGTGCACCGGGGAACCCCGGTATGCGGAGTATGTTAAACAGATTTTCACTCGGAACCCTTCGAACGAAAGACCCCTGTCCCATCGGTGATCACGCGAGCAGCTATTTCTATGTATGTATCGATGGGGACGCTCGTGAATGAAGAGCGAGATGGCTAGGATTTTTAGCCGGCTGAACGGGAGCGACCGCTTTCGAAACTGGACTTCAACTTCATAACTCCGGTGATACGGATAAAGAGACTGATAACGGTAATGTAGTACCGCGTCGGGTGCTAACAATCTCGAGTTTATTTGGTGTAGCGTTACAGCGATGAGGTTCCTCTCGAGTTCTTTAGGTCCTTCTCGTTGGTTCTTTCTCTTTTCTTTTTCTTTCTCTTCTGTAGACGCCTTAAACCCCTTTGTGTTATCGGAAGCGTGAGAATACTGCTCGGTTCCATGCGTTAACCGGGAGTGTATCAGGCATCGTAACAGATTCTTTACAATAGGTGGTTGATTCCTTTCTAAATCAGCAGGTTTCCTTGCGCCGCCGTTGATGGACGAACCGCGGATACATTCACCGGGCCGACGATTGTTCGGCGGTGAACACGTGGTGCGCCGCGCCGTCGCGTCGTCCAGGAAAAGAGAGTGGGAAAAAAGAAGAAATTTGTTAGGATGAAAGAGGAGAAATCACTCCTGATTCCGTAGTTCTTTTTCGTTGTCACCGTCCTACGCTCCGTTCCCGCACCGAGAGAGCCTCCCGTCACGTGCATGCATGCGTGCATGCGTACACCGCGAGCGGAGAGTGCGTACATGCGGGGTCGTTGAACGAGCAGGGGGTACCGAGGACAACAGTAACGACTGCACCAACCCACTTACGTCGACCCTATACAAGTCACGTGCACGTACACTGCTCGGCAATAATGGTCTCCAGAGGGTGTGACCTATTCTATATGCTGGATTCTCTCGCGCGATCAGCCTACTTGCCGGTACCGACGTGCCTTGGTACCCGACCGTCTCCTCTGGAGAACTTCGGATCCGCCAACCACGCGGTTATTAATCTCAACATTTCAACATTGTTGCCGTTCCTCGCTTCCCCAGAATTTCCGACGCCGTTGCACTTTGGTAGCGGCCCGGCCGACCCGTCACCGTGCAATTCGAGTAGGGTAATTGTCCCGGTAGTCGGCTAAGGGGGTCTTCTGGGTTAGGATGTTATTTTACAGGTTAAATTTTTATACAGATATACAGGATGATTCCGGAAACTGGGACAAGTCACTGCTCTTTTTCATGTGAAAATAGAAAAGAATTATTGAGGGAAAAGCAAGCGTCGTGATACGTCCTAACTTCTCATGACCTTGTTTTTTATGCGGATGCATCGATGAACCCGCCACGTGCTATTGCATTTTATTCTTTAATGCAACTCAATTGTTTTGTTAAACCAATCATGGTTTAACCAAGGTCATCGAGATGTCGATACTTTACGACTTACGAGATATTTGACATTTTCTTTTGTCAGAGTGAACACGGCATTCTAAACGTCTGACGGCGATCTAAAATTGATTTTCGTAACATTGTAAATTACAGAAACAGATTGATGTTTCTCGAGAGTATTATCATATGGTAATCTCCATTTTCTACTATTTTTGATTTCGGTTTCGTGAAACTCACAACTGTCACTAGAAATCTTGCTTTGGAAGATGTAGTTTACATTAGGTACACAGAGAGATTGGGGTAGACTGGATAGACCACTTTCATAATTATGGACACATACAGGGAGGTCCGTTTAAATAAGGACACCGAAATATCTCTTCAGGTTATTGTGATGCAAACAATATTTGTTACGTAATGTGCATGGTGTCAATGGACCAAGTATCTGGCAAGAATATTTTCTTCCGAAGGTCATTTTTTTCGGAGTTGTCAAGATCATCGATGTTTTTTGGTACATAGCTACATTTTTTTTTTATTGCATCGAGTAACTGATCGAGAAATACATTCAGATATGTAGAATAACATGACATTGCTCTTGATCTGAAGGTAAAACTTTAATTTTCGAAGATCAAGGTCATTTCAAGGTCATGTTATTATACATATCTGACTGAATTTTTCCCTTGTTTAAACGATGCAATAAAAAAAAAATGTAGTTATGTATCAAAACACATCGATGACCTTGACAACTCCGAAAAGAATGACCCTCGGAAAAAAATATTCTTGCTAGATATTTGGTTCATTGACACCATGCACATTACGTAACAAATATTTATTGCATCACAATAACCTGAAGAGATATTTAGGTGTCCTTATTTAAACGGACCTCCCTGTATAATATTTTAAAGTCGAATTACCTGAAATTGTAGGAGTTATATAGGAAAATTATAGGTCCTTGAAAGATGAAGTAGTATTTTAAGTAGTACAGTTACTGAAAAATTTCAGATGTCCTCAGATATTTAAAAACATTTCAATGGCTACACGGAGGTGGATTGAACACCTTTCCTTGTACAAGTATTAATGGGTGTAGTCACTTTTACGACGGGAGAAATGATATGTTGAAATTTGTCGTATGCTTTTTTATTAATTTTCAGGATCTCTTATGTTTTTTTATCAGGCTGATTCTGAAAGGAAAAATTACTCCGAACGCGCTTCGCCTTTATTGATATGAACGTTTTCCTGTTATTTGACTTACGAGGAGATTAAAAAATCACGATAAACCGTACTTTCGCAGATAGCGGCGCTGTGCAAATACCAGCTTATACATTGATAATTTGGTATAAATTATAGACTGTTAAATATTCAAAATACGTTATCTTAAACATAATAAATTATTCAAGTAAAAGATAATTCTTTGTTTCGATAGAGACAGTTTCATTCAACCTCGTACCATAATTACAAAAAACAAGCTTTCGATTAAACAATAGATTATAAGAACTACAAGTGGAATAATTTCTTCGACATCTCTAATTTTCCTTATAACAATGTACAGATTATTTACTTAATTGAACACAAGCATGAACATTTTCTGCAAAGTAATTTATTCATTACTTCTGTAACTACATTTGCATGTAGACACTTTGAAAATACCCTTATATAATAGTCATTTGCAGACAAGAGTATCAGATTAGTGGAGCACGTGTTGCCCTCAGGTACCTACCCAATTAAAACCGCCGAAACCCATCGAGACGGCGGTAAATACGGGTGCTTAAATAAGGGAGACAATAGGAGATATTTACGAGGCAATTTGGCGTTGACGGTTCGTCGGTGACACGTCCCTATCCACCGAATGTTTTCTAGACGAATTTGGCGTGGCGTGCAGTCCCGCTCGTCCAAATATTTTGAGCCCCCGACACCGAGATATTCTCTCTCTTCGGGATTGCGAAATGCGCGGCTTGGACGGAGCCGGACGATGTACGAGGACGAAAGTAGGTAGGTAGGTAGGTAGGTGGGCAGACGGAAGTCAGTTTAACGGTATCACCCGAGAGCTCAGTCAGGCTTCGATCCTTACGCGTGGAATGGGGTTCAACGAAATTCGTAGCTTTCTTAAGCCGCTCTTCTTCGCGGCGCAGCGTTCGGATTTTTTTTTACGATCGACGCCCACCGGCAAAAATCTTCGTCGAAACACCGTGGAATTTTCGAGTTGCTTCAGGAACACCACCGCTGTCTCTTTCTCCTCCGCGTCGTCGCACGCCCACTGCTATCGAAGTTAGAAAAAGGAGCGTACAACGCGATTCTCAATTTTTTAAAAGACAAGAACGTAATTATATTTCCCCTCGTGTTGCTCCTGCGAAAAAGAAGAGCCGAGAGAAGTTGTAGCTAATTCGCTCGGATAAAGCAAACGTTGCCAGTCATCGTTTTATAAAATAAAAACGCTTGTCAGTCGGTTAACTGACACGACGTAAAAATTGGATCGGCCCCACCGCCGCGCTGTGCCCGCTATCTGCATAGTTGCTATCCGCTCTTCAACTTCTCCGTCGCCGCGGCGAAGTTGTTTAAAATTCGCGGATGTAATTAAGCCTCCGCGCCGCGCGGCGAGAGCTTCGGGATCGGGAGCCGAGGAGTTTATGGGGTGAAGCACATTCCCAGGAATGGTAACCCTGGTTTCTGCCACGGGGTTGCTGGGGAACGTTGGTCGTCGGGTACGAGGGCATTGACCCCCCGTATCCAGTGCCATGCCGCTCCCACACTGCATTACGTCAGGCTACGTCCACTGCATCCTGCTCATCTTCTCGAGGTTTTATGGGAGGTTGGTTTGCTACCCGCGAGTATTCACGGCATGGGGTTGCGCTTCGTGTGATCCTTCCGTGTTCCCCGAAGTTATCATCCCGCTCGGTCTAATACCCGAGCAAATAAAAAATGTGGGTCGGCAAGAGAGAGAGAGAGAGAGAGAGAAGAGATGCTTCCTCGAAATGGTCATTGCGCTTACCAGTTCACAGGGAGCGGGCAGATCAAACAACGGTGCAAGACACCGGTGTACACGTGTTTGGTGAAGACTGAGGCAATGCCCTTCCGAAAAACTGATAATGCTAGATAGACAGATATGTATTACGTTATCGTTGTACAGCTAGCGCGTCGCGCGATTACGAGGAGAAGCCACGGTCTTGGTATTTCCGATGTTCACACTCGATTCGGGGAGAGGAGTACAGGAATATATTAATTTCGAATGGTATGCGTGGTACACCTTGATCACCTTCGACTTCGGCCCTCTAGAGAAAGTATCTGAATAATCATCACGCGGATCCTTCTGTAACGTCGTTCCTAAAGGATTCCCCGCTAGTCAGGTTATTTGGTGAACCAAAGGGAGCCGCGGTTACGGGTGATGGTGGCTGCTACAGCAACAACCTGTTGCAACCACCCCGACACGCCATAGCCAGCGGGAGACGTCCAACTGGTCCGAAGCAATCCCAGAAGCTGCATACCCACTGGCAGTCGCGTTTCTCGTTTACTTCGGCGAACCTGCTATGGCGAAGCGTAACGAACCCACATTTTTCAAAGAATATTATCAGTGAATAACAGAACCAGAACAACCCCCCCCCGCCCCCCCCCCCCCCCAATCACGGATACTGCGGCTGTCACTTTTCCGAAGCTTCGACTCTTCGAAGAGTCGGAGGAACGAAGGGAGCTTCGAAGTGTACAAAGTTTCAAAGTCTTATGTCGTGACCTTTGACGAATAAAAATAAAAAATGCCCAACTTCAATCTTCCAGCTGTGGTGGCATAATTGTTTCGAAATGTTTACACTCAATTAATAATTAATTGAATCAAATATAAGTTAGCAGCGAAATTTCAAAGTTCAAAGCTGCGAAACTCCGTTTCTTTTAATCTTCTAATAATTTACTACGTAGGTTCGAAATTCGAAGCATTGAAACTTCGATTGTAATCACTAGACTGCGGATCTTTATGCAAAATAAAAATGGTTTGCTTTGATTGTGGGAAGCAGGAATAACGTAGACATTGATTCTCGAATTTTTTCAATCTTTTACTGTTTTATATTTCACCCAACCAATTTCTTCGTAAATGCATAAAGATCCGCAGTCTAGGAATCACCTCCAACGTTTCTGAAATCGAAATCTGAAGGAAACTAACAGAGCCCTCATAGATATAATTTTTGCTTCACTCGCGAAATCTCTGAAGTTCTACAAAACATTTTTACGAAATGGATACTCGCGTTACTGTGGGGTTAACATAGACCGCGTGATCTGTAAAAATTTCATTGACTATTCTTTTTCTAGACGCTATTGACAAAAAAGAAAGGCGAGCCTACCAGCGGGGAAACAGGTGGAAAGGTATCACATTTAAGTGCCTCCGGAGATCCCGCTATACGAGTAATCCCCAACTCGGTCGGAGTACCCTTAGCGGTAACAATGCGGGTTTAGGTCTTTTTGAATCGAATTGAAATTGACTTTGCTTCTGCTACCTGTCTACCTGCTTACCTGTCGGCTCTTAGGGTGCAGAGAGGGACGGGAAATAAAGGGAGACGGAGAGCCCAGGCGGCGGACAAAGGGCGTATTCACGCGTCAGAAGTCACCACAGCGTAACGATAGGGTGGTCCATGGAGGGACCTGTAGGACCTACCTTGGTATTTCTACGGCGTAACACTTGTCGCGCGTTTATTCATAAAACGTGACGGTTTCCGTACGGGTTGTGTTACTACCAAGGAAACCGCATTCTTTGCAACTTTAATAACAATCATCAAGGCAAAATCATTTTTTTTAACGATGTACACAAGTGAATTCTGTGTTTTTTTTTTTTATTTTGTACGATTACAGAACAAAATGATTAGCGTTATATATTAATTCACGATTTGCACGTTTCTTACAGCTGCAATAACCGGACTGCGAATGTTTATGCAATTTTCAAATTTTCTAGGCAAATTTTAAGAAAGTGGGACTAAATAAAATCCTATTTTCATTGGTAATAGCATTTGTAGATTCAAAATAATTCAAGATCATACCAAATTCTGTCGAATTTAATATTTTAGCATTGTTTGAAAATTTTTAGAACGACAAAACAGCGTGTCGAACGTTTTGTTCGTTCCTTTTATCTTCCATTAACAGCCGTTTTTAGCAAAAGTAATCGTCAATTGCTATCTCAAGTACTTGAATATCTAAGTTCATACTTGCTTTCACGGTACGATTCCGTTCTAACGAATAAATTAGAATTCTATTTTCATGATATTTCAATGTCGACGCACGACGTAACATCGAATCTTTCACTAGCTAAATTATTTCAGTTCGACTGAAGCAAGAAAAGAGCAAGTTACGTCACGAAAAAAATCAAATTAATTCTGTGTATTTTGTTATTTATCATTCTAACGCGTAGTATGATATTCGGAGATCTTTTCGGTGTTTTAACTTCACGTCCTTATATAAAGAAGTATGAAAATACCATTTCAACCCGCTTAGGTTGAATTTTTTTTTAATGTTAACATTAGCGACATCGTGAGTACGCATATAATTCCTAAAGGCGTAAAAGTATAATTTAAGTGGTCCTAGTCAAAATTGAAAAAAAATGCGTTTACCACTTACTTCACATCACATTATTTTAAACTAAATGAAATAAGTAATTTCTACGATATTGTCGAAAAAGAACCGTTAGATAGTGCTTGTTATTTCAGCATTATATGGAATTCATTCAGTGTTAATATCCTTTATTTTTAAACATCTAGGAACAAGAAATATGTTGAAGAAACAAGAAAAAGAAATTGTTCATTTACCCCATTATTTGAAACTCTGATACGTGATCTAGTTCTTAAATAAAATGTTCTTCAGTGTTTCAAAAAGTCCTAAAAGCTAACACAACCTGTCCGATAAGAGTAAAATAAAAATTGAATTGAGATCATACGAGCGTTGTTTCAGTGTGGACGCAGCTTAAAGGTTCGTTGAAATTTCGCTTTGAAAAATATGCAACGGGTGGCCAGGCGGTATACAAAGTACATTTCGAGAAAATCGAGAAACTTCGTGTCGGCTCGGTTTCTGGGGGAGCGGCGTATCAGGAAGCCGAAAAGATAGGGCTAAAAAAGAACCGAAAGAAAAGTCGAGTCTTTAGTAGGTCAACGGCGATGTTGTTCCTTCCCTTCGAGGATTACGTCACCGCGGCTCCCAACTCGCGTCCGCACGGCCAACGCTGCTCGTATCGCGGTCTCTCTTGTGTGCGTACGTGTGTGCGTGTGAAGATATGTCATACATGTGTACCGGCTCTGTTCCTACGTGTGTACTTGGCCACCCACCCGTCCACCCACTTAAAGAACTATAGCTGTGTTTTAACGTACCAGGTATCAGTCATGTTTGGATAAGAGTTCAAGCTCTGCGGGTAAAGTAAACAACGCGTTTCTGTCGTGATTTTTCCGATCGGTCCGAGAACGGTTTCGCCACTTACACGCCGCGCCGTCCATTCAGAACTCTGCAAGTGTCCGCGCGTGTGTGCGCACGAGGAGGATTTTTCTCGGTGGCGACTTTACGGTTACCTCGCGCACGGTTTCCTTCTTTCCCGCGGTATACACGGTTTTCTCTTTTTTCTTCTCTCCTTTTTATCTTTTTGTTCTTTTCGCTGCGGAGCTACACACACACACACACACGCGCGCGCGCGTGCTTTTCCCGGCGGCGCGACGGCGCGCTCGCGTGTTCAAGATCGATGAGCCGCGTGGGCTTACGAACATTTCTATGCGCGTGACTACTGAAAAGGTACAACAGGGAAGAACGGAGGGAGAGGTATGCGGGTCGGGGTCGAGTCATGCATATCGATGACGGCTCTCGTATGAATTTTTCATACTCTCCTACAATTTGAAAAGCAGCTCGCCGCGCCGCGCGCCGTATCGTTTATGATTCTATAAACCCAGTGACCCCTGCGAAGGATTCGCTGTTCGTGCCCCACGGGGCATCCGGGGACCCGGGAGAGCCGCTAACTGTTCCCGACCACTTTGTCGCGGTTAGCGAGAGCGCGCGCGAGAGAGAAAGAGAAAGAGAGAGAGAGAGAGGGAGAGAGAGAGAGAGCGAAGCGAGCGGACGAAATAGGATTTCACGGACACACCGGCACCGGTCGGACGCTTCCTCCGTCCTCGGTACGGATGTAACAAATCGCCATTGATGGTCGTGGATAGAGGATTACAAAAAGACGATCGGTCCGCCGCCGATAGAGTGAAAGAAAACGGAAAGGAAAATGAAAGGCGACGGCGACGGTTACGAGACGACGACGGCGGTCGCGGTGGTGGCGAAGGGGGAACGAGGGCGGGAGGGGGGGCGTATTGTGGTGGGGGTAAGGGAAGAAGGTTGGGGTGCAAGAAGAGTCGGGGGAAAAAGAGAAGCGAGGAGTGAAAGATATTGGTAATCGAGGAATCCGGGAACCCAGAACCGTTCGAACGGTTGGCTGCCGCAGACGCAAGGTCGTTGTCCTTGGGGGATCAACGACCCCTCGATGAGGGATGCCGTGGTGGGGATATATATACACCTCCCCATCCATGACGCCGCCGTCTGGGTATAAGGGCGCCTCCAGGTTGGGTTAGACCTAGGGTTAGATTTAGAAGTCAGGAATAGGGATGCGGATAGTCACGTAGGTACACGGATAGATAGCTGGGTAGGTGGGTAGAGTAGCGAGAGACGAGGAGGCGACGGTGGCAGAGGGGGACCTGCAGAGGGAAAAAAGCTGAAAGGCAGCCCGGGGATAGTAAGAATCCGTGCTGGGTGGTAAGGCGGGAGGGCGACGCGAGAGAGGCGGGCAGGGATAGAAAACGTGAAGGCAGGTTCGTAACCGAAAACGACGCCGCTTCGACCCGCAGGTCCAATCGTAGGGGTAGAAAGTTTGATCTTCGAGTCGAAGTCCCCCGTAACCACCTGTTGGGGTGGCGGGTCTCCGCCGAAACCCAGTCAACACACTCCGCGAGCCCCTTATTTTCGGCGTCGAGTTAATTTCGAATATCCTGCGGCGCTCGATAGCGCGCTCTTCCCGGCCGTCTCGAAAATAAAATGAGAAAGATCAAGCGAGTCGAAAATACGTATATGGGGCGAGAGACAGGGAACAAGGAGGCTGTATTATTAAGCGGCTCCGAGAAACTCAAAAATTTCCAGTGATCCAAGTAAATCATGGTATTGGCGAGTTATTCCACTTGTCTCCTTTCGCGTCTTTTTTTACGCTTTCCACCTGCGGCAGCTAAACAGGAAGTCTTTCTTGCGAGGTACCTGTCGCCGGAAGGACCCAAACTCAAGGTGTCACGGTCCGTAAGGGCCGTGAGAGTGCAGGACGATAGGTGGATCCTTTCTGGACACAGCGGAGCAGAGCAGGGCAGGCAAGGCCAGGGAGCAATGTCCCTTCGAGTCATCCCCTTCCTAACGTATATGTAAGGTATGCACGCCGTTACTCGCCTCCACGGTTGTCGACTCTTTTTATCGAACGACGGAATCTTCTACGATTCCTTTCCAACTTCCCCCTCGGGAATGTTAACCCTCTTTTCTACGATTATCTCGTTTTTCCCTCCGGCCCGAAAACCCACCGTCGGTTTTTCGACGAATTCGCAGGACTGTGTTCTACCAGTGGCGGTCGAGAGAGAGAGAGAGAGAGAGAGAGAGAGAGAGAGAGAGAGAGAGAGAGCTCGGCGCAATAGTCTCCGGGCAACAATGGTACCGTTATTCATTAGTTACAGTTTAGGTACTCTGCTTGCTAATCGGACGGTTCCCGCGAGAGAGACCGAAGCGAAGACAGAACGAAGCAACGACTAAAACGGATAGGAAGGAACAACGGGCAGGCGGTTTCCTTCGGTCCGTGGTTTCTCGCGGCCGCCAATGGATAAGGATATCTACTTCGAACTCTAAACAGTCGTCCGTTTCAGTCAGACCACCGCCCCGGCCACAGTTCGATGAATCTCCGGCGGAAAGGACTGGTCCCCGATATCTCTCGCCCTTTCTATTTACGTTGACCTCAAAAACTAAACGTTGACCTTAGAAGGGTCGGTGCTCGATCAATATAGGGAACCACTGTACTTTCCGGAGCAAATAGGAAAAATATCGTGTACGCCTCTCTCAGGGTGTAGCTCGCTTGATAAGATAGCCACTGCTGTCGCACCGCGTGTGTATACATGCATGTGCACGGATGTGTACGTGACATTAAGGAAGGAGATAGAGAAAGGCATGATTTTGTTCACTGCTGTACACCTATCGCGTAGTTTTTACACACCACTTTCGGTGCATCGGGCTCCACCAGACCAGATCCGTCCACCAGGCTGTACAAACCCGATCGAAAAAGAGAGAAAAATACGTGTATGTATATGTATATGATCCTCGAAAGCTGCGTGACGTTATCGAATGACGAAATAAAAAGGGAACGGGGGACGCCCTATATACATCTCCGTCTGTGTTACCTCCTCCTCAATGGTCCTAAGTTGGTACACACAGTGTACACATAAGGCCGTATTGCGACATACCAGTACCGTTCCAACTGGAAACCTTACGCGACGGGGGGTTAAGTGTCGTTTTAACCTCCTATCGGTATTTGGATTCCTAAATCGACACTAATTTCCGTCAAAAGATTCGACGCTCGATCATAAGCGAAGCGAATATTAATTTCCCGCTTCGAGAGCTTCGCGACAAACGCTGTTTCGATCTCACAGGCATAGATCAATACATAATAGTTGTTCGCGAAGCAGTCCGCGCACAGGCCGGATCGCTATAAATCAGAATTTTTCTGGCGAAACTATTCGAAAGTGTTGCAACCGCGCTATAATTATGCCGTAACCTGTCACCCTTGACCATGTGACCAGCCGCGACTCTACCTCGAACGCCATAAAAATAAACGCGTGTGGCATGCCTGCGTAAATTGTCATGCAAATTCCGGCCCGTGGTTGTCTCAACGTAAATAACGAGGCGGCCGATCGTCAAATTTCCGTGTCCACGTGTTGCGCGACCCGCATATATATGAAAACGCTGCGATTGACAATTCTTGGCTCGGAAAAATGTCCGGACGTTGCGTATGTCCGCATTTATCATGAGCGTTCCTCGGTGCTGCCCGGTTCTCGCGACTGTCGTATGCATTCACGATGTATCAGATGAAATTTGTTCACGTATATACGGCGACTAATAAACAATGCTACAATGTAAGATTACCGTATAATATGTGGGCCAGACTTCGAACGTTCTCGCGTATAATGTACCGCTCCGTGAATAGCGTTGCTAACAAACTTGGTTCTCACTTATTAGTATAATTAACCCATATAAATGATACTTCGCCAGCATTGCATTTTATTTACATTCCAAACGGGCACCGTATTATCATAAATTTCTCTCATTTTATTCACAATATTAATCAATCACCGGTGTGATGCTCGTGCGATCGGTAGCTACGGTAAGGACAGCGATTGCGACATTGTGTGTGTTTGGTTTTCTCTCTCTCTCTCTCTCTCTGTCTCGGTGACGACGTTACAAATTTATTGTGTCCGTTCAATGTACATTTGAGACAGAGCATCGCCGAGTGGTGGTATATGTGTCCGCGGCGTATAAAAATTGAGGGCATATCTCTGATCTTAATTATAACATTGTGGTCATAGTGGTGGCGGGCGAAGAACCGCACAAGTGGCTTTTCGAGTATGAAAGGATCGTTGTGCCACACATATAACAGGGAGCCACGAGGCTTAAAGGCAAGGCAAGGCAAAGCAAGGCAAGGCAAGGCAAGGCAAGGCAAGGGCTTGGCTTTAGCTAAGAAGTCGGTTGGCCGTCGAACGACGTTGCTAGCCGTTTCTCAACCCTTTCGTGGTTACGTCACGTTAAAAAAGCTATTTGGGGTCAACACCCCGCTGCAGCGACACGTGTAGTACTCCTCGACTCTGTCTCTCCGTCCTCCCTCGACCCTCTCCGCCGTCCTCTTTTCCCTGGTATATGAGGCAGCCCTCTCCTCTCTGCCTACTCCTCGCGACTTGGAACGCCATTGCTGCCACCTCCTCCGATAGTATCCCTTCTACTCGCCTTAGTTTCCACTGGATTTCTAAGTTCACTAGATACTAGCCAGGGCCTGTTCTAGCCGCGATTGAGGGAACGACGTTCCAGAGGCGTTTCGCAGATCGAACGTCTGCGGCGATCAACGGGCAGCGCGGGCTACCGTCTATTAAGCGGCAACACGCTCGTCACCCTGCTTTATTCGTGTACCACTCTCCGATCATCCCACATTACATAACCACACCGGACAAAACACCGGTCCAATATCAATTCGATCCCATGAATTTGCATAGACACGTATACATATACATGCGTCGCGTCATCGGCGTTACAAATTAGGAAAATCCACGGAGTCCTCCGATAAGATAACCGGTATCGGATCCGAGTGAGTCGCATACATGAAACGAAGGAAAAGAAACAATCGGGATAGGTGTCATTCATGTATTACACGCGTCCCCATTGTGCAAGAAATAACCGAAGGCGACCGTGCGTCTGAATACATCTCTGGGAAGAAACATGCAGGCATGAATAGAGTAGGGAGGTCATGAGATTAGAATGAACGGCGCAGCCCCAAGCGATACAGCCCTGGCCGTGGGCGTGCAAGCGGGCAGGCAGGCAGGAAAGCCAGCCGAGTTTCTCCAAACGCGCAAGTCGACGTGGAACTAGCATGCTGGTCTTGCTAGAGCGAAACCAAGGACATTAGAACAGCCAGAAGCAAGCGAGCAGAAGCAAGCTAAAGCCAGCAGCAGCAGCAGCAGCAGCAGAAGCGGCGACGGTGACGGTGAACGGTGGTGGGTGACGACTTAGGTAGCTGGTGGTAACGCGAGAGAGCAGAGGAATCGAATCATCGTGGCGTCGTCGGCGGTATCGAGCAGAGTCAAATCATCGTGGCAGAGCGTCGGCGACGGCGGCGATAGCTCCCCTTCACCCCGACCCACGTTTGTCTACGTGTATGTCTCTACCTCTTTACCCCGTCCCCGGCATCGTCCCCGCCGTGCCTACCGCCCCCACCCCAGCCCCGCCACCGACAGACGATCCCTCCGTTCTCCCCTGCCCGACTCACAGAGAGAGACTCTCCCGAGCTTCCCCTTCCAGCGACTTTTTTTGTCCGTATACGCCTCGTCCATCGCGACAAGGCAGCTTCCAAGCCTTTTTATCAGTCGACCGAAAAGATCCGTGGGGATCCTTCCGCGACAGCGCCCCGCGCAACGTTTCAAACCTACCCTCGTGCTGAAATACCCGCGTCGCGTCGGCTCGCGCAGACGATCCACGAACTCAACTACCAAACCGAATTCTCTTCATTCATGTTTCCATTTTAACACGTACGCGTAAACCTATACGGAAGATCTATCCGCGTATGCGTATATGTATGCGAACATTGTTGTCATAAAGGGAATTCAAATAAAAAAGCGCGGGAATCGGACGACGCCGCGTATCTCTTTCTAATTCCGTCTTGTTCCCAAATCGATCTCGGTATCGACAGATAATGATCGACGTGTAATAAGAGCGTCGATAATGAAGTCGTTTCGACATTGCTGCAATGGTGTAGAACACGCGTGTCGGGGTAAACGTGTCAAGGTGCCGTCAGCGTAGCGCAACGATTCCGGTGACGACACGCAACCAACACACTTTGATTCTCCTCCAACAAGGAAATCAGACGAAGGTGCGTTTATTTCCATGGCAACGTGACGACGCACGGATACCACCTCGCCACGGATACGCAACAAGGCCCGAGGAACGAAGCGGAAGCTGAACCAGCGACAAACTACTACCAGGATACGCAAATGTGGTTGGTACTTGTACATTTGCAGCTCTCAGAAGTTGAGAAACGGCCTCGTGGCGGAGTGCGTGCTGTCTCGCTCTAACCCGCGCCGTCGCCGTTTGGCGAGCCGTGCGGGAAAAAGTGCGCAGACGCGAGTCGCGGTTGCGTGTATATAACACACGCAACTTGCGCCTCCTCCACAGCCGTCTAAACACACGTCCGTGAATTTCGTCTCCATTCTTTCTCACCCCCGTACGAGACGTTTTTCGGGACCGGCCATCCCCCGAAAAGCGTCTCTCGTATCGCTTCTTATCCCTTCTGCCCTCCACCCGCCCTACCAGAAAGGAGTGTATCGTATTTCAACCCCTTTTTCTCGCTTCAATCTCAGCCTCCCCCCCGATGGTCTCATAAAACTGGCCGAAGCAGTCTCGAAAAGAATGCGATCGGTGAAACCGAGAAACCGAATAAACATTGGTCGTAAAAAAGAGGGGAACCCTGAAGGATAAACCGAGGAGGCGGGCTCCCTCGCGGCTAACGCGCGGGTAACGTAATCCCGCCAGGCTATGTTTTAAAAAAGTTTTTTTTTCGAACCGGAGACCCTCGGTTGCCCCTTTAACCCGCATTTTCCTTTATCAAATTAATACGAGAAGTGATAAGCGACCATCGCGACCACTGGAACCGCGCATGACGTCGTCGTCGTCGTCGTCGTCGTCGTCGTCGTCGTCGTCGTCGTCGTCGGCGGCGGGTAACAACTTTACGCGAGCCCGTGGCGACTTTGCCGGAACGAGTGCGCAGTAACGCTGACGTAAGAAGTAGCTAGGAGGTAGCAGGCAAGCGGGAGAGGGTGTGTTCGAGAAAGAAGCCCGAGGAACGAAGGCGTATCGGGCAGGGGGAGGTGGCAGGTTTAAGGAAAGGTCTCTTTAGAGGGAAGGAGAAGTTGGTCACAAGCGTGAGAACAAAGGGGCGAAAATAAGTGCCCTTTTTGAAGGGTGATCGAGGGTGAGGGAGCAAGAAAGAGGAAGACGAATCGAGGGAATGCATCTATGTATGCGTGTGGTACGTGTGTCGATGTGTATTTGTGTGTGCGTGTGGGTAGGTTTCCGAAGGAGATAAAAAGAGACGACGTCGGTTGGTCGAATAGAGAAAGAAGTCAGGCGATTCGTTCCTTGCGGGCTACGGAAAGAGTGGGAGAGCCAGCGGGACAGAGAAGGACAGGTGGCGAGTGATGAAGAAGGATGGAGGGTCCGAGAGTCGAGAAGTGTGCGAGTGTGGTAGAGAGGGGAAACGAGAAGGACGAAACGCGCAGGATGGCGTGAGGGAGTACAGGGTGTTGCGGAGCAAGGGAGGGGGAGGTGTGCGTGACGAGAAGGGTGAGAAGGTGGGGGTTATAAGGAGATGGTGCAGGGTGTAGTGGGGGCTAGCGGGTAGGTGGCGGTGGTAGGATTGCGGGAGGTTGTGCGCCGCTTGGCTTCGGTGGTTCGGTTGAACGAGGGCGCGCAAACGGGCGGGTGTCGCGAGCGTTGCAAAGCGGTGAAGGGTACCACGAACGGAAAGCACGGTCGTGGCGCTAGGCGGGCGTAGGCGAGGTTCCGTGACGGCCGTTCGGTGGCGCAGCAGGAATTCCCAGCACGGCAGGCACCGGGTTGGTCAGCTACGTGGTGTTCGTGCGCCTCTCTCTCTATCGGTGTGTATATGCGCGATTTGCCCCGAGTCCGCGCCTCGACTTGATGACATGGCGTCCTAGCGCTGCACGGGCAAAGTCGCACGTCCTCGGTGGAGTGGTTCTCACCCCGTCGTCGAAACAGCCGCATCCCAGGATGCCAAGGTAAGTCGACATGGTGCATACTGTGAATATTCGAGCGAGCGGTGTGTCGGGTGCCGTCGGGTTCCGTCGAATTTCGGGTGTCATCGGGAAAAACCGGGCGGTGTCGATAAGCTGAAAAACGTACCCGTGCTGCTCGAGAGCTGGTTTCGTCAAACCAGGTAGGGTCGTTGCCATCGAGCCTACCCTACGAATCGATATTACCAGTGCGGCGGAGAGGACGCTTCTTTCTCTCTCTCACACTGTCTCACCGAGCTTTCTCTCCCTCTTTATTTCTATATACCTATCTTTTACCTCCCGCTCACACTCTTTCTTTCTCCATCTCTCTTTCTCTTTCTCTCCCGCACCACATTCGCCCCTTGTTATCTTAGTTTCACTATTCGTCGTTTCTGTTATATGCGCTCACCGTCGTCCGTCGTGGTTGCTGTGCGGTGTATATATACATTCGTGAGTGTTTGTATATTTATGCGCAAATGATTTCCCATGTGTGCGTGCGTCCGTTTGTGTGTGCGTGCCCGCTTACATGAATGCCACGATGGAATACGGTACTTGTGTGCGTGTCCGTCGGGTGCGCGCGCGTGCGTCTGTGCGCGTGCCGTGTGCCTCTGTGTAGGAAGGGTTAACTCGCGGGAGTGGGAGAGGGGGATATTTCGCCAGGGTAAAAGGAGTGAGAGGTTAGTTTCACAGTTTCTTTGAAAAAGATGGAGAAAAGTGAGGCGCGTGCAAGGAGGATACTACGTGGCTTATCGGCGCATCGACGACAGCGTGCCTCTCGACGTGGATTTTTGCTCGGCGAGAGAGGGTTGCGTAAATCTTCTTTCCCTCCTCTTTCCCTCGTCTCTTCGAGTCACTCTGTCTCCCTCGTGTACTTGCGTCTCTCTCCTCTCCCCACCCCTATCTCTGTCCGTCCCTCCCTCTCTCGTTCACTCTTTCTCTCTCGCTCGTACGTGTGTCGCGGTCGGGTATGGCGCTGCCCATAGGCGCCGATACGCCCCGGGGTGTCGAGGCTGACTCGACTCGAGTCGAGTCGTTCGTTCGTCCATCCGCCGACCATCCTCCCCCTTGTTGTATTCATTGAGCCGCTTGTTCCCCAGTGTGCCTCCGCAGTTCCTTCCCTCGCGAGGGAGCGTCATTGTTGCTGCCGATCGTGCTCACTTCCTCTTTGTGATTTTTTCCCCCCGTCGTCGTCGGCCGACTGTCGCATATTCGTATTCGGCTAATGTAGCCTTCGAGTCGTATTGCAATCGTTTACCACGTACCATAACAGGTGAGTTGTGTATACATACCTTACTCGTCTTTGCGAGCCGCGCGAGATCGGATCAGTGCCACAGCCTCGAGCCCGAGCACGTGTCAGAACGTGCCTTTCAGTCGCCCAGTGTCACCGCGCGCTCCCGTTAATTAGTCTCTCTTTGTTGTTACATTGTAGTGGACAAATTATGTAATCTGTGTGCATCGTGTCCGGATAAACAGACTTTCTGGAAAACAGTGCTCGGTATCATGTTCGAAAGTAAAACGAAAAAAAAGAACGCATCGTCCACAAGGGGATTATACGTGGATAGTGATCGATTCATAGGAATGTAGGCAGTGATATACGAAAGCCGTGTGTACTACAGGTGCGACGTGTGTATGTTTATATTTTATATGTATTTTTCTACGTTTTTCCATTTTACAGTTTTTACCTTATTCTTTCTCTTTTTTTCTACGACGTGTTGCGTACTATTTCATACATCCGTGTAACTTTGTTTTTATTGAAACTTTTCGTTTCTGTTTTTTCCCGTTTCTTCTTACTTTCTCGAGAGATCGTTGAATACACATTGCGAGCTGAAAACTCAAAGTGCAGATTTACCGTTAGTCGACGGTTCCAGCTATCTCGAACGGAGATTCGTTGTTATCTTCGAGATATAGACACACTTGAACAGATATAGTCGTACTTGTAACGTCGTAGAATTACTAGGCGGTTTTTCTTCGTCGTCGTGTTCGCATGTACAAACATCTTCCGTGACGCGTGATCCCAGGTGTAAAACATTTCGTATTCTTGTTTGACGAAAAAGAAAAACGCGTCCATCTATCGACCTCCCGCCAAGTGAAATAACCTAATAACCACGTGGCTTGAACACGTGGTGCCTTAGATCGCTCTCACACTACTCCATTTTGAAAAGTGTTGTGTGCTACACGGTATTGGTAAATTGTAATCTCCTTCTCTTATTTTTTTTTAGAGAGAAATCTATGCTCTTTGAATCTAATTGCGGAACAATAATTTCTGCAGATTGTATGTATATTGCAACTTAGTATATCGTTTCAACTGGTATCGATAATTCCCACGTGTTCCGTGCGAGTAATCTGTTTACGCTTACTCTTTATCAGTAGATAGAATTATGTGTTCCTCGAACGTACTTTACGGTTTCGAGTATCTATTAAAACATTGTAACAGAAACATCGCTGGAACCACGAGTATGGAGATTCGGAATGTTCATTTAATTTATGGAGATGTGACGCGTTACGAATGCATTTGTAAAAAAAAGGGGTCTAACCTGCGTGTATGCGACAAGTGTTGGCCTGTGCACCGAAGCTCGACGTGTATCCGTACCCATGTGTATTTCGTTGAGAACTTACATGGCACTTCCTGCGGGTTCCTGATTAAAGTAGCGTGTCGATTTTATCATGGTACCCGCGAGGGGTTGAAGCGTCGATTATGGCGGTGATGATGGTGGTCTACCCACGACATGGGGAGGGTTCTCTGCTAAATAGCTTTATTCGTAGGGTCTGTCCTTTATGATGGTAATAGCGTGCCAATTTATTAGTGTGACAGGGATCGTTCGTTGATTCGTCGCAGTCGACGCGTAAATCCGACGTTCACCCTTTTTCAAATTTCCCGCGCTTTCAGATGATGGTCGATAATGCAGTTCTCTGTCGTTGTGATTCACTATCTCGTGATAGCGGTCAGGCACACGGACACATACACGGGGGGGGGGGGGGTTCGGTCAGCATTCTTGTGTGAAATAACAGTGCTTCCTGTTCGATGTTTTCGCGTCGAAAATTCATATAACGCACGATAACATAAGACGCGTATCTCTCTATTTTTCTACGAAAACAGACACCGCGAAGATAAATGAAATCTCATTATGACATGTGTGCGTTCTGTCCTCGTATCTCGTTACGTTTCGATAAATATAATATAAGAGTGCTCGTACTGGCCTGTTCACGTGATCCGTAAGGGTAACTTTCCAAAGAGGTATCTTTACAACCGATTTCTATTTAACTAGCAAAAACAGGCCGTATACGCGATCGTAAGTGCGTGCGCTCGCGCCTGCGCATTCGTGTAACGGTGATGACTGTGCAACGTGCTGTGGCCTCTCCCTGGTACTCTCCATCCGTTGTTCCTTTTATTACGTGTGTGGATTACGACTGCGTGGTCGTCAGGATATATCCATTACAAGAATGTCGGGCTCTCGGACAGCAGTTTGCACTTTTGCCAGCTCGGTGCAGTTTTGATTTTCAGACAAGATATACATACATATACGTAGCCGCGCGTACGACACGCGTTGTCTACGGGATTCGGTCAAAGGAGCTCTTCTAACGCCTTTTTCAGCAAATCATTTTTCCACCCGGATTACTCATCGCCGCCGCGCGACAGTCACCCGATAAAGAGAGGACTGGTTAGAAGGCCGAAAAGCGCAAAGGCTCTCTCGCCGGACGACAAAAATCCTCGTTCTTTGCATTGTTGCCGACGAGTGGCGGGCGGTGATGACATCATTTCTGTGCCGGGGCATGATTTCACTCGGCAATGACTACCTCACCCTCTCCCCCGTGTTCCCAATTATCAATCGTGTTACGCGTCATGGCGTTCCAGAGGGGTGTCGATTACTCAACAATGCCCCGACAATGGGAACCCGAGGGTAATGTTTCCGAGGATTTATTCCGGTCGGTCATTTCCTTTGTCCCGAAACTACTTCTATTCCCGAAATGAATCATCGGGGTTGGTCTCTTTGGGGGAATCGGTTAACCAGACACGCCAGGGGATCGGTTCTCGGCTCGGCTCCGGTCGGAAGCGGTCGCCACGAAAACAACAATCGGTGCTATAACCTACACCTGTTTTCATAACACACACCGTGCGCGCAACTATATCGCGAAATGGGTGTTTCAGCTTCGCGCCCTAGTTACACCTGCGTCTAGTATCGTGGAGGCACGTAATACGTTTGCACGACAGTGCACGTCAACCGAGGTTGCCACGTTTCTCCCGGCTGCTGCCGGCTTGAAAAACTGAGGTCGTATTGAATAACGAGTTACCAGCAAATTATTAGTCAATCCTTTAAACTCGCCGGCGACTGATCGATTCAGGCGATTTTCCATTTCTCACGGTTATTAGGAGAACCGTGGCGATACACACACGCGAGCCCTGAATTGAACAATGTTATCTATCTTTAGATGACCTTATTGAAATGATAAAGGAGAAAAGCGGGATAAATTATTTATTTATTTGCCGTGGCTTCTGTGGTGCGATTCGTTACAGGGATTCGATGTATTGAGTTGGCAAGAAAGTAGTTTCGGTATTTTAAGGTGAAATAAAACCGAATTTCTTTATTCAAGCGTTGAACTCTAATCAATGAAATATTTTCTTATGTATTCTTCTTGGCAAAAGATCATCGAACAAACGGAAAATATCTTTTCATTAAAGGTCATTGAATGAATAAAAAAATTGGGCTCTATTCCACCTTAAAATACATTAAAGTCTAAAATGTGATATTTAAGCATTGAGATATAAGTTTTCTTTTCTCTTCTACGACGTGTTTGGGGATAAAGAGGTTTTAATCGGTATAACTGCAAAGAAAATGATACGGCAAGGGGTTAACACGATCGAGAAAAAAAATGATCGTTAACCGCGTAACCTTCGGAATCGCGTAAACGTTTGCAGAAGCAACCGGAGAGTGGGGAGGGGGAGGGAGAAATTTGCTGAAAACAGAGGGGTGATCATTGCAGCAATGCGCATCGTGGGGCGTTCATGTTTAACGGAGGGTCGGCAACGGTGCATAGATTTAATCGGTCTATGGGAACGGAACGTTGCGTAGGAAATCGCTGAAAAGCCACGCAGCACCGAGCCGGATCGACGGCTTTTGCCGGACGAAAAAAATCTTCTGTGTCGCGAGAGCGCGCAGCCTCGTACATATTTATTATCAACAACGAAATAATGCCGAACGGGGCCGTTTAATGAGTCTTCAGCCTTGTAAAGAATCCTGAATTCCGAGCCGCTTGTTTCCAACTGGGTCTCTCGCTCTTTCTCTCTCCCTCTCTCTCTCTCTCGGTTGTTCTAAACGGCCGGGCGTTGTTCTCCTTTGTCGCTCGTAAATTTTTATTTTTCCTGTCGTAAACCGTTCGGTAATTTTTGCGCCGTTTACCGATTTATATATATATATTTTTTTCCGTTTACGAGATCTCCCACGAGAGAGAACCTTCGACGCGATCGCGTGGTATCCGGTTAGGAAAGTTTTGAGAATCGAGAATGTTCGACTGTGAAAAAATGTAGGGTGGGCGCCAATGCGCGCTGCGAGGTCGGCCGTCGTCGGCGGAAGGGTGGTGGTCGTGAGGGCGAGGAGCGTCAGAGAGGGGTAGGTACGAGGTTGAGGAAGTGTAGGAGGGAGGGGTAGGGTGTAGGCTAACAGAAAGAAAGATGGCCGACCTGTCTGTGAGTGCATGCGTGAGTGCGGAGAGAGAGCCTCAGTCGAGTCTGTGTGCACGTAGGATCGTGTTTGTGGTGGTCACATGTCTGAGAGGGGCAAAAGAGCGAGCTCTTCAGAGCTGAGATTCAACGTCTCGGAATCCTGTGACGGTGCACGATATATTCTTTTAGGATTGTTGATATTTACCGACCACTCGAAACGCGAGACACCCGCTAATCTCGTTAGCGAAATTATCCCGATTCACCCCCATCGTCTGCTGTTCAACTTTTTCCAGCTCGAATATATTCTTCGGCCTTCCTCTCGCTAGTGGTTGCATCGAATTTAGCAAAACAAAATTTTTACTATTGCATAGGGTAATTGTTTCAGTTGTTTAACTGTGTAATGGTATTCCGGGGTCTCTCTCCTGACCCCATCAAGATTTCTGAACACTAATTTTCGCTACTATATTGCACGACAATTCCATATGTCAAGTCTCTCTTCGACTTTTTCAGATATTCTTCAATTTGGATATACGTAAAAGTATACTGGTCAATTTTTACAGCGCTTATGATATTTCATAATCTGACGAAACATGGTACCGTCCAAGGGTTAAGGCCAGTAGTCAGCCATCTGAACACATCACCTACGGGCGTTGTTACTGTTAATGTAATACTTAAAAAATTTTTGTATACGAGGACATGAATGTTTACATTGTGAGCGAGAAATAGGCAGATCATTATGCTGATTCAAATCTATAGGAGTTGTTTATTTTCAGGAAGACTAACGGCTGAGTAGTTAGCCTGAAGTTTTATCGTTTCCAGTTACGAACAGCATTAGCTTCTTTTCTCACCGTACCTTTTTAATGATTTCGGCAATTGTTCGAGTTGCTAACGACTATTTAATAAATTCTCGATGATCGGAAGTTCATTACGACTCGGTGGAACAATACGCTCTCGCGTATCTGGCGCACCATCTGAAATACTAATCGGGGGATAATGAAGGGGTTAATTATAAATTTCGAAAGGCCCCCGGCCGAAGTATCCTCCAAACGTTCGAGATTCCTGACGGTCGTTAATCAGCTCGCATTTATTCATTAGCCACATAATCACGAATTTCGAGTCGGGTTGGTCTACACAATGCCGGGAGAGCGTGACTTTCCATTCAGCCCGGGGAACAAACCGAAAACCCGTGTTATATCCGCACGGAGTGGTGCTGCGCGGCGGCGGCGGCGGCGGCGGCTCCGGTCGCCGAGTGAACGAATCAGAAATGCTGCGAGTATTTCTCCACGAAGGCTCTAAAATGTGGGACACGCTCCTCGGTAGCCGATCCCTCTTCCCCTTTGCCGCAAAATTCTCCGTTAACTTCTCGTACCTGGTGCCTTCCACTACAGCTAACGGAATGAGCCGTACCTGTGCCTCTCCGATGCCGACAGAAGAGAGTATCGGAGAGACGACGACGACGACGACGACTACGGCGACGAGGACGCGTGTACGCGTGGCTCATGCACGAGCCTCGCACACACGCCCGCCAACCCCGGGAATGTGTGAACTGCGAGAGCGCGTTCATCGTTCCAAGCACATCCTGGCACTCCCCCAGTGGGAGGAGGTGCGACAAGGGACAGATATCCGAGTACGCCGCCTCGGCTCACTCGATTTGAAACACTCCCGAATTATATCACTACCACACATCGGGGCACACAGCCCGATGATGGCCGGAGAGTCTCGTGCCTAGGCGCGGACGAGAGGCGGCTACCCCAAATCCCGGTGTTTCGAGCGGATCGGGTCGGATCGGGTCGCTTCACCGGAGAGAGAGAGAGAGAGAGAGCGCGTTTATTTCGTGGGCAGCAGCAGCAACGATATTGATTATCGTGAACCCAACCTATCCTCCTCCATTCTTTCTCGGTCTTCCTCCTATTCCCGCTATCGATACCCGGTATGTGTGTGTGTGGACACACACCGCCGCGGCAACAGATAGAGGAGGACACTTTTTCTACTGATCATTGGCATCATCGGATTCTGTGTAACTCGGAACACCGAGTCCTCGGTATTGGATTTCCCTTTTTTTTCCTACTTCCCCTCCTCTCTCTCTCTCTCACTCTCTGTCTATCTCCTTCTCTCTCTAGGCTAAATCTATCCTTTTATCCGTTTAAAGCCGCCTGGCTCGCTGGTTCGTTGCACACTCCGTTGCTTTCGACCTCGATCCACCGTTAAAATTCGGTCGATCGATTAAGCAACCCTTATTCTAGACTGCCCGATGCCCGCGGACGTTCTCCCCGACCGTCTCCTCCTCGCCGCTTCATTTTTCTCTCGTTCGTCCCGTTTCGCCCTCTCCTCAGGCTCTACCGCAGCACCCTAGCCGCCCTTATCCGCCCCCCCCTCCGCCCGGAAACGCGGTGCGCAAAAATGTCTCAATGTCTCTCTCGTGGCGGTGCCCGGCGGTGGATCGGTCGCGTGACGGGATTATCGCCGGTTGTTCCGCAGAAAAACGGAAAAATATCTGTCGCGGCGTGTCACGCCGGTGCACCGTGACGGGCTCTGCAGAATTCCTGCAGAAACGATTTTGTCGAGCGACACGTACATCCTTGAGCGATGACTCAGCGGAACGTTTCTCTGTCGATACGTATCTCTCGGCTCTACTACGGCCGCGGCAAGAATAATCCTAGGATAAAAAACTAGCGTGTTGAGGGGCGCTATTAATGGATCCCGGAGAGTATACCTAGGCACCTTTAGATAGCCGTGCATGCGAGGTACGTACCCGTATCCTCTATACGCGGAAGCGTTGAAACAGTAAAAGGTAGGAGGAGGAGGAGGAGGAGGTGGTGGTGGTGGTGGTGGTGGTTGGTGGAGGTAGGAAGATGAGAGGAGCAGGGAGGCGAAGGAGGAGAACAAGGAGAGAAACAAAACGGGGGAGAGTGAGAAAGAACGAGAGCGAGGGAGTGGGAGAGGGAGGGAGAGAGAAAGAGAGAGAGAACGAGAGTCCAAGAAACGAACTCTCTGGCAGAGGGAGGAGGACGAGCGAGGATTTCAGGCTCTCGAAACGCAGCGGTATTTGCCGCGCTTTGTCGTTCGTTTTGTACCTCGGCGTGACTCTGCCGCTGGTGCTGATTACGCAATGTGTGGCCATGAGAGGAGCGAGTCGCGTAGACGCACGTACGAACACGCACACACATATCCTCGCTTTAAGGACGTGTGCGTCACGACGAGAATTTAGCGCACGCGTGTGCGTGCCACGCATACGGAGACGCGGCACGCACGTGCGTGAGCAACAGGCGTATACCAGCGTCGCGTACTGTACTCTCTTATACAAGGTGTTCCGCAATCAAGCACCACGCCACCCGACACCCGAACGAAAACCAGATGATTATGAGACGCGGAGAACTGTAGATCGGCTTCTGCTACGTAGAAGACCGCGGTTTCCCGCGTGCCGATCCCGACGGTTCGTCAGAACATCAACGTCCAGATGACGTGCCACGGCCGGCCGCGCTTTTATTTTACCATTTGCGGACCTGGGTCGAGGTACACGCCATATCGGGTTTTGTTGCAAACCGTGTAGATTTTTATTAATCTACCGCGGCGAGCGAGCCGCGATATCGCTACCGGCCCGAGATGTTTTCGCCGCCGACCACGTTCCATTTTCGATATTCCGCCACGCAGATACAGAGATTTTCGAGTGCTCTTCGTCCCCGCGTTTTGTATTTCCATGGCTCTCTTGAACTGTCGTCGAAATGTCCTGTTTTTAATCACCGCTGATAGCTGCTTCATCGGGTTGGATTGGTCTCGAAATTTTAACGTGCTTGAGATTTCATTTATTAGTTCTCTTTGCCGACTACTGGGAAAGTGGTTGATAGGTCCTATAGATTTTGTTATTTACTTGGAGAATACTGTTTTTTTTTTTTTTTCAAGGTCGTATAAAGCTGCGAAGGGGAATTCGTTGTTTTACGAGACGTAACCCTTGATTCCAGTTCGGTCCTTCACGGGAAACTGGGGAATTATGACAGTCGTACAGACTACGATCTATGAGTAATCGGTGTGTCACAGATGCGACGTTGCTAACGAACGTGTCACTGGGAGTACTATATGAGTACATTGTTGCACATGGAACTATAGCAAGTCTCTCGACGACTTGACACTCGACCAATCGATTTTGAACACTTCTGAACATCCTGAAAAATTGTCAATTTGTAATCTTAAAATATTCTAGCTATTCTCGTTTTAGAACTCTCTGCGTTGGGTGATGGATTGAAGCTTCTCTTCATTTGAAATTTTAAATACGATCTCATAAAAGGACGCCTCTCCTTTATAACGACCACTCATATTAATCTTGACCATTTGCCAAGGAACATTTATCCACGGGAAACTAAGCTGCACGTTTAAAAGTCAAGAGTGATAACTAGACTGCGGATCTCTATGCAAAATAAAAATATTCTGGGGCGATTGTGGGAAGCAGTAGTTAAATAAAATTTCGTTCTATTCCTTAATAGTCTTTTCACGTTGAAAACGACATAACAATCTTCTTAGATTTTTGTATATCTTTCTTCATTTTATATTTCACCCAGTTAGGACACCCTTAAAAATCGCATAACTTTTTAAAAATTGGTCCAAAGGACTTGAATTTTGTAAAGTTGTTAGACCGACTAGTTCGCTGGAGAATAAATAAACAAAAATTTATTAAGATCGCAATTGGTAGGAATCGTGCAAAATTTAAAAAATGATGTTTTGTCAACCTTTTTTTGAGCCTGTAACGATAATGAGGTACAAACGTTTAAAGATTATCACGTAAGGGCGAAATGCCCCGGCAAGGCTGAAAATCTGCGACTTTCACCCTTAAGCTCTCATCTTTAAACGTATGTAGTTCATTGCAATGTCGACCGATTTCGATGAAATCTATAAAAAGCATTTTTTAAACTATCGTTGCAGGCCCAGATAGAAAAGTTGACAAAACATCGTTTTTTATATTTTGCACGATTCCTAAAAATTGCAATCTTAATAAATTTTTCTTTACTTATTCTCTAGCGAAGTAGTCGGTCTAACATCTTTAAAAAATCCAAGTGCTTTGGACCAATTTTTAAGAAGTTATGCGTTTTTTAAGTGTGTCCACTTAATATTGCCACTGACTGTAACGTCCTCATAAATGCATAGAGATAGACCCGCAGTCTGGTGATAACAAACCGGAAATGGTATTTTTCTCAAAACATCTGCACAGCTGTTTCGAAACCTCCGAACTCTTCGGATGTAATTATTCCATCAGGTGAATTTCCGCACTGTATTATGGGACACCCCGTACATAGGAGAGTAAAGCGAGCGGGTAAATCGCCCAATGTGCAGCACATCTCGGTGTCGTCGCCGATGGCCCATATCTCGTTATGTTTACAACACAAATTGCGATCGAGCACGCTCACCGAAGTGTCCCGTGTGCCTGATGCCACAGTCGGACCTTTCTATTCGTCCACGCGATTCTTTCTGTTCGTTGATGATCGCCAGCCCCCGAGATCATTCTCTATTCATCGGAGAAACCTCGTTGTTTTCGGGGTCAGTCGCGTTAAACGTGCGCACGTGAGCTGACAGCCGCTCGTTTTCGTGTGCATCCTAGGTCGCATTGTGGACGCAGTGCGCATACAGGGTGATTCAGAACCATCAGTCATTCATTTAGGGTTTGTTTAATGACACTGGAGCTGCCAGGTCCTTTGCCATCGCGGACGAGGAATTTCTAAAGGAGGTAGATTTTGTATCGAAGTCTTTTCAATAGTGGGAGAAATTAACATACTGATCTCTTCTAATTTGCACAATTAATTAAAATTAAAATGTCGACATTCGTCCTCGAAGGGTTAACACTGTTTTCCTTGCCTTATCGCTTAGAGAAACTAGTGGATGTTGATAGTTACGCTTCTGGAGGCTGGAAGGTCGGCTGCCATTTGCTCGTTCCCTCGACTGTAATTTTATTGTTTGATACAATGGAGCATGGAACAGTCCTTTGAGAATTGAGATAATCGAGGTATAAAATAATTCTTATCTCATGCTCCATTTAATGGGAACCAAAATGCCGGGAGAATCTCCGCCACTTGCAATACTCTGTATCCGAGAATTTAAAGGGAATAATGTTCGACCAATTAGTACTCCCTGGTGTAAGTTTGATCGTTCATTGACAGCCGCATGTAGACTCTCCTTTACAACAAAAAGATTGATGCAATCGTGATACTTGGGGGCAATAATGAGCACGCAAACGATCAAATGTTTGCAGGATCAACTCAAAAGCGTCTCTGTATCTGAAATTCAATTTATCAACTTGTTTTCAATTTTTCACGCAATATTGTAGACTCTTCTACTCCAGCAAGCGTATTTATCTTGTTCGTTTGCAGTTTCGTGCAAACTATGAATAAGCTCGAGAGTTTTGTTGTAATGATCCGCCGGTTACCGCGAATATTAGTGAACAATGCAAATAGTCTTACCTCCAAGATTTCCTCGCAGATTTAAGTAGTTCTTGAATAGTCCAAGAGTTTCTAAAATTAACTTACACGTATAGACGTTAGATGAAAAATAACTACCAGTTGCTAATATCGACAACATCGATTATACTCTGCAATTCAGTCGGAGTAACACGTTATATAAAGTATAGTTACCTAGTTAACACTTTCGTCACCACGGGGTATTGGAATCTTAAAAAGTGCAACAAAAAATGTCATTAACTACGCGGATGTTACTCCGTGCGTTCTGATGTTAGGTTGCTTTGGTTTTCTTCGTGCAAAACGCGTAATTTTCCTCATTACACAATGTGTGACGTCAAGAAGTCGACGCGTGAAAATAGTACTGACATTTCCTTCATACAAAATTCAGAATAATTATCGTCACAAATACACCGCATTGATAGTGCACTGGTAGTGACGCTGCCGAAAGCTACTTCGCATAATGTACAAAATGGTGGTTACCACAAAGTGATGGTGACGACGAACACCTTTAATCCTCCCGAACGAAACCGAGCAATCAGGTGTGTCCATTTAACACGTTCGCCTTCTGTACGAAACAAGTTTTAATCAAGTTTAATTTACTCGAATACACAGCGCAGTAAAATTTAATTTATGAAACCTAGTTAAAGACTAGCGTCGCCCGTATATCACCAACGCGGCAGTCAATGGCTCGAAAATACCAGTCGATCGTTTTGGTGTGTCCATTCTTTGAATATATTCGTGCCCACGATTATGAAAGCGGCCGAAATCAAAATTGAATTTTAAAGTCAATCAAATTCATTGTAATTTTTACGATATTGTGTCAAAAATGAGCCGCTAGATAGTGCTTTTTATATCAGCATATCCTTTTCCTTTAAATATCTCGAAACAAGAAATATGTGACTTGGAGTACTTTCATAATTATGAGCACATTTATGGTTTCTGTCCACGTGTTTACAAATTCCTGTATCTTAAATTCTGAAGCTGTAAAATGATCTATGAAATCGAGGAATATATCTCGTGTAAACGTGAAAGAGATTGCATACTTGACACAGAGAATGGAATTGTACAGTCTCTGTAAACGATTTTTCGAGGCTACTTCTTTTTCTTTATCAATAGCTTAAATGTTGGAGTGGCCTGTAGATAGGCGAGCAACCTATGAACAATGGGGTCGGTTACGACGGCGATGATAATAATGTCGGCCGGAGGAGAGCCTCGGTGGCGATGATGCCGATGGTAATAGTGGTGACCGTGATGGTTAAGGGAATGTAACGGGACGAAGTTCGTACGAGCGGTACATCGAAGAACCTAACCGAACGTCGGCTCTCTCGCCGACTGTTGCTCGCGTTTATCGCTCGCCATTCCGTTTGTTTCCGAATCGTTAACCGAATATCGTTATCTATTCAATTAAAAAAGTTTTCACGGGGTCTCGGTGTATATCTGGCTCGTTACAGCCCGTATAACTCGGTTCGAACGGGTAGAAGTCGTAAATATCGTTTAATCGAGTTTTATCGTTCCGGCTCTCTCGCGGTCGTACGCGTGATCGAACGGATCGTACGGCTGTTAGATCCCCATCGATTCGCTTTCGTGCTTCTTTAACGAATTTCCCGTTATTAGAGCGAAACGATTCGTTAACGGAGCGCCCGCCTCGCGTTCGCAGAGCGCGCCGCAGTTAGGCTCTACCCTAATGAGAAGAACGATACACACAGGATCCTGGTGAATAATTCGACCCCTAATTATGCCGGGCCCCTACGCCGCCGCTAATGCGAGGAGTGCTCGAAAATTGTTTAGTCAAACACGGCTAAAGTGTTCCGCTAATCACACTGACGAGCACCGTTTATTTTCGGACCCGCAGACACTGCCTCGAAAATTCTCGCCGCTTACGCCTTAAACTGTCCGGCCATCACCGGCAAGAATCACTTCTCCTTGCAGTCCCGCAGGAATTCAAATTGTAACAATTTACGGTCCAAGAATTTCTTGAAAGACGAGGGAATTTTATATTTATTCTTCCAATTTCCGAGAATAGTTTTTTGTTTCTACGAAAGCGACGGAGATCTTAAAGTGGAGCTAATAAACGATACACATGATTACTCGCATCTGGTACTTACAATCTCAAAACATTAAATTTAGTATTTTTAAGTAAAGGCGCCATCTCTGCACTCTGAACTTAATCCTTATCGAAGTGTGCAGTAAATCGCGTAGCGTATGGGTTGGTTTAACGCAAACTAATTCTTCGTGAAAAGTATTCAGACTATAAAGAATTCGAACGTCGGAGGCCCGGATAATCGAGGTTCTACTGTAGTTGTTGCAGAAAAATTGATTTACGATGGAGTAATACGCAGTTCCATGTAAACCGTTATGTAGACAATGTAATGCGAGTAACCGAAGGTTAACAATAAATTATACGTCATTAGACTGTGCATTTTATTTATCCAAGAGAATGGTCGAATACAATATTGTAAAAACAGTAGAAGGATTGTGACTTAGGCCACGTTCATGATTATGGGCACATATTCTCAGCTTTCCCAAATCATTAGAAATGTATTTCTATTCACCTAACTTCTGTTTCTCGTAGTTGACTTCTCGACAGTGTTTGTTTCACATGAACATCGCAAAATTCGTAAAAACGACAAGCGTCGAAATACTTCGGAGCGAGGGGTGTAGGTAGCAAAATCGTGGATTTATGGTTTCTCGGCGAGGATAGGGGAACTCTCGGAGGACGTCTGTGCGCGAATTCGTAGCGAGGGTTTTGTTGATAACCTGAATGGTATCCGAGCCGGCGCGGTGGTGACGTTTCGCGTTCGACACCAGAAAACGGCTCTTATTTCACGCTCCGCGTCGCTACGGGCGTCGAGAGCGTTTTTTTCCCGTTCGGTCGAAAACTGGTCGAACACGGTGCGACTAAACAAATATGCCTTGGAGGTGGCTCGATGCTGGTTATAACGTGCACCTTTCGAGGAACGCAATTGTGTACACAGTGCTCCAAATAATTCTCGCCGGCCGTGCGGTGTCCCAGCAGACGAGCGGTACCGGCAAGAATCATTCCGGCAGCGTTGTGTACACTGTCACGGTCCTCATTCGCGTCTGTCCGACCGTTGGCTCGTGTTTCCTCGACCAACTTTCCTGCCACGGTTCATTGGGCGTACGTTCGGCAATCCTCTACTGCCTTCTAGACTTCCAGGGACAGCTATCACGAAAAGAAAGAAATATGAAGCGAAAACCACCTGAATTCAAGGTTTACGATATGAGACAGTTAATTACTTGTTATAGGGAATAATCGATTACATCGATTGGTGAATTAAAAAAAAAGATTGCATTAAAAAAATTGAAGGTGACCTTTATATGCCCTCTATTTCTCCACCTACAAAAATTATATCAACATATAATTATGCCCCCTTCGAAACCATGTAACTATTGTTTGAAACATTTCTCGATATCGTGCAAACTTTCGGAGATATTTGACTAGCTCAGTTTTTCAAGTGGCACACCCTGTATATTTATTCAATTTCGACCCGGCGTTAAGACGTAGCACCCGGTTGACATTATTCATCTTACGTCAGTCAATCTTCCATGTTTCACACCATTCCTTGTCACTTATCTCTTAATCCTTAGCAATCTAAACTGTTTGTGATACCACCAGCGACCCCAATCTTTAAAGCGAAGCTCTTCAGAATCAAACGTTTTATTCCGAGGCGAGAAAATTGAAGATATTTCTGAGTGGTTTGCTTTATATTTATTCTCTTCACCTGTTCACGGTCCTGTATCAGGTGTTCAACCCTGGCACACTAGTATATCCTCAAAGTAAGAAGTAGCACACTGGGATCCCTCTAAAAATCCAGTGGAAATTTACTAGACCACTTGTGTAGAGTTTCAGATTAAAAGAATACAAATGTTGGAAAGAAGTTAACATTAAACGTACCGAGCACTGAAAACGATTATGTAAAATATTTTAGCTTACAAAAGTGACAAGGCTTTATTTATTTAGATTTTGTGCAGTTTTTATCGCAATATGTGCACTAGCAAATGTCTGTTTTGCATTGTATTATTTATGTCGCAGTGATGTAAAGTTCCACGTAACCAGTTATGTAGAAAGTGGAGTGCGAGTGATTAGAGGTTAAAGGAATTTGTACAATTCATCTCACTGGGGTCACGAGAGACCTCAGGACACCATGGAAGGAATAATACTGTCCAACAAATTTCAACATTTTTATGATTTCAATATAAAATTTTGGGTCCTTCTTATATAGAGTTTTTTGCGCTCATTCCGAATCTGTCCTTAATTTTTCTCCTATACGCACAGTTTTTGAAAAACGGCTTTGAAAAAAAACATATTTTTCAACTTTAAACAAATATTGTGATGTTATTATAAAAGATATTGAATTGTTCTTTACAGCAATAGATTCTGTAGACTTTCCCGAATACAGTGATATCCAATATTAATACATTATGATTGTTTAACATGTTTAAACAATCATTAGAGACGGAGAGACACCACGTTTGCACCAATTTTTGAGGATATTTTTCAATTCATCTCAAAAAATAAGGTCCAGCGGAAAATGGAACTACACCACGCGATAGAGCAGACTTTTATCTTGGGAAACCACCCTATTAAGTTTGGAACGTCAACGTCTTTTTCGAACCAGAATGGGAACATTGGACCAAACTCGTTTCAAAATTAAAGAACTTTCGATAGAAATGAGGTAGAGTGATGAAATTTTTTAATAATTAAAGCTGAAACTTTGTAGAATATGGGAAAAATAGGGAGATTATGGTTACTACGCGCGGAAAATTTTTTTTTAACATGCTATATTTTCTCCCGTAGATTTTTTCACGCTGATTTCAAATCTGGTCTCAAAATTTGCCTACGACCTCTGATTTTTTCAAAACATCGATTTCTGTTAACAAAACTAATGTAATAATCTCTTCGTTGAAATGATTTGGTAACCCACTACATTGAAAGAATATTGGAGAATAGAAAAAATAATCATAATGAAGTATTTCAATTTTATAAATTGAAAAATATAATAAAAAGTTAGTGCAGTCAAAAGTGGTGTCTCAATCACAATGTATTAATATTGGACATCACTGTATTCGGGAAAGTCTACAGGATCTTTTGCTGTGTAAAGAACAATTCAATATCTTTTATAATAACACCACAATATTTGTTTAAAGTTGAAAAATACGTTTTTTTTTTCAAAGCCATGTTTTTCAAGAACTGTGCGTATAGGAGAAAAATTAAGGACAGATTCGGAATCGGCGCAAAAAACTATAAGAAGGACCCAACAGTATATTGAAATCAAATTTGGTGTTGGACAGTGTAATTATCCCGAATCTTTTCTCGCAGATCGTACACCTTCTTTCCTCTTGCTCGAAAGACGGAGAGCATTGGCGAAACAGCCGACACTGTTGCCGGCTAGATAATACATAATGCGAACGCAAGGAGAAAAATTCCAGTTGATTCAACACGGTTCCCTGACGTAACCGTGTCAAACGATATCGGCAAAGTAAACAGTACGCTGAATGGATAGTTTTTTCGTTTTTCTGTTCGTTTTCCATATTCTCCACGGGGTTCGAGCCGCGCGGACACATTATGTATCCGTCGAATATTCTAGACGGAGAGGTCAGATTTTGTTTTTCAATGATCGCGTTCCCGCGGGGAAGGGAACGCGGTGTGCAGCGATTAACAGCGTCCTTTTAGATCAGCGGCGTTCGCGCGCGACCGCTCGTCTGTGTGCGCTCCGCGTCTCTCGATTACGCGAGACGACGACTTTTTTACACGGACACCAGCCGGAGAGGACACTGAAAACGTTCTCCCGGATCGATAGGCATCATCTGCTTCGCGGCACTGCCACGCCACGCCACGCCACGCCGTTTCTCTCTCTCTCTCTCTCACTCCTCTCCTCTACAGTTTTACACAGCCGATTTAATCGAGCCGACTGGACCGGGAGAGTTTGCACGATTTTATTACGTAATCCATTTATCAGGAGCGCCGCAGAGGTTGTGCGCTCGCCTCGGCTATGTCGAAAGAAGGAAGCGCGACGATCGAAACTCGCGGCACGACATTTCAGAAATCCTCGATCGCGAGCGAGAAGAACGTTCGCTCGCTTACTCGCTCGCCCGCTCTCGCCCGTTAATGCACACGGTGTACCGCATCACGATGACGTGCCATTCACCGTGAAAACCATTCACTCAGGCTACTAACAAGGTCGAGCAAGGTCGAGCACAGCCATCCTGTATTTATATCGAATATATACGAACGATATATGTTTATGGACGACCACCGCCGCGATCCACGTAATCCATAGGTGCAACCCCGTGTCTCTCTCTCTCTCCCTGTTTCCGTGTGTGTACGTGTATCGAGATTTGCGCGCGAAACCGACCAGGAACCCGCTATCGATCCGAATGCGTAGAAAATGCTATTGATTCTCCCGGCCGACCCGCCGACCTCTTCTCCACGTTTGTATAGTCGTCAGGATTGAGGAGGCGGCCGCCCGGATCCTCTCTCTCTCTCTCTCTCACTCTTTTCCTCTTTCGGGATGCATCATCTCTTCGGTCTCACTCGCTTGTTTCTCTTCTTTCTCTTCTTCAAAAGATTCGAGAACATTCGAGAGTTTTTGGTTTCAAGAGAAATTTCTTTTGTCCTGGGATCATGGCTAACGACGTAGATAGTACATATAGGTACAGAGATCAAGCAAGTTGCCCAGGCGGTCGCTATCTCTACCAGATACTTTTTTGGAGATCTACTAGCCTGCTGTTATATCATCATCTACCAGATTGTTTACAATAACAGATCAATATAGTTTGTAGTTGCTCCCGGCGACTTGCTGTCTCTGCAATACACCTTATTTCTTCGCGGTTGGGAGGTTCGAGGATATTCCAGGGATTTTGGTTTTAAGGGAAATTTCTTTTGTCCCGGCATCATGGCTAACGACATATAGTGGCTCCCGAAAGTATCCCAACGCCCTTTAAAACAGAATGACTGTTTTATAATTCTACCGAACGACCTGATTTTTTATAATCAATTAGGAGCATCGGTTTATGAAATGATGTGCAGAAAAGATTTTCCAAAAAATTGTAATTTACAAGGTTAAATGCAAAAATAAAAAAGGGATTTTTCTGAATTTTTTATTAGGGCCCTAAAATAAAATTTAAAATGTATGTTTTGTAGATCTATGTTCGTTATACACATGCTGAAAGTTTCATCAAAATCGGTTGATCGGCAGGGAAAAACGAGACGCATCGAAAGATGTTCGATTTTGATGAAATTTTCAGCATGTGTATAACTAACATAGATCTACAAAAAATACATTTTAAATTTTCTTTAAGGGCCCTAACAAAAAATTAAAAAAAAATGCCTTTTTTATTTTTGCATGTAACCTTGTAAATTATAATTTGTTGGAAAATCTTTTCTGCACATCATTTCGTAAACCGATGCTTCTAATTGATTATGAAAAATCAGGTCGTTTGGTACAATTATAAAAAAGTTATTCTGTTTCAAAGGGCGTTCGAATACTTTCGTGAGCCACTGTAGATACTGTACAGAGATCAAGCAAGTTGCCTAAGATCTATGAACAGGAGACCGAGGTACTAGGCGGTTATCTTTTTTGGAGATCTACTAGCCTGTTTATACATCATCATCTACCGGGTAGTTCACAATCACGCATTAATACAGCTTGTAGTTGCTGTATCTGCACTATACTTGTTTCCCAGCCTCTCCCCCGGTCGCTAACCGATTCCGCCCTTTGCCCGGTCGAGGAAAGTCGTTCTCTGGTTGCGTCTTCAGTGGTCTTGGTGGAACAAACGTTGCGTACGTGACCGTGATTGGCCCGGTGAAGGGGTGAGGAGAGAATTACATAAAAGGCACGAACCGAGCGAGTCGCCTATTCGCCCAACCTACGTCCTCCAGGGTCGTACACCCACGCTCATACCTCGTGCGTATCGTCTCGCAAGCTTATATGGATTATGTATGCAGTCGTTAGCGTGTATACGCGTGGAACGGTTTAGAGGGATCGGGCAGGATCCAAGGCGGCGCACAGTAATTTCGAATGGACTGCGTTCTCGGCTGTTACGCGGATGCGAGAGTTGAAAGCGACCGAAAGGAACCGATGATGTCCGCGGATCGCTTATGCAACAGCCACTCGGAATTAATGGCCGCCTAGAGACGGTCTCTCCTTTTTTCTTTTTTTTTTTCTAAATGCCAAAATTAAGAAACTGGATGTAGCAGCGCGCGTTCCGAAATCGTGCGACCGTGTTGCATAAACATGACGCCGAAAATAGCGGTTTTTGTAGGAACCTGAATGCACACGTAGCCATAGCAATCTTGGGCAAGAATCGTTGAACAGAGTTTCGAACAATTAAACGTTGTGGCTGCGCTGGCGAGTTAATCGCATACGGTAGCTGCCCGGAGATCAGTTTTCCGATTAATTTGCTAGATGTTTCCAGGGATTGCGCATTGACCATTGTTTCCGTTGTTTTTGCTACGCAGATCACGAGAGGGAAGGATATGATAAGCTGTGGCCGATGAAGAAGAGAGCACGAGAAAGAGCAGGAGCACGAGCAAGAGCAAGCGGCTTCGTCGTAGAAGTCGAAACGAGGCGGCGGCAGCAATACCAATAAAAAGATCGACACTAGATCTGATGTTAGCGGACATTAACGGTAACTTGGCGGATCTGAGAAGCGAAGCGATGGCGTCGCAGAGGTTTTGTCTGCGCTGGAATAATCATCAAAGTAACCTACTCTCTGTCTTCGACCAACTGCTCCATGACGAGTCGTTCGTCGACGTTACGCTGGCCGTCGAGGGTCAGCTACTCAGGGCACATAAAATGGTGCTGTCGGCGTGTAGCCCCTACTTTCAGGTAAGAGCTTCGACCCTGCACTTGGCGGGAGCCTGACGTACCCTACAATCGATGGCATGAAACCCATTTCAAATATTCTATCGGAAGCATTTCAGCCCTAAAATTTGACTGCCTTCTAGACTTCCAGAGACAGTTATCACGATAAGAAAGAAAGAGCAAGCGAAAACCACCTGAATTTATGGTTTACGATATGAGATGGTTAATTACTTTTTATGGTGAATAATCGATTACATCGATTGGTGTATTAAAAAGTACATGATTGTCCTTCATGTGTCCTCTACTTCTCCACCTACAAAAATAATATCGACATATAATTACGCCCCCTTCGGAACCATATAACTTTTGCTTGAAACATTTCTCGATACCGTTCAAAATTTCATGACGCCGGAAATGGCGGATTTTGTAGGAACCTGAGTGCACACGTAGCCATAGCAATCTTGGGCAAGAATCGTTGAACAGAGTTTTGAACAATTAAACGTTGTGGCTAAAATTCGGAAAAGATCGATTGCTTAGAATGAGAGGATGCACTCTCGAAGGGCAGGGTGAAAGAAATCAATTTCTTCCGGGAACTGTACGAGAGTCGGATTCTAGGACACGTTTAATAATTCATAACGGTCGCGTCTAACATTCACGTCGCGTATTAATAATTCATCGCGGGGGGTTCGGATTTGCAGTCCGTCGAACTTGCTGAACGTTTTTCCTCTGGTGATTGTTACAGGCCCTTTTCGTCGGCCACCCCGACAAGCACCCGATAGTCATTCTGAAAGACGTCCCGTACGTGGACATGCGAAGTCTTCTGGACTTCATGTACCGCGGCGAGGTCAGCGTCGACCAGGACAGGCTGACCGCCTTCCTGAGAGTCGCTGAGTCCCTCAGGATAAAGGGCCTGACCGAGGTAAACGAGGACAAGTGCGACTTGCCTAGCATTACCTCGTCGTTGCTTGGAAATCAAAACACAGTACCTCCGCCACCGCCGAGTCTACATAGAATAAACCAAATCGGGCCTCACCACCATGTCTCGCAGAAGAGGATGCACCACATGTCCAGCCATCCTCTTTTGGGCTCGGCGTTGTCCGCGCCGAAGAGGAAACGGGGCAGGCCGAGGAAGCTGAGCGGATCGTCGGACACGCCGATCGGCGAGATCTCGGGACAGGAGATGCAGTCCTGCTCGGGGGCCGATCTCGTGCAGGGCTCGCCGGAAATGATGGAAATGAAGATGAGTATCGACTTTCAGAGCGGCGAGGGTAGTAGTAACACCGGCAGGAGCGGGAACGCCGGGAACGCGTCGGCGGGCAACAACAACGTCGGCAGCAACAACGTCGGGAACTCCGCGGCAACCAGCCTGGCATCCTCTTTGTCGTCGTCGAGAAAGGACGAGCCGACGGAGAACGGCACCGACACACCGGAGTCCCTGACGCCTCGCGTCAAACGGGAACCTGAACCAACTCCTAGCACCTCTGCCCAAGGTAACCGGCTTCTCTTCATTTCCTTTTCTCTCTCTCTCTCTCTCTCTCTCTCTCTCTCTCTCTCTCTCTCTTCTCTCGTTCTGAACGATTTGCTCGGAAGTCCGCTAGGCGATCCACGATTTAACCGATTCGATTTGTACTTCAGCCTCTGACGAGACGTTCGCGCGGCCGCACAGTAGACAAGGGAGCGAAGGTTTCAAGCAAGGTAAGACACACCACTTCAATCAGCCTTACTCTTGATTAATGGTTTGCGCCACCTTTAATCATTGTCTCTAACGCGTCATTTCTCTGATCTATATTAGCTTGAGCAAGTTTGAGATTTTCATTATCGTCGGCAACAAACGACGTCGTACATCTTGCAAGTTCAGACACGTGGACTAAAGATCCGGCAGGTTGCCCCTGTCGAATACCTGTAAACTGTCTTTGGAATCTTAGATATTTCAGTGGTAGAGAGCAAAGTATCCGTGTCGCCGATGTAATTCAAATGATGCGGTTGTTAATGGAAAAATGCGGCATCTCATTATGTATTAAATGCGTAAACAGTTTCTTGGAATTCATATTAGAGGATTTATAGAACATGTGTTTATATGTAGCAATGTGGAAGAGTTGTTTTTAATGATAAGTGACGATTATTTAAATAATTGTCTACCGCGTATATACCAATTGAATATAAATTCTTGAAAGTCGATATGCGTTAGTAATGTGACAGCAATAAACGGGGAGAACGTGTGTATACACACGTTTATTTAAAATATGCATTAAGTTGTATAATCTACTTTACATAGCATTAGCATGGCGTGTACCAGTCCTCTCCCAAGCCACGTGTATCATTCGGATAAATTAGGGACCACGTGGTGGTGTGTTATAAATAGACTGCGGATGTTTATGCAAAATAAAAAACATTTGCATCGATGTAAGACACAGGAGCCAAATAAAAAATTTCTATTAAGCTTAATTTTCTTATTAAGCTGACACTAATACACTAATTCATAAATGCATAAAATCCGCAGTCTAGTTATAAATATTCAAACGTAATTTATTTTAACAAATCGTGACACCGATCTATTTTCGTATTTGATACACTATTATACGCTCTTCGACTGACTGTACAATTTGAATTACATCCGTGACGCTGCACCGATTGGGATACGAATTAAGAACACAGAATCGATCAGAATATTTGAGTAGTACAAGAGAATGCAAATCTATTTCCGTCGAATTTTCTATAAATTTAGAAACGAAATTGTACCACTGCTTTTTCGAGAGATTTGTTCGATTTCTTTTAAAATACGATTCGTCGAGGTCGATCGACGTAGCTGCAATCGAGTCTCCACTCAGTTTACAAGTCTTCCTGAGCCGTTGTTTCGACACTTAACAAGCAATCTATATATCACTTGCTCCATCCAAGATTCTCTAACGAAAACGTTCAGGCATTTTAACGAGGTCGATAGAAATCAATTAAACACTGCTTTGTTACGATGTGCTAATGAATTTAATTTTTCAGAAATTGTCGTCTGTTAATTTTACCGTACGGTTCGGCCGTTGCGCGACTGCTAAGCGAATGTTCACGAAACGCAGTATCGCGGCAACACATGTTTCCGGGGAGGCTATTTTTTGACCTTAGACTCAAGTACACTCAAAGCAAAAACCAAAAAAAAAAAAATAAAAAATACACGTATATATTTGAACTCGATGAATTTGTTGACGAGGGCAATTCGTTAAGATGTTAACTCGAGGATGACGCCTCAGCTAGCATGCTTACATGAACTTAAGGTCAACAAATTTCGCAGAGAGTGTAACGAAAAAAAAAAAAACAAAAGAGCAGTATATATAGAGATGTTTATGCATATGTGTGATTTGCGTCTGGAGCAGGTGAATAGGCTCCCAGGACGTTCATTTACGTGTCACGGGTTTCCAAAAAATCGGTCTCTGAAAGAACCGTTTCCTTTTCTCTGTGCAACCCGAAACGAATCTTTCGGCACGGCCCCTAGAGAGCCGTAGCGAAACGTATCGGAAACACGATGCGCACCGTGTTTTCATGCGAGTTTTCGAGAACCATGCACGAGACCTACTTTGCGTCGTCACGCGTGTTGACCTGTGACGGTTCACGAAAGTAACAAAAAAAAAAAAAAACAAAAAACAAAACAAAAAAGTAAAAACAAAACCACACTATATATATACGCTATTAAAAGTCATGTAACAAAACGTGTAATAATAATAATAATCGAACCAGAACAAAATATGTATACATATACAGATATTTATACATACATATGTATATATCTACACGAAAGAAAATCGAGCGTGTACGAGAGAGAAAGGAAGCCGTCGTCTCGTTGAAAAAAAACCCATGCTAAAACATAATATATATATATTACGCTCCTAGCGAAACAGCGACGAGACGTTCGAGCGGAAAACCAAACCAAACCAAAAAAAAAAAAAATATATAAAAACCGTGCCAAAAACAAAAACACACAAAGATATATTTCCCTTTGAATGCTGTAGCCTCCAAAAATCTAACCTAACCACCCACCGATTCTTGTTTTCACGAGAAAGATAATGAAAAAATATATATATATATATCTCGAGAAGCACATATGTATTTATATATACGTATATATATACATATATATACATACCCATGTAATTTATGCTCGGCCAATGCGCAGCGCCTCGTTCCTTTTCTTCTTTACGCTTTTTTATCTTGTTCCACCTGTATGTCTATATATAGATACACGTATGTATATATATATTTATATACATTCTCTATTTACTGTATTCATCTGTTTTTACTAAACCCCTTCTCGATACCCTATTTTCATATATCTGTACAAAAATAATAAAAAAAACACAATCCTACCCTCGAAATCCATACATACATGTTACACACGCACAAAAACACACTGACACGACACACGCATCACACGTATATAAATATATATATACAAATTCATCCCCCCGCACGAATGAGAAACGCTTCGCTGCCATTGGCCACTTGGTAAAAGGAGGGGGTGGAGCCAGCTTTTAGCGGTGCTTACTTTTTTTCTGATTTTTATTTAAACGCTGGTTAACTTCTTTTTTTTTATCACGTTCGTTCGTTGTGTTAAGGAAAAAGTTGTTCAACTGTATCTATACAATAATTATATATAATCTACACGCAACTTTTGTGACACATGCTATATAATTTTTTTACCATACATATTTATATCTATATATATATATACGAAAAGCATATATATATATATTCTATATGTATGTATGTTTCCCGATCATATATGTGACCACGGACCCGCGGTGCAGTTTTCTCTGTGGATAGACGACGAATCAATCAATCAGTTTTCTCACGAGGAAGTGCGCGCGTAATTCACGAAAATGTTTCACGGACAACGAACGTCGTCAGGTTATCGCTTCCGCCTTCTCTTCCGTTCTTCTCGTTGCCTAGAGTAATTCTCACGACAGAGGAATCAGAAACGGAGAAACGACACACAGAAAGCGAGAGAGAGAGAGAATATAACATACATATATAAATACACACACAGCGACAAATAAATATGTATGTGTTTGACACATTCTAAGGAAAAAAGAATAGGAGAAAAACGAAAAGAACCGGAAAGGAAGAGAACGGGCACAGGACGAATAAGAGAGAGAGAGAGAGGGAGAGAGAGAGAGAGAGAGAAACGTTGAAACGATAAGAGTGAGATCGAGGGAGAGAGAAAGAGAACGAGAGAAAGATTTCGAAAGACTGAGAGCGAGAGAAAGAGAGAGAAAGTGAGAGTAATATCAGAGAAAAACTATGGAGATACCGAGAGTGGGGGCAACGTACGTTTTTTTCTTTTTGTTTTTTTTTTATATATATATATTCGCGGCAGAGAGTGAGAGAGAGTGAGCGAGATTGAGAGAAAAAGAGATAGACAGATAGTGATAATATAAATTCCAGAAAACGAACCAAAAAAAAAAGAAAAGAAAACAATGAAAATCGAAAGAATGGAAAGAGAGATACAGAAAAAATTCAAAATGTCCACTGACGTACGTACGCACGCACACACGTATATACACACACGCGCGCGCGCACGTGACAGAGTGCTTCGAAGATGTCGAAGATGATCGTTCGGTAGTGACCGTGAAACGTGTTGCTTTGTTCTCTTTGCGCAGGTGAGTTGAGATTATCTGAATCACCATTCGATCTCTGAGAGATTACCTTTGCGCGGGGGAAGCGAGGGAACTAGGGGAGGCCAGCCGCTCAAAAATCTGAAACCGTTTCGAAATGCCAGAATATCTACATATAAATATATATATATATAAACATGTATGTATATATATATACATCTAATTATATATATAAATCTCATCTGAGAGACAAGTCGATGTATAACCGAAAAAAAAAGTAAACAAGTACCAGTATATAACGAGTAAAGAATATCTGATGTTATAGAAAAGCCGAAAAAAGCGGACCAATAGAAATAATGTTTAAACGTGTTGTGATATAATAATATCATGTTGCATCGAAGAAGAGAGAACGTTGCTTCTTCTCCGATCGTCCTCGATCTCGATGGATCGTCTTCCCGTAGTAAATCAAATCGATATTATACGAAAAAAAAACACAGTACATATAGTAATAATTTAATTTAAAAAAAAAAACAGTAAGATGGATGTTATAAACGATTCAGACTGACGGGACGTACGGACGGATCGAAGTAAAGGGGGGGTGGTTTTTTTTTGCCCGGAGTGTTGTGGTACACGTGAATCTTTTCCGTTTGGAACAACGGCCGCGTATCGTTCGCGCGCCTCCGTCCGTTGGCCTGAGTGTGTGGTGTACGTGTGGCTGTGTGTATGTGCGTTTTTGCATACTTTCGAGATACATGTCCGGTTTGTCCGTAGCGATAGATAAACGCGAGAACGAATCAGGGTGAACGGAGAGAGTTAGACACGGGATTAAAGAGAAACGAGCGAGTGAGAGATAGAAAAAAGAGTTTAGGGGTTGGCGGGCGGGGGTGGGGGGGGGTGATTGGGGGTTCCGTCGGGAGGACAGTTAAACGGTGTAAAGTCTGCTAGCTAGGGTTGCGTGATAAATGGGAGAGAAAGGGGTTGAATGAAAGAGAGGGAGAGAAAGAGAGTACGAACGCGGAAGCGTCTGGGATATCTGTATGGGTGAGAGAGAGAGGCATATATAGCATCCATTTGCAAGAAAGGCAGAAAGAGAGAGGGTTCGTGTTGAGTCGCTGAAATGCCCTCTTCGTGGTATGGCGACGCGGGACCGGTAACAGTCCTCTTGGCAGCCGTACGGCGATCGAGGCAAAGCCGCGATCAACGGCGAAAGAGAGAAAGTGCGTGAGAGAAAGAAAGAAAGAAAGAAAGAAAGAAAGATAGAAAGAAAGAATCTGAAGAGGGAATGACGACGGGATCATATACACGGGGTCTGGGGACACGGAAAAAGCGGATTGCGGCATATAAAACACTTAACTTTGGGAGACAGAGTTGACGGACAGTCGGTTCGAATACGGTGACTCTTTTTTGCTGGCTCTACCCTTCCTCTTGCTTCCCCCCACAAATATTAGAAATACGTTATATATATAATTATCAGTATACAATAAATTATACACTATATATTTATACATTACTGTTAATATACATAATGTATTTTCTTTTTTTTTTTTTTTTTTTACATAAGTCTACTGCTAGATATTATTTCGTATACATATACGTATGTCTATACATATATGCGTATATATACACTGCCGTTCGAAACTATGTGGACAGGAGCAATTATTTGAGAACAAAAGTCTCATTTGATTATTATACGGTGTTCAATAGTACATGCTATTGATAGTATTAGCCTAGTTTGGATCTGCGTCTGGGTTGAATCACCTTGTACATTCTGAAAGAAGAACACTTACAGTGTTATTAATAGTGTTGATCCTTTGCAGACCAGCACTTCTTTTATTACATCGATGGTTTAAATATGCTCATTCTTGTGTAAGACGAGATTGTGTGCAGGTGAAATCACTGTAACAGTTAAAGTATGAAGTTGCATATCATTTGAGAATAATCTTTTTCTGAGTGGCGTAAGGGTGACACTCACCCGCAAAGGTTTGATAGGATTATGTACTCTGGGTCTAGTTCAGCTATATATTTTGAGAACACTACTTAATATTTCTAAGGATGAAGAAGTCCATAGACATTAGCAAAAAAATGTTCTACATACACGGGGATGATTAAATCCTTCCTTTTAAATCGATGTCTAATTTGCTCATTATGTGAAAAACAAACTTAGTCTCATTTTCATAATAATATTTTCTCGAAATATGTCGAGCTTTATTATCACACCTTTATCGTTAGTGAAAATACGTTCCACATTGAAAATGTGAAGAACTACAACGCAATACACTTGATTCTTTTGATCGAATAATTTTAGCGTAATAAATTATACTGCGTATCTTTATGCAAAATGAGGATCGTCTGCGTCAATTCCAAGAAATTGATTGCCAGACAGAAATTAGTTTATTCTTCTAATAATTTCAACAAGTATCTTTATGCGAAATAAGGATCGTCTGTATCAATTCCAAGTAATTGGGGCCAGACAGAGATTAGTTTATTCCTCTAATAATTTCAACAAGTATCTTTATGCAAAATCAGGATCGTCTGCGTCAATTCCAAGAAATTGATTGCCAGACAGAAATTAGTTTATTCTTCTAATAATTTTTCAACAATGTGAAAAGGTCAGTTCAAACGACGCCGTAGAAATTTTGAGGCGACTGAAGTGTCCCCGTAGCAAGAAAGTGTTCACATGGTTTTGAGAGCAGGTGTTGCGTCTATATAAGTAGCTAAGTTAGGTGTCGTCGAGAACTGTTTAAAGGATCGAGCTTTCTTCGTTTCAGACTCGGAGGAGACGTCGAGTGGCGGTGGCTCCCAGTCACCGACTCACATTCGCATCAATTTCGAGCGATGCTTTCGCAAGGAATACAGCGCGTCGTCGCTTCAGGGGAAAACGTCGTCGACGTCGTCGTCGGCCGCGGCGGCTGCTGCTGCCGCAGCGATGGAGGACTCGCAGCAATACTCCGACTCCGAGTCGGAGCAGAAGGTGTCGAAAGACAATCTGAGCAGTGCCATATTCAATCTGGTCGCCGGTGAGTCGGAGATCAGTCAGAGCGACTTCGAAGGATCGTTTAAGGTCGAGAACGAGAGAACGGAGGGCTCGGTGCGGGACTTCTGCGTGAAGGAGGGCGACGTATACCGGTGTACCGTATGCCATCGTACCTATACACACATCAGTAACTTCTGCCGGCACTACGTCACCTCACACAAGCCTAACGTCAAGTACTATCCTTGTCCGGTTTGCTTCAAGGAGTTCACGCGGAAAGACAACATGGTCGCCCACGTTAAGATCATACATAGCCTTAAGCCGCATATGAGTCTTAGCAGCAGCGGGAACAGTAGTATGGGCCAGCAACGGTAGACCGTTGCTGACGCCGCTGCAGCGTCTTCTCTTCTCAGGCTACGTTCCCTAGCTCTTCCCTATTCTGTCTCTTGAAACAAAACGGAAAGAAAGCGTCGAAAGATCGAAAGAAAGCGTAGCGAATCGCCCACACCACGATGCAAAACGCAGATATCCAAAAAAGAAAAATATAAGACAAATCGTTGATCGATTTCTCCCCTGGTAAGAGGCGGGGAACGTTGCGCAACGAAGAAGCGAGAACCACGAGAAGCTCAAACGAGATGCGAGCGTGTGTGTCCACTGGCTTTACTCGGTGAACGCTGTGAAACAGCAACGATCGCCTGAACGAACAAAGAGAGAACGAACAGAAAGTCATTCGGTATATACTACACAGGGTTGGTTTTCGACGGGGTAAACAAATTGTACAAATTGCATAACGTTCCTTCCGCGATGGGAACCGAATCACGGCCTCTTGGCCACTCGCAGCTCAAAACGGTTTCCTCGCGGCCGAACGTTGTCTCAATGAAACGTTTCTTGTTTTTCCTTGTTTTTTTTTTTTAAATGAACTCATGATATTAAAAAGTAGCAGCTAACAGGGTGGAACTATAAAGCCCGACACCTTTCGCCATCTTTGATCAAGTCGTTTCTCAAACAACGTTTCAAATGTCTGCGCGTTTTCTCTGGTTTCGTTTCGGGGGGTTTCTTTTTTATTGATCCTTGGATGCCAGAACGCTCCCTATCTCGAGGAACGAAATTGCGCGCATGACACGCAAACGGGCATTAAAGTTACAAAACGAAAACGAGCTTTACCGCGTGCCTCCTCGGATCAGAGGAGTCGCGGACACATAGTAAAACAAATGGAGAGGGGAGGATAAACAAAAAAAAAAAAAGAAGAAAGATGGAAGAATTAAGACAAAGAGTTTATATATGATCGAACCGAACCAGTGTACTCGTTTAATCGTCTCAACGTAGTTCTGCGACGACGGGGATCAGTTAAGCTAGAATTCTAAATACGAAGTATCGCGACGGGAGGGAACGCGAGTCCAAATCAACAAAGAATATATTTGCTATTCTGTGACTGTTATATTACGGAGAGAATCAAACGTGTCGCATGTAGCTCGTTCAAGATGCATACGTTTTATTGAGTAATAAGAAACGGAGGGCAGTAATACATGCACACACACACACACACACACACACATACACCGTACACGAATATATACACGCGCACATGGAAACATGTATACACACGCAAACATACACATACACAGGACAAAACACACGATCAAACACACACGATATAAATAAGGGAACCACGTAGACTGAGTAAATGCAATATATATGTACGATGACCGTTCGCCATGTTGTTGAGCCGTTGAGCTGTTGTCAAGCTGTCGAGCCTGATTCGGAGCTATATAGTAGTTGTAATAGGGAGCTGTAAGGTGGCAAAGGAGTCCGTGGTTGGGGCCAGGGGGAGAGAGGGTGAAATGTGGGGAGAGTGAAGGAAGGTTAATAGGGAAATTAACGGAACGGGACATGCAATTCTTGAAAGACTGCAGAGGGACGGTTTTAACGACACCAAATACAAGATAGTACTGACATTGGATAGACTGAAGGCACTTTAGTAGTAACTTAACGCCGTATCGTACTGTACCGTACTCGATTGAACAAAACGTGCACGTGCTCGCTTGTTAATGCTTGAGAACAGTTTTCCCACTGTGTCTGCTGTATATTGTATAATATATAGATATATATTCATCTGTTGATTTTATTAAGATCGGGATCGTAGATCCTGCGGATCGGTTGTCGATCGACCATACACATTTTTTTTTTTCAAATTCGATTTAGCTTCGTTTCTTGTACATAACGACCGACCGTCGCGAGGCGAGGACGTGTATATCCAGGGTCGTAGAAATTGTTATTGTTAAAAGTGTTTGTTCTCGCCTCGCATGTTGCGGATCGCGCGCGTCCGAATACAGACAAAAGAAAAAAAAAACAGAACAAATCGTTTTACGTAGATCGGATCGGAACGATTGATTTCTCGCGACGGTTTCTCGGAAGGGAGATGGATGTGTTCCTTAGACGTTATATTGTATGTCTGTTTCCTTTTTTCTTTCGCGTCGGAGAGCTCTACGCGCCACGGAAACACGGTCGAGTGAAATCGATATAATTGTTCAAGAGGGATACGGCTACAGTGATGGTATCTAGGCTTAGTCGTGAGAGACAGCACTAAAATATGATCGTAGCTTACTATATTTTGCACTTTTCACTTTGTCGAATCCTCTCTAGTCGAAACAAAACAAACCTTCGTTCATAGACCGTTGTTAGATATATGAACGGACCTTGCATGAATCGGGGGAGAGGACGCGAGAACGATTTATATACAAATTTTTTCATTAGTTGGGCATAGACATTTAGACGACTAGAGGCTATATAATAATAATTATAAATATTATTACAGCTACTATTAATTAATTAATTAATGAATTATCGTAAACGGAGACCTTCGTTGTTATTTTAATACGTGGGATTTAATATAAGACACAGGGGGTGAAGAGAGTAAATAAGCACAGAGACGCAGGGGGAAGAGAAAGAGAGAAAGGACACGCGATGATTTTAGCACGATGAGCGTGTACTGATCGCCCACGATTGACCAGTGTTGTTCGTTCGTTATTCAAAAGATATCTAGCGTTGCAAAGATATAAAAGGAAACTTTAGATGATAAGGGAGAAGGGGGCGAGGCGAGAAATCGCGTGTTCCCGACCGCAATTACGCGTACTTTTAGGCAGATATAGAGGGAATATATCATTTTAGTTAGGCAGGCAGCAAAGATAGTAGTGTTTAGGTAATAAAAAGGAAAAAAAGTAAAACGACATAGGAAATGAGAGAGGGAAAACTAAAAACATTATTTAGCGAGAAAGGGAGATAGAGATAGAGAAAGTGATGAGGATGAACGGTGTTTTAGCGTTTCCGATGTGTGGACCGTGCCGCTGACTCGCAGATCAATAAGTACGCGCGTAATATGCTCTCAGGTCAATTATTTTCAAAATTGTTCACATATTCATGGACCAAAGAGTTGTCCGGCCGCGGACACGATCGCGGTGGCGGATTATTTTCGGCGGGCGAAAAGATGTTTTTCGTGGAGAGAGAGAGAAAAAAAACAAACAACAGAATAGAGTGCAAGGGTTGCGAAAAATTTGTTCGACGGCGGGGATAGTGTCACGGGGTTCGGTCTTGGTGAAATCGTTGTGTTCAAAATGATGGGTTAACGTGAAAGCCCGTCCAAAGCGTAAAACATGAGCGAGGAGGAGGAGGAGGAGGAGGAGGTGGAGGGGGTGGGTGGGTAAACTGAGTATAATAGTTACGATAAAATAGAAATATAAAAGTGCAAAGAGGCAGCGGCTGAACAGCTTATATATCGATTTAAAGTAAAGATGAAACAAAATAATAATTAAAGTAATACACTCACATTTGATAATCACTGAGAGGCTAAGACTAACTCAATTTTAGATGTCGGGCAAAGGAGAATATACGATTCGTAGAGGCGAAGCAAAAGCGGTGTGTATGCGCGCGAGTCGATTATTATCGAAGGGGTTGAGAGAGAAACAGAGAAAGAGTACAGTGGATAGAAGGAGATACACGCAAGGGGAAGCTCTCGGATCGCCTAAGCGCAGACGAAAAAAAAAAAATATAAACAAAAATGTGTATTTGCCAAATCGATGAAAATCCCGTGAATATCTATCGAACCACTTGGTTAACGATTATCTTTTTATGAGAGGCCAGGGACACCGATGGTTTCCGGCGTTTTTAAATCGGGGGCCTTCCGCAGTAGCGCGTTTTTAGGGAAAAAAAATCCGGTTTTCTTCGTCCGCAAATGACCAAAATAAAAGAGTGTTAGTTTACCCTAGTCGACTTTTACGTGAGAAATCGCTCAAGAGTTCTTTGGAGAGACGCTTCTGTTTCTAATGTTTGTTGAAGACGTGCTTGTCTTGTTTGAAATTTTATTCGTCGCATAATATATATATATAATTCCGTTGAATATTTTATTAGTCGTTGCACACGGGAGAACAAAAAAGAGATGAAAATCGAAATACGCGCAAAAGCGGACTGGAGCGGCATAGTTGCTCCACGCGTTGTTGATTGTATATCGAAGACAGTTGCAGAGCATTTGGGCTGTTGGGGAAACTAAAAGATTGCGGCGCTCGGCGGGTGTACGACGCGCGGAGGCACGACTCTCCCGTTTACATCGAATTCCTTACTGGTATCTTAAGGCTCGTGATATCAGGGTAAAAACTGATACCTACTAAAAGAAATTGTTGAAATTTAGCGATTGATCTTGAAGCTTGCTACGAAAATTTTTATCGTACAACATTCGCTCACGTTCGTTGCCTTTAAATGTTGTTAATCTCTAGAGTTAAGGTTGTAAAAAGAGAAATTCATGTTGCCAATCAGTAAATGCTTAGTGGTATTCGGGGGCGGGGTTCGTCGGGAGGGGCGTGGTCTTGGGGGCCAAGGGTGCGGTCGTTCGGGACCCTTTGGCGTTCGTACAAAATTAGTGTTCAAATTGTAAAAAGTGTTCATAGCTAAAGGAAGAAGAAAAAAAAAACGTTAAAATGTTATGAGGGATTGATTGTAGGGAGCGCGGCGCCCTCGTGCTCGTATCGCGCGCCGTGCGTTTTCCAATCGAGTGCAGAATTGAATTAACAAAACGGAGACAATCTATCATATCGACAAAAAGAAGAAATCGTTTGGAATGAAATTTCGGACAAATCTGCAGCTGTCTTTCCAAAAAGAAAATGAGAAGGAAAGAACAAAATGATCTTTGAGCTAATTACGTTTCAAACGCAAAGCGAATTTCTCACGCTAATCGAGGGTAGGATGATCGTTGAGGTCTCGTTGATGAGTTTCGTGTTGAACATATTTTAATTAATTTATAAGTCTACGGACATTGCGGGTGGATACGGGGGAATGGAAAATAATAAAAAACCAAGCAAATTTTAAATAGGATATATTATACATATTTATGCGTGGCTCTTGCAACGGCGAACACACACGCGGCGCAAGTGCGCGGTTCTCGTCTTTTTATTCTCGTCCCTTTTTCGAGCGGGGCCACCAGTCAATAACCGATTATACTAAGTTTTTTTTTCACGATGACGAACGCCGTTGCAAGAGTCCATCGCGAGAGAGTAACCGAGGCGGGGGTGGGGGAGGGGGGAGAGAGAGAGAAAAAGAGAGAGACAGGTAAATTACGAGGCTTAAAAAGCAGACTGTACTATCGGATAGATTTTAATATATATATTAAATATAAATATATATATATATAAATATATAAAATATATATATACATAAACATATATATATTAAAGAAGAAAAGAATCATAGTTTATTATCGCAAAATGAATTACACGCATATGTACACAGAACACGTATACAAAGAGAGAGAGAGAGAGAGAGAGAGAGTGTGTGTGAGAGAGAGAGAATGATTGCGTGTGAGTGAGAATGGGAGAAGAATAATGTGAGAAGCAAGAGAGAAAATGTATACAAAATACGCTAGAACGCGTAAAGATGGTACATATATATATGTATATATATACATATACAGATATATATGTATATGTACATATATATTAATATTATTGCGATGATTATTATTAATATTATTACGATTATTATATCATTATTATTATTATATATTATATATATATAAACAAAAGTTATATCGAATATATTTTAGCGCTAGTTGATAATACCTATTAACGTCGTTGCAGTTTTTGAAATGATGCGTCAGAAAATGAGATGATGATGATGAAAAAAAAAAAGAGAGATGACGAGAAAGGCGATGAAAGGATAATGAAGAATACGTGGTTATGACTTTTAACTTTATATATAAATACGTTGAATTAACGTACTTCAGTGGGATCCAATAATATTGTAGCGGTGTAATCCCCGATTTGGTGCCTTTTTAAGCGACATAAATAATGACGATGAAAAAAAAAATGGAAAAAAAGGGAGGAATGAATGACGGTTAACGAAGGAGAGAGACGGGTTAGAGAGGCAGAGAGATGAGTGGTAGAGAGTGAGAGAGAGAAAGAGAGCGAGAGAGAGAGAAAGATGGTAAAATAAAATGAATTGTTATCGAAGACGCGGTCGCAGGTGCGCGCGCGCGTGCGCGTGTATATCCCTTTTTTTAAAATGAAAAGTGACAAAAAAAAAGAGAGAAGACGAAGAAGAAGAAGAAGAATGAAAGCGCGCCCGACGATCGCAATCTTAGTGCCAAATAAGTGAGACCTTGTCGTAAAACGAGTGTTATAAGCAAACAAAAAAAAAAAAAAGAAAACGGAATAATGAAAATGAAACAAAAGGTGAAATTTTATAGGGAACTTTTTAGAGAAGATGAAGTCTTTTCTGACGCTGGGTAGACTTAGTATATTTTATATGCACTGATTGTTTGATTATGACTATCGATAATAAAAAGAACGGTGTTCAATAGATTATAATCGAGGGGTTTTTAAGTCTCGCTGTGTACCGACTTGTCTCACACGAACACACACACATTAATACACACGCATTCACGATTCCGTTTTTCGTTGTGCGCGCGAACGCATGCTCACGTAGCCACACATACATATCTGTGCCGCGTGTTCGACTCGCCGAGATTCGCCAAATTTTCTTACTCACGCTGATCAAAAGTTGTGCTCATCGTATACTTATCTTAATTGAAAGAAACAATCATCGAATCTCGAGAAGTTGCGCATCGCGTGCACCGTACCACGACCGTCTCCGGTACAAGCCCTGGTAAATTCGGCAAAACTGATGTTCCGTTCCGGCCTGTACCAGAGACGTCCGTGATCGTACGCAAACGCATCGAATTGTCGCGGTAACAAGCGCATCCGAGAGAAGCTCATTCTGTTTCGATCTCGTCGATACATATCTAGTGGTCCGTTTTGTTGTCTCACATAATTTCTAATCCGACAATTCGCTCTTGTGATAACCGACTGCGTGGAACCGAGTTTCTTGTATCGAAGCTTCACTCCATTAACTGCAATAATACTTGAGTAAATTCCAGCTGCCACGCGTTACTTTAATTTCTCAACAATACAAACAAACCACCATCACTATCTTCTCTTCGAATCCCAATTTTCTTTTGTTTTTGTTACTGCGTTACGATTTCTCCGCGTTGTTCGTTTCCATCTTTCGGTCGATCCTCGCGTCGAGGAAGATCGAGAGGATGCGCAACTGCGAGAAAAGGAAAGCAAGACGTACAGTGGTGGAAACGAGGGAATAAAGTGTTACGAAGCTGGATGCCGGCTGAGAAAGAGAACACAAGCGAGAGCGAGTGAGAGAGAGAGAGAGCGAGAGAGAGCAAACCGATTTGTGCGTTAAAGTTAAGTGGTCTCTTGGATTGTTGTTTGATTTGTACACGCTTGTCGAGGAAACTAAGCGGACTGATCGCATTGAACCGAAACGAAGGTAACTACCATCACGCCCGAGCAGAGTCGCCAGACGAGCGAGCACTCTTTCTGCCAGTACCGAACGCGTCACGTGACGGGGCCGTCGTAGAAGGGGAAGGTAGAGTGGGGAGACGAATCTCGATCTGGCGACTCTGCGCCCGAGCGGCGCAGTAGATGTGCAGTAGATTATTTTCACACTATTTGATTTCTTTTCATCACTTCCTTTCGTTGCGTTTCGTTGTCGTTTCCGTTGTTATGCGCTGCAAGCCGCACGCACGCGTATGCGGAACGCGAGGCAACCCGACTCGCGCAGAGACTCGTGGCCCCCTTCATTTAAAATCGTAACTGGAATCCGTCGTCCCGAATCCTCGGGACAACGAGCCACGGTAAAAGTGCCATAAAATGACTTCGAATCGACAAACGTGTTCGCCACCAGTCCTGCCCGTCTCTCATCTCGGGAAAAAGTCGCGTTCCGCAAACGCGTCCTCGTAGAGATTTCTCATTAGTCGTTTTGAAACGATCGATCACCCCTGTGTATATCTGTCTCGATATAGGTCCACGTAGACACGCGTATACACCACATACACACAGACACACACGAACGTACAGACAGAATGCTGAGAAACACACCAATATTGAAAATTCCCGCACTCTCACCACGGAGCACCGTTACACTTAGCCAAAAATTACTTTTATTTAGTTTCGTTTTAGCGATTTTTCGTGGATGCGTCTCGTTGGCCGTAGCGCGGTCGCGGCGATCATTCGGAACGACTCTCATTTAGTCCACTGGATCACCTTTGTAGAAAATGTCCGTCGTCGATCGGTACGCAAGCGAACTTTGTCCGCGCCAACGCAGACGATCTTTAGATATTAAGATTCCCTCGCCGCGGATGGCTCGAGCGAGGAAACTTTTTAGTTGAGAATCGAAATCTCCTAGCTCGATAAACGTGGTACGAGGAAAGAATCGGTAGCTCGGACAGCCAGCCGCGGCAGGGAAGTCAGCGATTATTATTTTTTATGGACTTTTGTTTTGCATGTTGCGTACGCGTATTGTTGATTTATTATTTTTACTGTCCGGACAATTCGAAGGAAAGTGAAACAATTTGGAGAACAACAGAAAGATAAATATATATATATGTACATGGTTTGTTCGTTGCATTTAAATTTTTGATCGTTTTTCTTTTTCTTTTTACGAGCCCGTCGGCCGTGAGACTTGTCACTTTCCACTTGTACGTTTTATTGCCACCGATCGGTTTATTGTTTCCGGTCGGTCCGAGACGCGACGCGCTCTATGTCGAGAAAGGCTTATGCCTGTAAATTCTTTTTGTTTCCGCGAATTAGCATCGTCTCTTGTATCGACCGGATTTTCGGTGAACAAAGTACCACCTTTCGAGCTGTCAGCTTTCTGGGACGGTTCCAGGGCTGTAAACTTTCAAAAACAAACGTCGGACGAGTTTGTCTTTTAGCTGGCCCGTAGTTTAACTTCTTCTTTTCACCCTTTCTCTTTTTCTGTGGAAGTTGATAACGCTGCACGTTCGCCGAGAACGTTCGGCGCACAGTCGTCGGACCCCACGGAATCTATCGATGTATGTTACGTGTGCTCTTTTTTTTTTGTAGTTACATCACTCGCGTTCACGGAATGAAATGAACGCGAGAGAGGCACATTTTTTGTCGCGCAACTTGTTACGAAAAAAAAAAAAACAAAAAAAGAACAACTGGTATGATCACACCTTGTTTTTCTTGTTTTATCGACGTTACTTTTATTTTCGTTGACGTTCCACCAACCACCACAGATTCCCGCCTCCAGAGTATCATCCCCCACACCACCGAACGCCAGTAGTCTAGCAATGTTGTGTTAAGTTGTTTTATTTACAGGTATTATTATCGAATTTTTGATTGCCATCGTATACAGAGAAACATCCGCTTGATTTTGATAGCGTCGTAAATCTCGTTTATACCTTGGTTATGCACGCATTACAGTATACAAAAGTGTTTCACGTTGATACAGTATCATTCACCGTTCGATTTTGAATCAGCTTCAAGTTGCATGCAGCCGTACAGAGAGTTTCGGGATGGTACGAGCGAGCATGAGGTCACTCTGTTTGCAAAAATAGAAGAAATGTCATTTTTTACTTACTCTTGCAAATAGAATCGCTCCATGTCCGCTAATACCGAGACACCCTGTATATTATACATAGCCTTGGCCAGTGCTGGATAATATTTGGTGGAATAAATGTTTCAAATTCTGCTCAGATCAAATATTTTTCTGTACAAATACGGTATTATTTTAAAAATATTTTGTTTTCAAAGTTAGCGTGTAATTTGCCCTTTCTGTACATTGCGAGAAAAAAAACAAACATTCATTTGGTAATTATTTAGAAGAAGGGTCTCCACTCAGATTTTGATGAAATTTAAATATGTTATAGATTTCTACGTTTTGAACAACTTTTTCCTATACATGTTATATAGGACATGGTACAGGAAAAAGTTGTTCAGAATGATGACCTTGACAATATATTTGAAGATCATAAAAATCTGAGAGGAGACCCTTGTTCTAAATAATTACCATTCTCATTATTTGAGCCTGTAATTATTGTGGGTTAAGTCAAAAATTTTTAAAAATACGAGATTATCAGTTATTTCAGAAATGAGATAAGCTCTCTCCGAGTTTGTCAGATATTGTGAAAAAAATAAACCGTTAGATATTGCTTGTTGTTTCAATATTATACAGAATTCACTCTATCCAGCGCTGGTGTTTATTTTGCGTAGCAGACGAGACCGATTGAGAACTATCGTATATTATCGTTGTTTGTAATGATAGCACAAGAACGTTACGTCTGGCTGGATTGTGGCAGTTTTGATTGACTCCGATTTTTCCGCAGAGTACACATCGGGGAACGGGAAGTCGGACGGCGAGACGTGGAAGGAGAAGTCCCGGAACGCGGGCTCCTCGGGTAACCAGTCGACGGCGGAGACGTCGAGCACGCGATCGACCTCGGCGTCGTCCTTGACCACGACCACGAGCTCGACGTCGACCACGGCGTCGAACTCCGGGACAACCACGACCACGTCCTCGACGAGAAGTTCGTCAGCGTCACCGGCTACCGGTAGGAACAACGCGCAGAACAGTGGTAGCAGTAGCAGCAGCTCGGCGCCAACGACGAACTCGTCGACGAGCGGCCACCAGATCGGCACAATGTCCGCGCCAGCAGGTCGCCAGATGCCGAAGAGACGCATGAGAAGGCGCGGGACCTCGCACTCGCAGGACACCGCCGAACAACTGACAGAGATGTCTGTCCGCGGGCTGAATCTCTTTCGCTACGCCTCGATCTCCGATGGCGTCTACCAGTGCACCGAGTGCGCCAAGGACGACATCCAGAAGACGTTCAAGAACAAGTACAGCTTCCAGCGACACGCGTTCCTCTTCCACGAGGGCCACCAGAGAAAAGTATTCCCCTGTCCGGTATGCGGCAAGGAGTTCTCCAGGCCCGACAAGATGAAGAATCACATGAAGACAGTGCACGACTGCTTCATGCCCAAGGATTGCGTGATGCCGTTTGGCTTTTTTCTCTCGCCTTAGCGGGCGACGCGAGGGCGAGGTGGGGCGGCGATCGGTCCAGCACGAAGAACCTCCGACAACGCGGATCACGACCATCAAGCCCGAGCGGACCCGACCGCCGGCTCTGGTCAAAGGAACGCGAGGAGCTCGATCCCGAGGCCGCCTGTCAAACGAGGCTCGCAGGCCTCCAGGATCCTGTCTGTCTTCAGACGGGGACGCCTCTGATAGAAACAGTACACTGTCTGTTCCGTCGTCCTAGTCTGATCGGTAGAGTTCTGTGATAACGTGTACCCCAGATTCGATCGTTGATCTAGCGTGTAAACTCAGAAGCAATGCAACGTAGTCCCTAGAAGTGAACCGCTTCAAGCGTGCCCGTCGTCACCGGTCACGGATCCTCTCTGTGCTTTTCTGGACACTGGGATGCGGGACAATGCACAGTACACTCGAATGTCGGTGGTACTACACCTTGGAATACGGTTTGTCGAACGAACCATGTTTCCGATGATATACCGGCAATGATCTGCATGATTTTATCCAAATTTTCTGCAATTTCCTGCAACTTTCTACAACCGTCAATGTTATTAGATCACGCACTGCGAAGATATATGTACACTGTTTTTAACGAATTTCGTAGCTCTCCGCGAATTTTTATGACTCATGGTTCCTGGTATGTGTCTGTTGCTAGCAGGTGTGACTTCCAACAGGTTGGAAATATTGTATCTACCAGTACAATGTGCTAACGCCTGATGTTGTTTATATAAAAAATTTTTACACGGAACGTTATACAATGCAGAAAGTGCACCATCCTTACAATCAGTCTATGGTTTTTAACACGAGTTTCCATATGTATACACCGTTTTACCAGCGGCAAAAGTTTTATCGAATTTTGTACGTTTTATAAAGTTTTCTTTGCGGACGAGGATTTTTTGAAATATCATAAATGTAGCCAATAGTATACATACCAGATCATACAGTCGCTGCGATGTACGCCTGTGCGGTGTTGCACAGACCTGAGGCGATTAATGATTGTGCATAACGAGATAAGCTAGATTAGAGTTCGTCCATGCGATTAGTATTACAGATTTATTCTCAAAGTCGAGTTTATTTTTAAGAGTCGTATTCCAGGGTGTAGACCAGCTTTTTCACTTTGTAGGCGGGCAGTTCTGCACAGTGGGCGAATGCGATAGTAGAACACATTCCCAGAACTCTACTAACAACCCGCAGACGAGTCACGCACGATCCTTGAAAAGAGTCTCCCCGTTATGAGTTGCAGCCTGTATCGGACCAATCGCGTGGCCCATCTCACCCCCGCGATGATATCGATCTTCCCTCTGCATTAATCGCGATCCAAGTAGCACGCGCGATCGGTTTAGTCGTTTTCGGAAAGGAGCCCGACGAATAGTGTTTCGTTTGGGAAAAGAAAGAAGGAGCGAGAATACGCGTCGGCCAGTGAAGGAGATCAACGGAAAAGAAACGACCGGATCGGTTGCAAACACTGCTGAGCGGGACGTCGTGCGATCGCGGACAGCGACAGAGATCTATCTATCATCGCAGCGAAGTGTCCCCTGTGTACATTAGTATTATATGATCCTCAAACTGTGCAATAGCGCGTAGTGCTTGTAGCCGATCCATTCTCGGCTGTCTCCCTCACTCGCGTGAGCGTCTTACACGCAATAATTGCATTCTACCTGTGCCAACATGAGTCAAACAAACGGATTAGAATGTAAATATGTTTACGCAGTTTAGTTCATTGGTAGGCCGACCGGCGAAGGGATGGCTCTTCGAGGAAAAGTAAATTCTTTATTCCGCTTGTTATTCGATAGGACCCTGCGAACTACCGCTTCCATTTAGTATAAATGCTTACTTAACAAATGACTCCTCGAGGCCGAACGTTTTATTCTTGACATTTCTCTGCGAAGAACCATCCACTTGTCGGTTGCGCTATCGAGAATTAACTGTTCCGAGATTGCATGCCTTTCTTTAGAAATTTGTTGGCATTTCCGCCGTTGTATATTCATGTTTGCACACGCGGAACGCATCCAAACCACGGCGTCAAACATTTTGTGTCGGGCCCCCGCGTAAGACACGGAAAAGAATGTTTTTTTTTTTTAGATGGTCGCAGTATTTTACGCGGGCGTAGTCTGCATAAATTCCAATTTATATCCTCGTTAACTTTTGACAGATCGAAATTTAACGATTTATCGACGAACAAAAAAAGAGAGAATATTTCTTCGGGAATCGACGAGCTTTCTCGTGCCTTAATTGATCGTTCGTTTCATATATATATATATTTTTTTTTGTAATGTAAGAATTAAGAAGAGATGTATAAAGGAGAAAAAGAAAAAACAGTCGTGCACAAAGTACAGAGTAACGTAAGCAATATGAGTAATGGGACTGACGAGAGAGGACGTTATGTAAGAGTTTTTTTTTCGTTTCTAGATCGTACCGCGACGATAGCTTTAAACAAAAAGTGACAATATTTTAAATACGATCGCTCTTCTCTTCTCGGAGAATTTGAAATTTGACTCGAAATTATCGCGAATTTGGAATTTCCTCGTTCCTCGACAGACACGTACACTCGTCTCCGCCCGTAACTTTTTATTTTTCTGATTTTCGAATGGCAATGCACAGAAACAGACGTACATATCACTCGCACTGTACGACGATATAACGAACGTTCTTTCAATTCCGTAGAACGAGGGGGGTAGGAGACCCTTGAACGAAACGCGAGGAGTATCGCAGTCAGGATCCTTTTTCTTTTTTTTAAATCTTTTTCTAAGCCTTCCAAACAGATTTGATTCCAATGGTGCGTAGCAGAGCATATTAGTAAAATATTAAAAGGAAAAAAAAAAGAAGAAAATGTATATTTATCAGAGAGTTTATAACGGTTCGCTACGAGCGCAGGAGACTCGTAGAGTTCAATTAGATAGTGCCTAAATAGAGAAAGAGCGAGAGAGAGAGAGAGAGAGAGAGAGAGAGAGAGAGAGAGAGAGAACGAGAGAAAGAGAGCGGGTGAGAATGTGAGGGAGAGAGTGAGAGAGAAAGAGAGGGAGAACACGTGAATTCTACTGCATAGCAGCCTCGGTATATGTACAGGTTTCTCTGGGAAAGTGTATTATAGTTATTACCAATTGATTAATTATTACTATTATCATTATCAATTTACCATTACTCGCACTACTATTAATGCAGCAAACAATATTATTTTTATTATCACCGTTACGATTATATTGCTATTAATATTATATTGTTTGATAAGAATTATTAACTTTTAGCTATGGACAAGCACCGATAAAATTGGTTATTATTATTATTGCTAGGTATATAAGTTAAATGCACAGGCAAGCACACGGACACGTTATAGAGAAAGTTATATATGTATACAAACATAGTATATATTAATAGGGGCCCTAGATAGTTCGGCTCCTGGACCGTTTGTTTTTTCTCTTTGATTTATTATTATTATTATATTATTATTATTATATTATATTATACCTTTTTTTTCGTTCATTCGTTCGGTTGAGAAGAGAAACAAAAAATACACACAGATACACACGCTATCCGAAAAAGAAATCTGTTATAATATTTGATACACTGTTACGTTTTCTTTTATTATTTTTTCCGGTGGTTGGGACACACCGTACAGTAGTAGACGCTAGCCAAATCGGGAGCAACGACACAGATTCTTTCGGGTTTGAACACGGAAAATAGACAAAATCACGGCTCGTTTCCGTAGAGAGACGCGCGAACAAAATGATACGCACGTTGAACCATGAATAATGTTTCGTCCGTTCCTCTTCGTTTATTATTCCTTCGCGACAGAAATTATTATCCCGTAATTATCTTCGCCACGAGCAACAAACGCATGCGATTTGTACAATAACTAGCAATAATCGAGCGCACCGTCAAGTACTTGCAAGAAAGAACGAAAGAAAGAAAGAAAGAGAGAATGGTGATACGCGTAGTCTGGTACTTGCACCGAGTAATATTTCTGCGGGGTCTGATATTACCCGGATCCCACAATCTCCTTGGCGCACCACGAATTTACTAGACGTAAAATAGTATTTTCACTTACACTCGTTCGACTATTTTCTTTTTTTCAACAGCGAAATTTTCTTTCCCCCTCCACCTTTCGCCCACCCTCTGCTTCGACAATTTTTCCAGCCCTTTCCCCACCTTCTTCTTCTCTCTCTACGTATCCGTCGCGAGAGCTTTCGAACGAATGCCGAACGGAAAATAATAATGGAGTATTTTGGTCTTCCGCAACGGTGTTTACAGGCGCAAGTAAGCGAGCATTCGTGTGAGAACGAGAGCATGGATGTTTCTGGCGTGAGAGTGCGTGTATGTGTGTGTGTGGCAGATTTATGATTGTCAGAGAGCTATTTAAAAAAAGAACATATATATATATACATATATATTAAAGAAAAAAAAAGAGAGATATATTACGTGAGAGGGAACGTGCACTTGCGTGTGATCTTCTTTGTTTCTTATCCGGGCTGTTTCCCCTGTGGAACGGCTCGCGTCACGTGACACCCGGATGGAAGTGTCAGCAATGAAGAAAAAAAGGACCTTTCGCTTCCATTTCGGCGCGGTAATTTGTATTTTTTTCTGATAGTCCTTCTTTTCTACGTCCAATCGATCGTTAACTATAAACAAACAAAAAAAAAAAGGAAAATAACGTGCGGAAACTTTGATATTATACATACGTGCGGAAGCATACAGCGAATGTATAGGATGGTGTCGATTACTTTTGTGACTTAAAGGCGTCCAAATATGCTCGAAGAGAAAATATATTGTTATATATACATATATATATATAATATTGCGTGAACAATACGATATATCCGTGTAACAGCAATCTCGTTTGATCATGTTCAGCGAGGAAATTCTATTTAAAAAAGAAACTAAAAGAAAAGACAGGGTTGCGTTTAGCACGAAGAAATAAGCGAAATGAGAATGTTGTTTCCTAATTGTATGAGATGTGCAAAAGCAATCGAGGACGGTCGTGTTACTCTTCTTTTTTTTTTCTTCACTTTCCATGCATTGTGACTACCTTACTTACGTTTTAGTTTTATACCACTATTGTAAGAGTTCTATTATTATTATTAATATTATTATTATTATTATACTATTACTATTGACATCGTCAAATAACGTTAATTATATTATTTTTAATTTTAACTGTAACGTCGGGTAACTAGTTAACGCGGTAAGGTTCGTTAGGCTTTAAAAATGAAAACCACAGCGACACATTTAGAGGATGAAACGTGAGATAGCCAGACAAGATGCGAACGAAAAACGGTTATTATGATTACTATTACTATGATTATTACGAATAATATTATTATCCACGGTACAGATTATTTTATCCGAGCGTTAAACGATACAGCTTGCGACGGATCGCGGCGCCTTCTACGTTTCCACGTTTTGCTCGTAGACGAGGCCCGGGTTTTTAGGAACCGTCACTGCGTTCTGGCGAGTAGATCGCTATTTATATAAGACAGTTAGCAGCTGTAAATTTTATTCGTGTTGACCACCGAGAAGATATCGTCAGAACCGGGGATTCGCCCGCGAACATGATTCGCGTGGCTCTCCGAAGGAAAGGTGAAAACGCGAGTAAGGCGTTCGCGGAACGAAACAGAAAAACAATTCGGGACACCGTCTTATCGTATCTCCACCTGCATTGCTCTTCTTACGTGCGCGATGATTTTTATTTTCTACAAAACATGATTCGTAGGGGGTTTCTAGAAACATTCGAAGAACGACAGCGCGAGAGTGACTTTCTTCTTCCTTTAGCAAATTTCACTGATCGCACCGACTATTGTTAGATAGCGAGATACGTAGCGTATATCCGAGTACTGGCACTCTTATCAATGCACCGAAAGCATCATTGAGAAGCATCGCACGGCACCCTGTTTCGGTAGAAGAAAGAAGCGGTACATAGAATATTAACTGGCACACACAACTATACAGCAGAACGTTCGATATTGTGATTTTACGTTTTATTTTCTTTTTTGCAATAGAAAACGAAATCGCGGGAAACTGTTCGGAGGAAAATATAAAACGTTGCGAGTACAGAAAAATCTATTATATATACATATATATATAAAATATCTATTATGTATAATAATATGTATATATATAATATATATAATAGATATTTATATATATTATATATGAATATCATATTACGTTATATTATATATTGTATTGTTCATCCTGATTCAGGGTGAGTCACGTTTATATATATATATATATTTTTATATATATATATATAAAAGTTATATACGTATAACGAAGTAACTGAAATGAAAAAAAAAGGAAGAAAGCTGCGCATGTTCGCAAATTGATCGTCGGCCGTCGGCTGTACATTTTGTTGTAATGTACGTGCGTATACCTATATATTGGTGTCTGGTGGCGATAAGAGCGATAACAATTTGATAATTATTATTACTTTTATTTTGTTTTTACCTAATTGTAGTTTCTTTGTAACTCTTTGTGATATACATTGCAATAGTCTATCCGACCGTTTATTTCTTGTATCGATTAGCGCAACCTTCATTAAAGCAAGACAAAGAAACATTAGATTGTACAAGGTTCTGTTTCACACGATAGTCGCCCTTTTCTTTATCGAATTGACGGTGCTCACCGAAGTCAGCACTGGCTAAGTAGATGTATTATTTAAACCTGAATGCAAATAAAATTCCAATACATAGAACGTAAGCATTTCATATCGGGAGAGCGTGATAAGGCTAGATGATACATATTTCTTCGGACAAGCTTTTCGAATTTCACGAGTACTTGTGTGCCCATAATTATGAAAATGGTCTGAGTCATATATGTATGTATTTCTTGTTTCGAGATATTTCAAGCACTCTAAATGAATTCCATATAACGTTGAAATAACAAGCACTATTTAACGGTTCATTTTTTCACAATATCGTAAAAATTATATTGAATTGATTCAGTTATAGACTAATTTTGTAAATTAAATTTTGACTTGGACCACTTTTATAATTATGGGCACATATATCGCACCCGAGAAGCAGTTTCCCAATGGATGTATATCATCGCCAGTCTAAACCAGTCTTATGGAAAAGAATGCTTCTTTTTGTGGACCATTTCAATGAATGCAGAAATAAAAGTCACAATTTTATTGCACACTTAAAACTCACTGTTTTTCGATGTGTGATATTCTGAGTAACATCGGCAAACATCTATTCGATTCGAGATACAACTGAAGCTTGTATAATACAACCCCTAATTCCACGATTCTACACCACCTGATTCTGTTTCTAGAAAATTGACCTAAAGTGTTCACTACAATCATCGATATACAATAATGTCTCTATGTGAAATGCACGATATATTTATAACATGTCAGGTAACACAAGGTGTTTCTCTTACAGTGAACTAATCGAATGAGAAAACTGTTTTGTTTTCCAATTATAAACATCCGCAGGTTATCCTACATTTAGGTGGACCACCCTGTATATCTGTTCTGATTGGAACAGTTATGAAGAATTGAAGTAATGTTATAACTGTTACAAAGATATTCTATAACTGTCATTTTTCGGTTCTGCGTTCCGGCTCCAGTTATAGAACATCGTCATACCAATTATAACATTGTCTTGGGCCTTCATAACCGTCTCGAGAACCGACACCGATATTGTAACTGCACATTTAACTCTTTTAATTGCTCGCATGTAGTACTTAAAATCTGAAAACATTAATTTTAGTATTTCAAGCATAAACAAAGGTGCCGTTTACACGAGCAAATATTTATTTTGCATTGAAGTGGTAATTGTACTGAATAAAAATTTGTTTATGCTGGTGTTATGCAAAATTCTATGTAAACAATTATGTAGAAAATGGAGTACGAGTAACTGAAGGTTAAGGAGTGGGGTCTCGAAGATCTGTTAACATTTGTGGCTTCTTCTCGTGGACCAGGGAGTTCCAACTTATTCCCCTCCGACAACCGCAAGGTCTCCACTATCCGAACGTCTTCCCACTACTACGCATAGCCGTAGAGTTAATGAGTGGGGCGGCAGTGGACAATGTTCGACGGCTACAATATACACGGTGTCCAAAACCACCCGTCCAGGGGTGTTAACTTCTCAGATAAGCACATTCGGTAAAAATGTTTGGAATAAAAATTGCAGGGATTAATGGAGGACATATGTCTATGACCTTGTATTTGACCTTCGGAACCATTTTCAAGGTTTTGGAGGTCAATCACTCTTTTTTCGCGAATATCTCGGGAACTAAAGCCGAGCGACGGATAATTTATAAATCAAAGTTGTTCAGAATGGTGTCCTTGACAACATATGTCAAGGTGAAGGTCATCCGAGATGGATCCCCTCAAAGCTACATTTACCAATTCGAGTTTGTGGATTAATTGAACTTTACAGTATAGGATCTACGTATTTGCCAGAAAAAAAAATCGTTAAAATAAATTCGCAAGGCTTAAAAACATAATGCAATTTAACCGATGTCCTATGTCGAATAAGTGATCAAAACTTTAAATAGCGATGTATCTCGAAAGTGAAAGTACTAACCACAGATATAACGATTCTAATAATGTAAAACTGTAAAAGTGGGGGAAAAAGCTAAGCGGGGGAAGTGTGCGTGCCGCGTACGACTCGCGAGCTACAAGTTGGAACTCCCTGTCGTGGACGAGGAATCCTCCGTTCCCCTTCCGGTCCCCGCCATTAACAATAAAAGAAATCGTTGTCCAGCTCCGGAGGGCTCTAAACTCGCAAACTAACAATCCTGCGCCTGTTCTCTGTCCATGTCTAACCAGACCAGTTGCCGAGTCTGCCGACGGACATCACGTTCGAGATCTGCACGTCATCGTCCTCGTCGTCGCCGCCGCCGTCGACGACGACGCCAGCACGGACCGGCGAGGACAGCTTCAACGAGGACAACGGGAGCAGCACGTTCATCAAGTCCGAGAGGGTGGTCAGTGGCATGCACTTCCTGACCGATCGCGAGGAGGATCGGGGCGATCTGTTGCTGCCGAAGTCCGAGTCCGGGGAGGGCGAGCCGGAGGTCAGGAAACAGGTTGGTTGGTCTGCTGCTTTTGGTACTGCTTCGGCAGGCAGTGCACCACCTGCCCCTGGCTTCGTTCGGAGGACGAACACGAGGAAGAGGCACGGTTTACCGCGTCCTCGCGGAAATTGCACCAACAGAAACGGACAGACCACGAGGAGACCGCTTCGAAGGCCCATCCCGCCGCGGATTTGATAGGGTGCTTTCCATTCGCGTCACGGGCATTACCGTGCAGCCGCGGGCATTAGGAAATTTGTTAGATACTAGAGAATTCTTAGCGAGGATCGACAGGACCTTCTATCGTTGCAGCGCCGCCGGTGGAGCGTTGAACTTTCGCAAGGGGAGGTCACGATTATTCTTCATTCTTGTCACCCTTAGACTGCCGGCACTTTTCTAGTAAAAACCAGGGCTCGGTTAAGCCCCGTAGCAGAAGTAGCAAATGCTACGGGCTTTCATAAATTGCATGAAACGTTAAACATGAATTTTACTAAATTACATTGGTCACTCCGTATAGCATCACGCCGGCAGTCTAAAGGTTAAGGGGTTACATACCCTGCGAACAATCTGCACGCAGATTCGCAGCAGACACCGCAGAATCTATCGGAGAATCCATAGCCGTCTGGCTATGGTTTTGGCAGCAGAACCTGTGGACAGAATCGAGCTCCAGATTGACTGCAGATTGCCGACACAGATCTTGCTTAATATACCCTGATTATTTTCACCCTCCAACAGCGGGATCCGGGTCCATTCTGACCCGAAACATTTTACTAATTTCTGGCGATTCAACTAAATGAAGTTAAATAAAGCAGTGAATATGGACCTAGATAATAGTTTCAAGAATATTATTGCTAATTTTTATCCAAATTGGTCCAGTACTTTTTCAGACAACGATTCAGGTACCGATTTTGAAAACGCGTTGAAAGCTTCAAGTATCCGAAATCCAACATTTCACGAATTTCGAAATCAACCTTCGGGATGGTATTCCATTTTTGAAAAATTGATTTTTTTTATTTTACCAAATGTATGTAACCCCCTAACGCTGCTAGGCTTGAAACGGACAGGGTTGATGAGGGTAAACAAACCTTAAAACATTAGAGCAGAGTTAGTATCCACACAATTACGTTCACTAATAACAAGATCTTCCGAGGACCTTTTAGGTGATGAAACAAAAATGAGGGACGAAAAATATTAATTTCATTCACAGAGAGAGAGAAATTATATCCAACTGATCTTACAAATCTTTCGAAGAACAATAATTCACAAATCTTAGATGAACATTAACAATACAATTTTTTTGCTACAGGAGTCCCTATAGCGATTGCTATAGCAAGTGTCAGCAAACAATTTTGAAGTGACACGGGCTGCACGCTAGCGATAATATTTTAAGCTTCATTTACGCTCATTAACGTTTCAAGCACGTCGTCACCTCTCCACACAGGCCAAAATATCATTTTGTTTAGTTATCTAATGCAGTGTTTTGTTACAGCTAGTAGTTTCTAGTCAGTTATCGCAATAGTGAAATGTTCGTTAAGTTATTTAACCAATATTTATTCGATCAATTGACAAACGGAGGTACAACTCGAAGTAGCGTATAGAAACGAGAGCCAGCACAATGTTGTGAACACGTGGAACGACTTTATCCGCATCGGAGTTCTTTTTGTTGTTCGAATTTTTTACCGAAAGGAAATCAATAAAGAATCGCAACTCGTGAGTTCGGTATTAGCACTGACAAGACCGATAAGATCGACAACCATTTCTCGATAAAGATAAGCGTCGTTGTCCGATACAGTGTGTCGTAGTAAAATTTTATCAATGGTGAAAATTGGTATTGGAACAAAACCAACAAAAAAAAAAAACTATTAGGTGTGTTGTGTTTAAACTCGTTTAGTCCAAGTTTTTCCCTAGCTACAATTGTGAACTTTGCAGTCACGAGTTTTGTAAGGTCTTTCTTTCTGATTTATCGATTCGCAAAACGTTGACGAACAAACAAGGAAACGAGAAAAGAGAACAGAAACGAAAGAGCGTGTAGTGTGTTCAGAAAGTTTTTTCGTTATAGGCGTTGTATTACGATATACATATATATGAATGAACTGTTTGTAACACTTGTTTAATTAGCGTATAAGGAAGCGTGCTTCGCGGATATAGCAAACTATATTTTCCGTCGTTCTGTTTGTGAGTGCGTCTCTGACTTATTCCCATGTGTATTATACATCCTATGTTACCGCCAGCAAAGATAAAACTATTACGGATCGGTTTTTTTTATAGATCGACAAGCACAGGAGAGACTTTTGATTGCCAATAAAACTGGAAACTGTAACGTTGAAGATTTCTATTTGTCACTTTTGTACCAGCCGAATGGAAAGCACCCGAGGAACGTTTTCAGTTGGAAAAGTAAATCCTTCCATCCTTGCGTTCATTCTCTTATCTCGTTTGTCCCCGTATATCTTCTTCTCTTATTAAAACCGCCGTTTACTTTTCTCTCGCCGCCGGAGGGGGTTCGTTGAACCGGCCTTTCTCTGCGTAACAGAGCTCCCGGCTGCGAGCGGATCTTATTTTTACGTAAATTTATCATGGGTGACACCTTTTCTGTCGGTGCATCCTCCGTCTGCTTCGCTGCGCCGCGGGACCCTTAATTTACACGGGGAGAGCAACCTCGAACGCGTTCGCGAACGTTTCGGTCCACATCAGAAACTTTTGTCAGCAAGTTCGCTACCGCCGCACAGTGGGCCGTTTCTAGAAAATCCTAAGTGGAAATTAATTGAAACATTTTATAGATTGTGAAACTAGGTCTTCTCGCAAGCTAATATTTGAGATGTTGTCTGCATGTTCTACACATTAACAAAACTAAAATAGAATTTCATTACGGTTTAAAGGAAATTAAAAACATAAGTACATATTTATTTGACTCTCTGTTCGGAATCTTCATCACGATATTGTAGGGCAAGGGATTAATCCGTTCTCATGTAAAGAAGTCTCCTACTGATATTATACCTACTTTAATGGGGTTGTAAAATAATTTGAAAATAAAAAGTGAGATTTTATTATAGATTTTCAAATTTAAACTCTGCTTGAAAAAAGAAAAAAATGATATTCTATTCTCTAGAAGAAGAGTCCCCTTGCAGACATTCTGGTGGTTTTTCTTTCTCAAGACAAAGGTTTAACAAAGAACTTTGTTTCTGTCTTTTCTTCTCAGGATATTTCTAAAGTGTGACATTTTCTGGTCTTCCCAAACGATGCTATTGCGATTTGTTTAAACTTTGTTGGGGTGTTATTTTTCTGAAAATTTTTCACGTTCATCCATTTTGTAAGGATTTCTTTGATTAATGAAGAAGGAGCTTCCTCTATCTCTTCCTTCTCTGAGTCTGAAGAGTGTGTATCATTTTAGTCTGATGCTCATCCATCTCCAGTTCCTGGAACTCCTCAGTGGCCAGTTCTTCATTGTGTCTCTCCACTAATTCTTCCACGTTTTTGCAACAAAATTTATGTCGTATACCTAGCAAAATTTGTCACGTCCAAACAGGATGTATTCCGAATTGGACGTACTCCAAACCAGACGTATACCGAGGTACCACTCTTTGTTGCGCTCATAGTCTGTGTGAGAGAGAGAGAGGGACTGCTTTACTTTTCTTTACAAATTAGGTATGTTGGAATAAACAAGTACTGTGTCAAAATAATTTCATAACTGTGATTCAAAATGCAGCCTGAAAAAAGGACATGTCTGACATTGCATTTTGCTTAAAGCAATTGATCCAGCAGGCTTATGATGACAATATTATATCTGCAGAGACATATGAACATTGCTATAAATTGTTTAGAAAGGGAGATTTTCACTTATCTAATAAGTAGACAGCGTACCTGTATGCAAAATAAGAATTTTCTATCTGAATCGCAACAAACTGGAGTGAAATAGAAATTTATTTTCTTTCTTAATATATTTAATATCGAATTACTTAATAATAGTCGAATCTTGTCATAAATGCATAAAATCCGCTGTCTAACGAACTTTTCTTGAAGAGAGACACTGCTAAATCAACAGATAAGTTTACAAAACAGTTGGAGACATGCAAATTGTCTATTTGTTAATCGATCAAAACAATCGGGCAAGATGCACCAATTTTTTCAACAAAAAATCCGTAGAACTTCCCGAACGACCTAATACAATTAAGACAGACATGAATTTTGCCCAGCCTTTCGCAATTCTGGCCCACTGTGCGCTCACACACACGTGACGTCCAGTAGTTCACACACGAGAGCAGTTTGTGTTCTCCATTTTATTTCGTGAAAGAAATGGGGCTCGGTTAGTTGCCGGGACAACCACGTTTGCGTTCAATCAAGCGAGCAGTACCGTAGTTATTTTCGAAATCAAATCATCCTATCTCATTTCGCTTTAATTAAAGAAGCTACCATAACAGGTTACGTGACTGGTGTAGATGGTACTTAATTTAGAAATGAAGTCATAGCTGAAGCCGCAGTCATGTGAACGTTGACGTAACAGTAGACGATTAACAATGGATGATGTAACACTACAGAAGCATTATCGTGCTCCACAATTCATTAAATCTTAAAACAACGAACCATTTCGACTCTTCGAAACAAGTCCGACCGTAATTTACTCGATGCTTTGAAAAATACAATATTGCAAAAAATATTATTGCAAGCTGTGCAATATTATCTGAGCTCTTAAAATTTGGCTATTAAATATCCAAAGATTACCCGTGACCCACTAGCGCAGTTTTATCGGAGGGTGCACGTCGAGATCGAAAAGTCTATTTCCTAATTTTAATCACACTCAAACTTTGCACAGATTATTTTGGAATTATTATGAACTCTGGAGGTTCCACAGAAGAAATTCAAAAGTCGAAGATAAGAGCTACCCTAATCCACACATTTCCCGCGAAGCAAATGGCATAATTTTATCGAAGGGTGCACGTTGAGCTCGAAATGGGGGTTGAAAACCCTGGGAGGTTGTCCGAGGAGGGTGAACCGCGTATTTCTGAATGGGGGGTTGAGGCGCGAGAGCAACGGGAGCAATGGGGGCGAGGAACGATGATTAAACGAATGAGAGAGGGAGAGAAAAAACCAAATAAACGTTGTTTTACAAGCTGCTGGAATACCTCATTCAAAACGACGGTTCCGTAGTCTGCAAGTGGTGCGGCGAGGTCCTACCGTCTCGAACCCGTTGGTACAGGCACAAGTACAAACTCCACGTCTCCACCCAGGTCACCCAACCGGCGCCGCTCTTCAAGTGCCACAGCTGTAATGCTTACTTCAAGTCCCGTAAGGGTTACATTGGTCATCTGAGCTCCCGGCATTCCGACAACGAGAACGACGAGAACAGGGAAGAGCCGACCAACAAGAAAGCCCGGAAGACCTCCGACGTAAGTCTTACCCTCTATCACGCGATCGCTTCTCGCCACTAAGGTGGACCTTAGCTACGGTGTCGGCCATATACAGGGTGAGTCTCGTAACATCACCACTTCGAACAACTCCCAAGTTGTTTGTTGTACGAAAATATTTTTCAAACAAATTTTACATGATTTTCAAGGGGACTAGACTGCGGATTTTTATGCATTCATGGAGAAATTGGTTTGGTGACATATGAAACAGTAAAAGATTAGTTTAAGAATATTGTCATGTTGTTTTTAATGGTACAAAGCCATTGAGGGATGAAATCAATTTTTATGTTATACCTGCTTCCCACAATAAATGTAGAACATTTTTATTTGGCATAAAGATCCGCAGAATCTGTTTTTTCTTAATTTTGTATTTTCATCAAGATCTGACGGTCACCTTCAGTCTTTTTGACCCCTTGCCGTAACATTCTTCTTACAGTTACAGTGATTAAAAGAAAATGAATCAAATTTTATCTGATATAAATAGAAAGGACTAACATTAATATTTGTTAGACTTTGCTTAAGATCTTCATCAGGAGTTAGACTCGTTAAAATACCTATAGGTACGTAAATCTATAAACATAAATACAATGTATGTATCCATATAGGAAGAAAAACAAAACAAAATTCTTAAATAAAAACAACATCTATGTATAATTATCGGTTCAAAGTCATAATGAAGGACCCAGCTGGGTGGATTTTTAATTTTTTTTTGCTCAAATCATAAAAATATAGGAGATATAGCTCCTATATGCTATTCAAATATGATATAAGAGATCAAATTCAAATATAGAAGACTCATATCAAATATAGAAGATCTGGCAACCCTAATTATAGTAAACGGCAGACACTGATTCAGCTACCTAATGCAAGTACATGGAACAACTTCGGCGGCGTGCTAAAAGTTTCACGAAAAATAAGGTCCACCCTATTGGCCAGTCATACACACCTGCTCTGGCTCTTCCTATCCCCCATCGATTGACACTCGATCAGCGAAAGCCTTTCTTCTATCCACGTAGATTATCCGCGTGCTTGTGAAATTGAGCAGGTTTTGCTCGCCGGCAGAAATACGCAGGAAGCAAACACGCTATGATCAACGGAAAGGAGTAACACGAGCACTCGATTACTTCATCGCAATTCCATAATAATTCTACAGTCGTTAACTGGATGCACGTCTGTTAATTTGAGGTCTTGGAATGAAATGGTTAGGCAAGCGGTTAGACTGCATTTAAATAATGTGAAAAAGTCGATGGGGGTTTGATGTCGTCCAGTAATTTGCGCTGTTAAAAATGACCGACGACCTTGATGGGATTATTTGCATATCAGGCGGACATTCGCTGAACCGATTTCTCGGGTGAACCGAGTGATCGTCAAATGAGGTAGAAAATATCTGATAGCTACAAGATTCTTTCTGTGCGTAGTCGATTAGTCGAGCCCGTGAAAAATAGGTTCAAGGCTTAGATCATCAGGTGGTCGATCAGGGAAGAAAGGTTTTCGCGGCTCGCAACCCCCGTGTCCGCTTGCTTGCGCATCATTCGCGATCGTTCACGCTCTGGCGAGAGGATAAGGGCGAAAAAAATATGAAACCGTGCCGTCCCACAGATCGGGAAAGGGCCGGACTGGGAGCAGCAGAGGGAAAAAGAAGAGAAGCTGGTGGCGGACATAATCGATCGTGTGAAGAGGGAGTGCGAGGCTCAGGGTGAGACGGTGACGAGACGGGGCTACTCCAGGCGATCCACCGTGATGAACAGCTAAGGGCGAGCCCTCGTTAAAGGAACAAAGGGGAATCTGACGCCATATCATCGTCGTACGATGCTCTCCTCGTGACTCGGCTCGAAGAACGTCAGGTGTGCGCATCGATCGATCCCTGCCGACGTTCGATCAACCCTTACGTCTTTTGACCGATTACGAGCAGCTCTACGATAAAACACTAATTAAGGGGAATCTCGAGTTTTAGGGAGGCTAAGATCAAACTAGGATTAACTTAACTTCACCAGAAAAATCGGCGTTTCTGTGCTCAATCGTTCGCGTTTGCCGAACACACGGTAGATCCGGTCCACGTCGCGACGATGTCGAGAGTCCTAGGTGTGCGAGGTCCCGAAAATATCGAGAGATCTCGAATATCTGCTCGTTGGAGGTGTGCAGGTACCAGGGTTTGGAAACAGTTATAATATCGGCGTCGGTCCTTGAAACAGTTATGAAGGACCGATACTCTAAATCAGGCATGTCCAGAAGTTGCTCGATCGGAGGCATTCTCAAGGAATACCCCCACTTCTCCCGCCCGCGCGTCTCGCTTCCCGTGGCGGCCATAGTGCTCGGAGCAACTATTCCACGGGTATTCCTTGAGAATGCCTCCGATCGAGCAACTTCTGGACATGCCTGCTCTAAATAACTGTTACGCAGGACCGAAATTTTGGTTGATATCGGATATCGGTCCCCATATCGGTTCTAGAGCCGTTATTTTTTCGGTCCTAGATATCAACCAAAATTTCGGTCCTTTGTAACAATTATTTAGAGCAGGGGTCGGCAAACTACAGCCCGCCGTCTGTTTCTAATCAGGCCCGCGAGATTAAAGATCACGAAAAAACTAAATCAAATTAGGTAAAATAAAAAATATCACTTCCTTGTAAAGGAATTTTGAACCTGTTTGTTTTTCGTTGCTCTACGAGTAGAATTACCCATGTAAATATCTTCGAGCTTGCTACTCGGCTCCCTAGCCTAACAACTTTACGTTCTGGCCCTTTCCAAAAGAATGCCGACCCCTGATTTAGAGTATCGCTCTAAACTGTAACAGCTTCGAACTGTTATTTCCAGGCCCGTTTCAAGCCCTGGCGGGTACCCGCGCGTTGGGTCATGTCTGGATCCCGAAAGTGTATGAAATTCGGATACCCGAGAAGTTAAAACGCAAAATTAGGAGGTCGCGACAAAGCGTCGTACTATGTGATTTTTTTGGGATCCCCAAGCTTGACTCCATCCGACTTCGGGTACTCGAACATCACAAAAGTTTCGGGATCCCGAGCCCGACCAGAACCGGCGGGTACTCGCACACCCGGAAATCCTGATCGTCGAATCGTCGCGCTCGCGACCGTTTTTACGAGGTTGCCGTTCGCTCGGTCATCCGTTCTAGAAAACGAAGTCGGCAGGGTGGTCTTCGATCGCCGATACGAGGGTCTACAAAACTATCTAGTCATAACGCACGCGCGGCTACGTATATTTTTTTCGCATCCTAATCGGCCGCGCGGGGCGGCACACACGACATGTAAGTATCTACTACGTATTTGCCGCGGTAACGATTTGCACGCGCTAACTGCGAAAATTCGAAATCGAGCCTGGGAGCTGCGCGTCCGCCTGGCTCCGCTCGTCGAAAATCGAAGATCGTCGGTTGATATCGTTCCTTTGATCTCTCGGTAGGTCTCCGCGGGTCTCTCGATCGCGATCAAACGCGGCGCGGATGTTGTAGATTGAAGAGTGGTATTTTTATCGCCGACTAATGGCGGCGGCATCGCATTGTCGCTTCCGGTTCCTTCTCGACTGGCGGTGCCGATTCCAACTCGAAACGAACAGTTTTTCCTGTTGCTCCTCGGACTGAAGTGTGCCTACAGGCTGTTTCACAAGAGCGTGGCCGTGGGACAAGGCTTCTACGAGACGTTTTAACCAGTCTGACTGCGAGCTAGTGCCAATATGGCGGCGTCCTTACCTGTAAAAGAAAATCGCTCAACTTAACACAAGCGTAACTTTTGAATCAGTGAAATTGTAACATTAATACTTGGATTTTTGGCATTTTCTCGTCGAAGTCTACAGGATTACGCTTAAAAAGTTTTAAACTTTTGGTTCCCTCAGACGAAGTTCAGTCTATTATATTATTTTTTTCTTTTTTCCATGCAAACTTTTCGATGATCAAGTATCAATATTTATGCTCTCTGTGCCAAACGGGTTCTCAATTATAAATTAAGATAATTTCATAATAAATCTTTTTTAAAAGAGATTATACAGGGTGAACAACGAATTACCCTGAATAATCACTGTATTTTTCAGTTTTACTGTAGCTTGCTTTAAATCTTGATCTGCAAGCTCCTTCAAGATCCTGTTTCAAAAGTTTGACGTTCGAGGCACTGAGAATGTCTATTTATTAGTGAGAAAAATGATATCGAGAGATTCTAAGCGAACGCGTGACGAAAGAGGTTGCACATGCCTGTTCCAGCACAATCTCGCAGTTATGGGATATCCAGTTTCGCAGACATTGCGTCCACGCTATTGAGAAACGGACTGTAAGCTAGTAGAACAGAAGAGGATGCCGTATATGTATGATGTGTTTCTATATAACGAAAGTGATCTCGGGGAAAGTGTTCCATTTAATCCGAGTATGATCTGACCAGACAAATCGATTTTGTTGGTAGCACCTCTGGCGAAAGGTATTCGATCAAACAAATCAAGCGTCTACCATTCGGTACCACGGTATCACTGCTCATACAATTAACATGGAAAATATTTTCATTAGCTGTACAAAGAGATGCAATTATAAAAGAGTCGTGTTTGAAGAAGATATTTGTTTCTTCGTAAGATACGGAATGTGAAAATTTGAAATCGATCTTATAACCATTATTCAAAATATTCTTTACATTATTAAATATGTTCGGATCTAACCAATTACTAAACATTTAAGTATTATACGTATAACATGAAAAAAATCATACAGAATGGAATTATTCCAGATCGGAAGAAATGTTTCATTTTCGAGTTAAAATTTTCGATTGATTAAAGCATTTCGATGCTTTGCCATGCTATTTGAAAATTTTATATAATTTTCAGTAAAGGAACGCAAGAGCGTCTCTCATTTAATCAATATTTTTCTACAGTATTTATCTAATATGTATGTATATAATATTGGTTTTTATTTATAATATACGCCCAACAAATTCTTTGAACAATCACGACTTTGATCGAACACTTTCTGCCAGTAATAAAATCGATTAAGAGGCTCCCACGTAATTAAGGCGGTAGTCTCGAGAAATACAAAGTTTCCCGATAAATACAAAGATGGGATTTTTCAGTAGTCAAAAGCGCTAGATAAAAGATCAATCTGGGCCACGATCGCCCTCGAATGTTCTAGTTTTACGTTTATGAGGCGTATATGCATTATTCACAGTCACAGCTTTATGAAAATAGCTACATACACCGTTGTATACTTCCGAATAATGCAAGTGACCAGGGGTGTGCGAGATTCCCGAGAATTTTCGGGATTCCCGACAATGTGTGTGTGTGTACGGGATATAAAATAATACTTGGGATTTTCGGAAGTGTCGTTATTCGCAATTACTTTCTACAATATTACTTCCGGATTCTTGTAATTATTGGAAGTATGGAGAAACTTCAAAATGTCGGCATTCACAGATATTATCGGGGATTCCGAAATTCTCGGGATTCCGTCCCGATCCCGCGAAAAAATTCCCGTCCCGACCGGGATCTCGCACACCCCTGCAAATTACGCCTCGTAAACGAAAAAATAGGACTTTTGAGGGCGATAGCGGCCTAGATCGATCTTTTATCTAGCGTTTTTGTCTACTGAAAACCCCCATTTTTGTACTATCGAGAAATGAGAGAACGCGCATCCCCCGCACTCTTGCAATCCTGGGAAAACGAGTCTACTGCCTTAAAGAGACAGCCATGCAGAAATGAATTACAGGAAGAGCCGTGGACAGTTAGATGCAAAAAATCTGTGATGAATTTTCGATGATTTCACGGTTGAAAGGTATTCAATACAGTTCCTGTTTCAGCAAATCAGGGCACAGCGTGTCTAAGAGATGATAAATCGGCATTGCCAATCTGGAATGTACAGAAACGCAGTTCATCGACGCGAATGGAGTTGCGATTCGAGCCTGAAAAGTTCTCCCAATGGGGGAAACAGAGAATCCAGTGCCAAATATGTATCTTCCCAAGCGTAGGACATCTCGTTGCGTACAAAAAAAAAAGAAAATAATGAAACACATGGAACGTTCACTATGATACGCGATGAGAGCGATCGTTTGCTCAAAAGTGCAACCGTACTACTTCCTTCGATTGTGTTGGTTCACTCTTCCGTTATATTCGACGGGTACAGGTGTCGCGTGTTTCATCGTGACTCGCATACTTGAGCAACAATCCCGACGCAACGAAGCGTCATTCAGCAGCTCTCGCAACCATGAACGTCGCGACGCGCGTGAAATTCATAGAAGTGATATCGGTATACGGGTATTGATGCATTTAAATCGCGTTGGTGACGTTCATTGAATCTGTTCGAACGATTTTCACATAAACCGAACGCACGCTTTGGGTGGAACATGAAAATTGTTTCTGTTTTCGATTCAACTCGAGTTCCTTTCAAAACGGTTTCTCCGAAAATTTAGTTAAATATGATAATTAATAGACTGCGGACCTTTACGTGACATACAAATTCTCTGCACCAATTGCAAAAAACGGGAGCAAAATAGAAATGACTTTCTTCCTCTCAGAATTTCAATGACAAATCAATATAAATCAATCATAAATTCATGAACTCGCGTTATTGATTAGCGTTCAAAAAGTCGTCTAAGCCAGGGGTCGGCAAACTACGGCCTGTGAGATTAAAATTGTTCTTCACGTGAAAAAATTAAAAATAAATCAAATTACGCACTGTCATGCAACCAGTGTTGGGCAAATTTTATTTTAAATAATAAATAAATGTGTGATTTTATTTGCGATTAACAACTAAACTTTTTATTTAAATAAATTATTATTTCTTATTTGCAAATAAAAGATTATTTATTATTTGGATTGTGGTGGAAATCAAATAAATAGTTTTTGGTCTTCTCTTATTTCTTGTATTTTGTATGTACAATGAACACGTGCCCTTTTTTTGTCTGCTATAGCAACCTTTTCAGATATACCACCACTGATCGGACCCGTTCGAAGGGCCTAGCTGCCCATAAAAAAATATAATTTAATTTATTATTTGTCATTACAAATAATAATTGAAATTGTATTTGTAAATAACAATTAACTTTATTATTTTAAATAATTCATTTAGACTTGCTGAAATAATAAATAACTGGTTAATTAAATTTTTATTTAAATTAATTTATTTATTGCCCTACACTGCATGCAACGGCCGACAGTCGGTAAATATTGTGTAAAACTTAAGGGTGGACGAGTACCCGGAAATTCGGGTTCGGGTTGGGTCGGGTATTTTCCCTGAAGTCGAAATAGGGTCGGAGACCCGAATGTCGTAGATTCTCGGGTTCCCTAGACACTGGACACACAGGGGTGCCGAAATTTTCCCCACCCAGCCCTAGTAAAAATATCACTTCCTAATAAAAAAAATTTTGAATCAGATTTTTTTTGTTGCTCTATGAGTAGAATTACTCATGTAAATATATTCGAGTTTGCTACCCGGCCAGCAGCGCCGAGCTTAAACATTTTACGATCTGGCTCTTTCCAAAACCAGTATGCCGATCCCTGGTCGAAACCCTTAGATTTCATACGTGACATTGCAAATCTTGATTAACAGATCTCCTGTTTCGTTAACAGAAGAGACTTAAATTATTTCGAATTGTATATGTATATAAAGTATATTATAAATATGAAGTAATTTATTGACTCTGAATATTTTTCTGCAGATCGCCACAGATATGTGGAAAGCGGTATGAATGACAAATTTCTTTGACTGGAAATACTTTATCGAGGTTCAAACGCATGAGAAATCTCAATATAGTTTGTTAAACTTTTTTATACACCAAAGTACCGACAATCGTGTTTGTTATAAATGCATACAGTCCGCAGTCTACTAATTTCCGTTGAATTTCTTTATTGAAAAGGAGATTACTCAATTTAATCAGTACGTATGTTGCTTTTTTAACCCCTTGCACTACAACATCCAATTCTTATGAAAATTCCGAGCTTTTCATAATAATGCCATTGTTATTATGCTCTAGAAAACTACTTCAAGTAAAGCAAAAACTCATTGAGAAATTCCAAGACATTTTAAAGAGGAGTATCCTTTTCTAAATAATTAGCAAAATTCAATTCAGGAACCTCGCAGAGAGAGAGACTCCTTTTAAACCAAAATAAAATTCTATTTTATCTCTACCGACATAATAGTCACACACACACACATCGAAGAAAACATTACCATACAATAAATATAAATTTTCTTCGTCTTCTAAGAAATGATGAAGCAAGTGCAAGGGTTAATACAATTATACGCTCGAAGTTTGGTTTGCTCGAAGTGGCGAAGTCCTCGATTATCCGGTTGGCCATCAAATTTGTATAACGGCATTTTGCAGTTTATGCGCCAGGTATGCGAGAGAGGATGTTCGCACACCTGACACGCTCGAGCAGGTTAGTTGGGCACGAACTAGTGTCGCTAGAGAGAAAAAAAAACGGTAGATAGATCGATAAAATAGATTAAAAAAAAATATATCTACGCGTACACGAGGTACGAATAAATCTAATTATATATATATATATATATATATATAAATATAATGCGCGTTTGTCGCGGTAATCGACGCGGCCCAGCATTATATTGTATTAATCTTGCTGAATATTCCAAGAAAGTCTGTCCATTTTTTCGAATGTCTCGAAAGTATTTTAATCTCTACTTTATTGTTGCGTGTCGTGCGGCGCAACGGCAGAAGAACGAATTGCATTTATCTCGGATTTTAAAACTCACGATCACAATTTGAGTAGACCGTGCGCGCACAGCTGTTATACAGATACGTGGCGCACGTAAACTGACTAGTCGTTAAGTTCGGTGCTAATCAAGAAAGGCGTAAATCCTTTAAGCCTTTTTATTACGAAATACGATTGCATCAATTATTTTTCGGAACGAGAGAGAGAGAGAGAGAGAGAGAGAGAGAGAGAGAGAGAGAGAGAGAGCGAGAGAGCGAGAGAGAAAGAGAAAAAGAGAGAGAGAGAAAGAGAAGGCTTAACCCTTTGGAGGGGGTTCGCGTTTCACGGGAATAGAGTCACGCGAACGTTGAATCGCCGTGAAACAAGGGTGGAGAAAAAGAAAGAGAGATTGAATCAAATTTGTTCGAGCGCGGTGTATTTTGTCTGTAATATTTTAAAGGGATCGAAGCGGAAAACGAAGTTGTGAGGGAGGGGTGCACACGCGACTATGATCTCCAAAGGGCTAATCAAAAGAGGGCAACTCTCTTCTGACATTGCGCGACGGATTTTACACGTAATCATGTAGAGGCGCGTACTTGCAGGCGAACCTCTGCGCGTATACTATTGTATTTCTAATCCTACGCGCGCGTAATGAGATTTGCGTGCACGATTACGCCGTGATTGTATACGAGCAGAGGATGTTAATCGACTATCGTCGGGGGAAGCACACGAGCCACTTTTCGTCTTCGTTATTCTCCCGTTCGGCACGACGAATACGGGTTCTTCCACATTCTTGAACGAGCGCTGGTGTGTCCCTTCAACGAAAACGTTGTAATTCGACCGTGCGACCGTTTAGAACTCATCCGGTAATGATAAGCGGGGAATAATCAATTCAGTTTTACAGCGAGATTGATGCGTCGCTTGTGCAACAGGCGAACGCGAACAGAAACTCGCGCGGCCACTCTAGAAGAGAGAGAGAGACACACACCGATATAGTCTGACAGGAATAATTGTAGCGGTATCGCGGCCTTGGGACGTTCTCAAATGAAAAACGAGAGAAACAGCGCGCAGGTCGTGCCGTGGTTCGAGAAACATTTTTTTTGTAAGATTAACGCGTCCCACTAGGAGTAAGAAACGCGACGGAAACAATCATCTGGACGGCAAATGCGATTCACATGATTCGCAAAAGTCTCCTCGCGTGTTTTGTGCCAATCGAGCGTTCCAAGCCGCCCCGAGCTTCTTCGGATCCTTCCACTTGCGCAGTCGTTCCGTTCCGAACGAGAAAAAGGGTGTCATCGATAGGTCCAAATACTCCAAACAAACGTATACGATCCATCCGAAAAAATCATTCGCAGCAACTAAATCTCGGCGAGAGGATGTGTAGACATTGGACATGCACGACGACGCACAGTGGGGTATTTGGCCTGAAAAAGTGAAATAAACTATTTTAGCGTCATTTATAGGCTCAAGGTTCTAATATTATATATCGTTGGATTCGTCTTAAGATCAGCTACAACATTATGAAATCCAAAATACATTTCAGCATTTATAAAATCAAATTCATCTCAATTTTTTGTAAAAAAAATTTTTTTCTCCGAAATGCTTCATTTCCGAGATATACGTCTGTTTCACTTTAAATAACTCACCCGATATAATATAAGAACATTTTAAAATTATTACCATTAATTTTCATCCGAAAATACATCAGAAATTTCTTCCTCAGATAATGTTTCTTCTTCGTTTGAGGCCAAGCGTAGCCGAACGTACAGGCGTACGCAAAACATATCCGGAACCAAATTTTGTTGGCTTATAATCACAAATCTTTACCGAATGTAATGAGACCAAAAAGAGCGCGCCGTCTTACGCAGCAATATAACAGAATCGTCAATAAAGTTTTGTAATCGTAAAAAAACTTACCGAATTATATTGGTAATGTTCAGATATTAATAATTATACTAATTTAGATGATAACCAAATGAAATCTGTGCGAAAGTGCTCTGTATATCTTCCTGAACAACTTTTGTAATACAAGAATTTTCAGAATTTTCCTTAAAACACTTGAAAATCGCCAATGAATGGATGCTGTTTTAGAGACTGTTTAAGAACGCAAAGCGCGCCTTAAAATCTCTTGACTTTCGATGAAGTTTACTACTTCACGGATGTACAAATAGAAAAAACAATATTGCAGCTTTATTCTTCAGACCTTTATAAATCTACCTAAAATACCAAAAATTTAGAAATCTACTTTTTTCCACTTTTTCAGGCCAGATACCCCACTGTGCGACGTTGCGTAAACGCCGACTCGTGTGCGTGCTGTCCACGATTCACCTCCGTGGCGAAGGGAGATCAAAATGTTAACTTGACGCTGTAAAGATAAACTTAATTTACAACCCTAATCTGTAGAGCGCGCGCGAGAGAATCTGAGCTCTCCATCTCCCGTGTGCTTTGCCCTTTATCGAAAGAAAGCGTGAAGCTTGCGAGGAAGTTGATACCTGGACAGCAGGATCCCAGATGATCTCGATGAACCCGGTCTGCCTTCACTCTGTGGCAGCTCCGAACCTTCCATTACCAATCGTCTTCCTCTTATTATGTTGTTTTGTACACGCCACGCCGCGACACGTTGATATTAGGTGTACAGCAGCGATATAATGTAATTTGTATAAGTAATGAATAACGTATAAATAATTTGTAGTCCGTTCCCTTTAGCAGCGCGTATAAGTGATAAACGAAAGTGACCTTTTTCTTCTGGGAAATGAGGATGATGTGTATAACTTCGATCGGGAAGGGTCGGTAGACAAGCTGCGGAACACCGAAGTTCATCCAATTATTCCGTCAGATAGCGGTTTCCTTTAATAACCGGCTTCCCTCGTTTCTCTGCGACAGTCGAAAATTGTCGGTCAGTATACAATCTAGCCGTGGCAATTACATCGGAGGGACAGGAAGACGAAAGAGTGGTTCGCTCGGCGTATTTCAATCTTCCGTATTGAATCTTAAGTGTTACTAATCGTAAGATCGTAAGGCTGACCTCCTACGTCTAATGAGACGATTCAAGTTGAGAGTATTCGAGGAGATAAATTATTTATTTGTTTACGATAAAAAAAAACCGAGGCCGTTTGCGAATCGTATTTCGGGCGGCTCGCGCCGACTCAAGAAGACTATCATTGTACATACAGTGACAGCGACCGCCCGAATGTGCGACCCCGTCTAAAAGTGCACGAATTCCACAAGCACGTACGTACTATACGATTGAAGAAAATAAAATAGAGAGGGAGAGATAGAGAGAGAGAGAGAGAGAGAGAGAAAGAAAGAGAGAGAAAGAGAGAGAAAGAGAGAGAAAGAGAGAGAGTGAGTGAGAGTGAGATGAGAAGAAATAATTACAAACAAAACCATAGTACTTACGATCACGCTAATCGTCACCGGTTAGCAAACATTACAACTAACGAAATCGAACATATTGTGCATTATATGTCGGGAAAGAAATAAAATCAAAATGAACCGATTAACGCTATGTCTTCTCAATCATTCCGAAACAATAATCCTTATCGTTTTACCATTCATTTAATTCTCATGCGCTCCTAACAGATTCGTCATACCTTGTCCATTTTCATTTGGTTTCTTTTAACACTTCCATTCGACTTATGTTTTCTTACATTTTCAATAAATACATCGGAAGACAATATAATGGCTGAAAAAATGGAAGGTTTTATATCACTTCTTTTTATCATCCAAGGAAACCACCAGCAGAGAACATAATAATTATGAAAGTGGTCTAAGTCATATATTTCTTGGTTCGAGGTATATTTAAAGGAAAAAGATATTCACTCTAAATGAATTCAATATAAAATGTTAAAATAACAAGCACTATCTAACGGTTCATTTTTACTTATAGACTTTCATAATTATGGACACATACTAGAAATCCTTGTAGGTTAAACTTTACCTTCGGTAACCAGAAATGGTTGTCTTTTTCTTATTCAATCCTGTAGACCTTGGCGAGAAAATGAAAAATATCCAAGTTTCAATCCTAGGTTCAAAAATTTGTATTGCGGCTTATCGACAGACTATAGCACTTTGCTCACATCCGTCATCTGATAGATGAAGTAATCTTAGAACACGGCATGTTATCTGAAGCCGGGTCTATAAGTGTATATTGTATATGAAAGTATGGAAGTACCACGAGCCAATCCTAGGGGGCAACGAGGCTGGTCGATGGCGGGCGAGTTTCCATTCTAAAGATACTCGCGCGCCATGTTCTGTTTACAGTGTTACTGTGGTCGCGTCCATCATCGTCGCTAGGTACGCTCGTTTCCCCGCTCCCTCGGTTCAAGATTATTATGTTCCGCACGATTCTTTGGTGATGTTCGAAGGCGTGGTGCGTCCGCGTGTTTTCGAAGGTTGGTTCGCGTGACGATTAATTTCGGAGGAAGTGGCTGGTGTCGGCGGTGTGCAACGATGATTCTGTGGTACACAACGATCTACGGGCTTTCGGTGGCCGTGCTCGGTGTCAATGCTCTGCACGCGAAGGATCCGTTGGCCCATCACGGTAGATGCGAGCCGATCACCATCGATCTGTGCATGAATATACCATACAACGAGACGATCATGCCAAACCTGATGAACCACCAAAAGCAGGAGGACGCCGGCCAGGAGGTGCATCAATTCGCGCCCCTGGTCAAGATGAAGTGCAGCCCTGACCTTCGTTTCTTCCTGTGCACCGTATACGCGCCCGTGTGCACCATTATCGACAGAGCCATACCCCCGTGTAGATCGTTGTGCGAGAGTGCTCGTGCAGGTTGCGAACGGCTCATGAACAGCTTCGACTTCGACTGGCCGGATAATCTCGATTGTTCAAAGCTGCCTGAAAATGGTGGGCCGGAGCTGTGCGTCGGGCACAACGAAACCACACCGCCGGAACCGTCGGCTCCTGTCTATCCGCCGCCGAGAATGCCCGTCGCCGAATTCCAACCGTCCTGGACCGGCGGCGGGCCAAGACCCTTCGGCAGCGGCTTCATGGTCGGCGCCAGAGACTTCGGATTCGTTTGTCCTCTACAATTTAAAGTGCCGCACGAACTCGGATACTCGCTGAAAGTCGGCAATCAAGTAGAACGCCACTGTGGCGCACCTTGCGACGGAATGTTCTTCTCCGACAAGGAACGACGATTCTCCAGGGCCTGGGTCGGCAGCTGGGCTTCCGTCTGCGCCGCTTCCTGCTTCTTCACCTTTTTGACGTTTCTCATTGACACTGATCGGTTCAGGTAAATAACACGATCGCTGTTGACTACACGCTCGCGTAATTTTCTGTGGTTGTAAAGCGAAACGATTACTAATCAATTACTACGTATTTAACACAGAACTTCATTTCGTTTGGGATTATTGTGCGAAAGATTTTTAGCCCTTAGCAGTCAAGGGGTGACTCAGAGTTACCAGTAAACATTACTGTAAGTCACGTTTTTGAAATGATCGTACTTTGATCGAGCTCTGCAATTTTTCCTTTCCAAAATGCATATCAGCAAAGCAAAGAGATGAGTAAAGACTGCAGTTAATTATCTGGGAAAGGGAGCCTTTACTGCAATGACCTTGACCTTGGGACAGATTGTAGAGGGGAGGGTCCTAAGTGACATGCTCTTTATTCAAGGTATGGGACAATTGTAGTGCAAAATGTATGGGAAAATCGTGCATTATACATATATTAGTGGAAGTATATACACATTTAGTTGCATTAACTTTCAACAGACTCATGTGTACAATTTTTGTCTGATGATTACCGAACATTGTAATGTTACCTTAATAATATCGTATTAAGGATTTATGTTGGAAAGTTTAATTGGAAGACACATTGCATTTTAAGTATGTCCAAGTAAAATAGTGTAACTATAATTCTTATTTGTCATTCATGCTAATTGAGAACGTACATTTTTATTTCACTTTGTGCCTGGTAGTAATAAATTGATGCTTATATAGGTATGTTGTTTTGCCTTACAACCACAAAATTGTTTTAACTGTAAATGTTACATATATATAAAGTAAAACAGCAGCGGTTTCCAACCGGGAAGGCACATGTTATTGCCAGGAGAGGCGCCAAAATTTTTAATAAAAAATTAATGTTCGTACCATAATATCTACAATTCATTAAAAAGCTAGAGTTATGGAAATCAAATTTACAAAAGAATGAGTTGGATATGTTTTCACTTTTAAAAGATTTCTTAGACACAGCCAATATTGAAGCAAGCAAAAATCTTTTTATTGAACACTTGGATGGTTTAGTGCTGCACTTTTCGAATTATTTCAAAGACCTTGATTTCTCAAAGGTTATTAGGCGACAGCTCACTCAAACAAAAGTTTCAAAATGAAACCATAATTCAATTTTGGGTGAATCTTAGTGGAGAGTATGAATCTTTGTATTGCAAAGCATCTAGGTGCTTCTGTTTGTAACGTCTTATTTATGCGAAGCGGGCTTTTCGGCACTGGCTGCAATGAAAACCAAATATCGAACCAGGTTAATAGTCGAAAAAGAGTTACAAATGGCACTCTCCACATTGCCCCCAAGATTTGATAAACTTTGTGCCAATAAACAACAACAACACTCGAATTAATATTTGATGCATTAGGTGTAGTTTAATTAGTAATTTAATATAAAAATAAATATGCATGTTCGTATTGTTATACCAAAACCTTGTTACTATTCTGTTAATTGTAGTTTTCAGTATTTTCTGTTTTAAGTTAAAACGTGCCTATATTATTATATCGATTAAAAGATAGGGAGGCACGGGAAAAAAATTTGTTTTAGGGAGGCATAATAGCATAACGGTTGGAAACCGCTGTTCTATGGTATATTACAGTTTAATAAAAAATTAAGTGAGGACATAATCTGTAAGGATGACCAGTTAGTCAATTTCTAATTATCTTATTTATTTACCTAGAAATTCTTGCATTCGATTATTATCGTAACATCCATAGTAATGGTAATGAAATTGTAATTCTATTTATTCACTGTGGGATACTTCATTTCAATTAATTATCATTCCCCCTGTTCTTGTATCCGTACGAGCTTTTACGGTTGAGAAATCACCCAATTAACAGGATTGAAATGGTTGTTTTATTGCTGTGATTCTAGATGTTAGTTAGAACTATAGTAATTGTAATTGCTAGAACACAGATTATAGTTACCATTGTCTGTTTCTATGAATTATAATGTTGATTATTCACATTGTAAGAAAATATTGAATATTGTTTTGTCTATAGGTATCCGGAGAGACCAATCATCTTCTTATCAGTCTGCTACCTTATGGTAGCATTGGTATATGTAATTGGTTGGGCAGCTGGTAACTCGATCGCGTGCAGAGAACCTTTCCCACCTCTTTTAGAAACAATGCAAATGGCATCAACAATAACGCAAGGTACCAAGCATAAATTGTGCACGGTACTGTTTATGGTGCTTTACTTCTTTGGGATGGCGTCCAGTATATGGTGGGTCATCCTAACACTGACATGGTTCCTAGCTGCTGGTCTAAAATGGGGCCACGAAGCGATAGAAGCTAATTCACAATATTTTCATTTAGCTGCTTGGGCAGCGCCAGCAATTAAAACAGTTACCATTCTCGCAATGGGAGAGGTGGAAGGTAAGTCATTTGATGAAACTTTATTCTGTTTCTTCGAAAGAAAAGATCCATAGTCTACAATCAATTGTCATATTTATCTAATCAACATGTTTATTCTTGTAGGGGATATACTGTCTGGCGTTTGTTATGTGGGACTTTGGAATGTGGAAGCTTTACGCGGGTTCGTTTTAGCACCGTTGTGCGTCTACCTGATCCTTGGAACTGCCTTCTTATTAGCCGGATTTGTTTCTTTGTTCCGTATCCGTACGGTAATGAAGCACGATGGCACAAAGACTGACAAATTAGAGAAATTAATGATTCGTATTGGCATATTTTCTGTACTATACATAGTTCCTGCACTGATTGTCATAGCTTGTTTATTTTACGAGCAAGCGTACTTCGATCAATGGATGTTGACATGGAATATGGAGATGTGTTCCAGACCCGGACCGCAATCTCTCTATTCCATACCATGTCCCGTTGGCGAGCGTACCCGCGATGTTGGGAAGCGACCAGAGTTTGAAGTTTTCATGATAAAATATCTAATGGCTATGATCGTCGGCATAACAAGCAGCTTCTGGGTATGGTCGAGTAAAACACTGACTAGCTGGCGACAGTTTTTGAATCATATAAAGGGTCGTCGCGCGGAAGCGTACGTGTAAAGACTAATATTTCCATTGTAGCAAAGCTTCTAAAGTTTTGTTCTTCTCAATCATCACATCTGTTCATTGATATCACTCTTGGAAGATAATCAACCAAACTAACTCATAACGATATACATTTCATCGCAGTTGATAATATTTAAACAATTATTACGCTAAGTTTTGACTTATTGGAAACAGATCTAATCATGAGGATATGAATTTTTATACTATTTCTTTTTTATACTTTATCAATGCATGACTAATAACAATGAGATTATAGATAGGGTGCCGTGCCAAAATACTCCTTTTCTCTTTTTTTCTTTTTTATTGAGGCGGTTCTATGTTTCTTCGAGCAAGTATGCGAACTTTTCCATTGTATTTTTATAGAAGTTAGATAAGGACTGTATAAAATGTTAAAACTGATCGTTGATGATTGGTTTCCAAGTATTATTAGACAAAGTTTGCATTATATTTTAAGTAATGTACTCTTCCCTCGTAACTTCGCAGAATTCATGTCTAATATTGTATCGTTTTATGTTAAGTTAAAAATGCTCAAACTGTTTGCAGACGAAGTGTTCAAAGTTTATAAGTGTACTTTTCTACTATGCACAAAGCAAATGGTTGATATACTGTAGCATGTCGTGTCTTCAGACCTTCCATTTTAGGTTTGATCGATAAGATCATGGATGATTACGCTTACTAATCTCTCGAATGGTTTTTATAATTCTACGAAACTGTTTGTTTGTTTTTTTTTAGAGATATTTTATAATATTTACTATGACTCGAACGGACATCTGAAGCTTCTACTTGTCTAATTATTAGAAATTTTTTGTCGTATTTTTCAATTCGAAACAGATTTTTAGAAATTTTATCTTTATAAGCTACAATCGAGGCAACCACGTCTTTGAAAAGTGTAAAATTAACTTTTAAGACATACTCTACACTAGATTAACTAAACTGTATATACTTATATGCATTACTTTTAGCATGTACTATAATATATTTTTAAAAAGTTATGTACATATATATGTCTGCCAAGGAATTGGCGTTTTTGTATGTTTCCTATACGTAATCAAAATACTCGAAAAACCCGTCGATGCAAGTACACAATCGAGATTACTCGGTGACGACTCGCAAACCGGGTGTAATTATTGTTCCAACATAACTGATCAATTCGTCCATTGAAACTGTCGAGCTTTTGTGTATGTAATGTATTTACGGCGTATTAATTTTAAAAAAAACTTTAAAAATGCTGTAACTAAAATGGCCGTACGTACAACACTGTAGTTGCGCAAACTATCATACATGAAATATACGTGACGTTGTGTAAAGTAATTATATAACTATTATATTCTTTATATAATAAACCGGAATATATATACATAAAACAGTTCATTTATAGTATGTTTATTTAATCAATTTATATTCGTTTACAAACGTGTAATTATCTATAATTAAAAATGCATGTACATACTATGAATAGTATAAAAGATATCAATAATAATTATTACGATTAACTAGGTTGCGTTTCTTTTGTTTTTGCTTTCGGTGCTTTATAAATTCCAAGTTTTCGTAATTTTCGTACAAGTATCGGCGTTATTGTGAATGTCATCGCTAATCGTACAGGCGCGAACAATTTGTGAACGCTGTACGCCAACAAAAATGATGACGAGGTATTCAATACCTTCTCTAATGCAACATTTTCCTGGCAGATAGTCTTAACAAGAGGTGTTAGATCTAGTCCACTGAAATCAGTAAATCATTTTATATGCATCAAACAGTTGCGTAAGTAACTACTAATAATATCGAAGTTTCAACCATTATTGTTTGATCACTGTTCACCATTTTCGTAATTATAGAAAAAGTGAAAAATGGTATCTTTAGAGATTCGATACATCCGGAATGACGATGTTCGGCTAGTGCATTATATTTCATTTCGAAAGTTAAGGGGGTAGACTCGTGTATAGGATTGTAAGGGCGTAGGATACTCCTTCTCATTTCTCGATAATGCAAAGATGGAGTTTTCCAGTAGTTAAAAGCTAGATAAAAGATCAGTCTAGGCCGCAGTCGCCCTCAAAAGTTCTATTTTTACGTTCACGAGGCGTAATTTGCATCATTCGGCAGCATGTAGCTGTCACCAGTCACCACTAAACATTGCTGTACCATTATTTACAATATTGTTTACATTATTAAAGATATTGATGTCTAATCAATGACTACACATTTAAGGTGGTGTTCTAGGTAGGTATTGTAGCTTTATGAAAATGTATCACTCGAATAATGCAAATTACGCCTCGTAAATAATAGGACTTTTGAGTCTAGCGCTTTGGACTACTGAAAAACCCCATCTCTGCACTATCCAGAAATGAGAAGGCGCATCCCGCACCCTTTCAATCCTGGAAACGAGACTAGACTGGAAACTTGACAGTTTGTCGTTCCGAGTGTATAAAATTCTGTTCAATTTGCAACGAGATTTATCGCAGAAACTAACCTAATTACAGCTGTATAACATGCTCCGAGAGATATTAAGGAGATTCCTATGTGAAACACTGCAACAGTTTTTCCATAATCCCTCACCAGCAATCTTAATCTTTCCTTCTTGGACAGTTCTGGTATGCCCTGTTGGGCTTTGTTCTGTACAGGTGTATTTGTCGAGTATCTCATGCTGAAGATACAATTCGGCTGATAAACTTTTCGTAAAATAATGCTTGTTGCGACGACGTGACTTGCGGTACCTGAGCGACAGATTACAATTTCCAAACTGTTTACCTTAGTCGGTAGCAAGGGGAGTGTGTCTTCAGCATGCTCTGATAATTTGTTGCAACAATTATAATAAATTACTACAAAGACCCGATTAACTACGTATCTCTCGTGAATCAGAGCGTCTAGCGTTGATAATTATACACGAACCCCGCAACATCGAAAATCTACAGTTAGAATGAATTTATTGAACTGAATAAAGAGAAGTTTTAATTGATTCGTTAATTCCCCCAACCGTTAGTACGAGTATTGTAATGTTCTTTTTCGAAACTGCGATGTGGTAAAAGTTATAGAAAATTCCAGGTGGCAATATCCCATTGAATGTTTACTGACCACTCGTTTCGAAGCTCAATTTCGGTAAACGAACGCTTCGGTAATGCGAATTCTGCATGTCCTCGGCTATGTATTTTCCATCTCTGGCCCACTGGCCGCCTGGCATGTTCAAATGCGTTGATTTGCCGCTAGAGCAGAACGGTTTCGGTACGTTGGTCTGCATAGTGCCGCATAAATTCACCGCCCCGAAGCAATCGTACGAGTCCACGTGCGAATCGCCGTAGGTGACCGGGATGCTGGCAAATTCCGATGATTTCGACGACTGCTCATTGCAGAACGACGCACGATCAGCACCCTTGCCATAGATTAACACTGGCGCTGCGATGTCCCGCGATCTCTCGGGCGTAAAGCGACCGGTTTCGTTTGCAAATATTTCGGAGACATTCGTGGGAAGCGGTAGAGTAGGAGGATCCGGATAACGCCGGACGCTCGTCACGTGAAGAGCTTTTATTCGATTTTGATGCACCGCTGCGTATCGCGTGCATTGCATTTCGCCCAGAGACGTACCCGCTGGAAAAATCGAAAGTTCTTCTGTTCAGATAAGCGTTCAAACAGAGGTGGGCTGTATATTTTAAATATTATTCAATATTTTTTTTTAGATTTTAGGAGTGAAGGGGGGGGGGTACTGCAATGAAGGGAGCTGTACCAGGAAAACCAAAGAATAAAGAGGTGCAATAAGTGTTACGTATATATGTATATACTTAGGATAACTAGATAGTAGAAAGAGGTAACACAAACAATGGGAAGGAGAGTGATGAGTGGACTGCGAAATAAAATCTTATTTTCAATGATAGTAGTCTTCGTACTTCTGAAATAAATAAAAATCGTACTAAATTCTGTGGAATTTTATATTTTAACAATTTTTTAAAATTTTGAGAAGCCATATATGCATAAAGATCCGCAGTCTATATAGTGATGAACGAGCTTTATTAAAAATAAAAACAAAATATATATATTCTCAATATTTTTAAAATAAATTATTATTTTGAAAAATTACTGCATGGAATAAAATTTTATTTTCACTATTTAAAATACTATTTTTTACAAAATCAGGGGTGATTTTATTTTACGCCAGTACCATAAATGAGTAGGTATAATTTAATCTTTTTTAAAAAAAAAACAAACCGTAAAAAAGTATATTATCCTTGTGACAATAATAATATTAACAAATACGAGCTATATACTTTTTTTCTGCACAAACGATAAGAGCGAATCTAATCGTTCGAAACAAAGAAATATACTTTCATGTCATCTTCGTTTATGTTACATAATTATTGCATGTACCATTACAATTCGTTTCATGATAACAATCATTCGTAATATTGAGAAAAGAATTGCATTTTTCTCTGAATAGATGCTATATAGGTACGTTAGACTTGTAGGACAATCAGTTGTATATTTAATGAAAATAAGAAACGATGAAAAGACAAAAAAATAAATGCATTGTGATATACATAGTCAATAATGCTTTAATATATTTTGACTTGTCACCGAACAATGAGAATTGCAACTTCTTGCAAAATGGGATTTGATTCAATGAACACAGTTTCGTAATGATTGGTGAACATAACCGCAGACATTGACTGTTATTTAAATGTGTATTGTAAATTTCATACCTGCTGCATGTGAAATACGAGGAAGACTTGTCAATAAATCGGAGGAACTTCTGATACGTGATAACGCCATCGTAGACATTACGACACAGTTGTTTCGCTGTCACGACACTCGTCGACTGTTTAATAGAAATTATCTAGACACATAGGAAATTTGATAAATATATATCGAGGCGAATCAAAAAGATTAATAAGAACAAACCGGATATTCAAAACAGCCTTACACTGCAGTCTTCGCGAGACTACCTAACCTAGCCACACTGCCAACAACATTCACATCCTTCGGAAACATACAAACTATATATGCAGCATAGTTCTCGAACATTCACGCAACACATAGAAAGTTATTGTAATTTAAGAAACGTCATTCAAACCGGTTAATTTGTGCGTGAGCAACAGAGTTGTATATGTATGTGCAATCGTATGCAATCGTATGCAGCTGGAGCTTGTTTCGACAGTTTCGACAAGAGTAGTCGAACAGTAACAGAAGCTGAAGACCTGAAGAAAACTTCAATGCGATGCCAACATTGCCAACGTGTATTCTACTACCAACTATAAGTAGAAATCTGTAACTAAAAAATCACTAAAAATCTATACCAGAGAGGATATGAGAGTGCTCACGCCCGGGTCTGAGTTGCCACCAC